>JBBPBT010000688.1:2177484-2219657 GCA_037974875.1 Cicer bijugum
TAATTATCAGCCTCAATATAATGCAAATTTCATCAAATTCATAACTTAAATATTTAAATAAACTCATATTTTCATCTATAACAACATCAAATTCATAACTTGAATATTTGAGTTACAAATTTGATGCAATTTGTATTATATTGAAAAATATAATTAATTTTATAGGTTTTGTTTGAAGATTTTGATGAATTTTAAAATCTTTGTAAATAAAAGGATAACATTGTTGACATTTTTAAACATAAAAGATCAGATTATCACTTAAAATTAAAATAGCAGACCAAATCGGGAAAAAAAAATGACTAAAACATTAACTGAAATTAAGTTAAGGGATCACAAGTGCAATTTAACTTAAACTATTTTAAAAAAATATTATTCTTTTATTTAAAAAAAAACATTTTAAGTAATGTTTTGGATTAAAATCTAGAATGTTATAGTATTCACCATCAATAAGAAAAATATCCTTACAAAACCTTTTATGAATATATATTCAAATTCATTAGGGAAAATTTATATTTTCAACTTTACAAAAGAATGAATTCTCAATTTAAACTTGCTGTAAACATTTTGAGTATTGCTTCTAATATTGTTGCCTCTAATGTTTGGTTTGCCTGTTTTAGCATGCATCAGATACGATCAAGTGTTTCCAATAGTTATTGGTCTTCTATGCACTCTTGAATTATGGGTCGTTATTTTTATCCACCCACAAAAGATATAAAGAATTTTGATTCCAAGATGAAGAATCCAACTCCCAGGATGAAGCATTCAAATCTAATGATGAATATTTTTCACAATTTTATATTTGAGGATGGACATTCTTCACAATCTCAGGTTCGAGGATGAGTATTCTTCACAATTTCATATCGGAGAATAAAATTTATTAAAATTTTAATCTCACAAATATTGAAAAAGTAATTTTCATAAAAGTACAAAAGGAAAAAAGTTGATAAGTTGTTCACACTATTCGAGGTTTACCAAAAGTAACATCGAAGTGATAATAATATTAAATCATTCCCACACACCACGCCAATTGCAATGCAAGTAATTACAATTCATCAAATTATATATGATATAACAATATCAATGGTAGATATAAACAAAACACAAAATACTTCAAATATACAATTCTACAATAATTCAACTACCACACGATTTTCAAAATTAATTCAACAATCTATAAAAGTTTCTAACTCATATTTTAACCTCACCCATTTCAATTTTTCTCATAAGTCAGGTATTACTCAAAAAGGCTTCAGCAATACGTAGCGAGCCTCAAATGAATTATGAGAAATACGGTTTTCCCGTTCATCTCACTTAATTTACACTCATGGATTCGAAATCACTTTCACCCCATACCTAAATTTGACGCCTTCGTACGATACAAGGATCAAAACAATTCTCAACAACCATGACATGTCGACAACGAGAAACGAACGAGTCCAAAAACATCGACGAATTTGTAGAGTCAATGAAACATGGCTGATAATTTACACATAGCATAAAATTCAGCGTTACATAATTAATAAAAATATTAGGCAAAAAGACATTCAAAATATCGTGAAACAGATTATGGTCCACCAAGCTGGAACACCGATAGGGTCCAACATCAACTTCACTGAAACACACAAATGAGTAGTGCTTCTTGAAGGTTTCAATGAGAGGAATCCAATAATGCTACAGTTTTTCAAGACGATAAACTTGCTGGCCGAAATTCAACAACACAGCCGCGACGAGGGTCAAAACTCATTTTTTGAAGTATAACGGTTGGTGATTCCAAGCATAGTTAATGAAAGAGGGTGTTTCATGGAATCCGAATATGGTCTCAGTTTTCATTGGTGATAGTCGTGGTGGCCGGAATCTTGATCCAAAGACGAAGGTGTGATTTTTGACAAAGAGTAATAGGGCGTTTCAATTTGCGATTCAGGTAGGTAATGAAAGAGGAGATCACAATGATCACAAATGTGGTCTCGATTTTGTACAACACTCACTATAATAGTCATGACCGATGAGAGAAGAAGGAGAAGAAAATGGTGGAGGCGGCGATTGAAGCAAAGAAGAAGAAGAAGGTTATGTTCTTGGTTCTGCTTTTCTCTCTTTTTTTTTTCCTTTATTATTATTATTATTATTATTTAGATTAGAAGCATAATCGATAAAACACATCTTACTCGTTTCTTTTATTTTCTTTATTTTTAAATATAATTTAATTTCGAAAATACTACTTATATTTTAAAACTAATATTTTATAAAATAAAGTAATTAAAATAATTAGTCTTTTAAAATACATTAATAATCAAGACTCTCATATTCAAAATAACCATTATAATTATACTTATTTCTTTTTTTTCAAATACTCACATTAAAATACTACCACCAAAGAATATTCGAAATAAATAAATAAACATAACATCAATATTTTATATTAATTATTAAATAAAGGAAATCTAACACAATAGTACTACTATCTGAAGATAATTATTTATAAAATAAATAACTAAAAATTAAAAATAGTTATAAATAATCGAAATATAATTGTGTGCATAATTAACATCAACTAAACACACATAAAATATCACATTAATTGTGGATGCACATATCTATGTAAAATTGACTAAAATTTTATTCTTTCAAATATTACATTAAAATAATATAATATAATATAATATAATATAATATAATATAATATAATATAATATAATATAATATAATATAATATAATATAATATAATATAATATAATATAATATAATATAATATAATATAATATAATATAATATAATATAATATAATATAATATAATATAATATAATACAATACAATATAATATAATATAATATAATATAATATAATATAATATAATATAATATAATATAATATAATATAATATAATATAATATAATATAATATAATATAATATAATATAATATAATATAATATAATATAAGGTCCTCCTATTATAGGTGAAACTTGAAAATAGTCCCCCCATTTTGTTTGTCCTCAGTTTTAATCCCCAAACAGAATTTGATGCCAAATCATGATGAGTTGTCATTTTTTAATGATGTGTCAATAAATAGGTGACGTGGCAGACGCTTATGTGGAATAAACTTATTATTATATTATTTCTAATTAAAAAATATAATTTTTATTTTCAAAAATTATTTTAATAATTGTGAAATATTTTTAAAAATATAATTAAATTGTTAAAATTAAATTAAATTAAAATAATATTACAGAATCCTAAGCAGAACCCTAAAGCCCCAAAACCATTGCTTCCTTGGTTTACAAAAGCATCATGGTCAACCTGATCATACTGTTGACGCTTTTCCTCATCCTTCAAAGTCTCATAAGCCATTGAAACTTCTTGAAATTTCTTTTCAGCTTCAGGATCATCTTTGTTTGTGTTAGGATGGAGCTTTTTTGCAAGCCCATAGTATGTTTTCTTTATTTCAGAAGAACTTGCATTCTTACTGACACCAAGAACATCATAATAGTCTCTTGCCAATGATGCTGAGCCGTGAATGGATCTAGATGCCCCAAAATAAGTATTTATTGCTCCTAATAGCACCCAGTTCTTCAAATTAACACCATCTCCAATATTGGGAAAATAATTTCCAAAAACTTTTGAAGGATCGCGAAATCCGGAATTCAATGTCATGTACCCCCTTTGTAACACTCCTTCATATGTGGATTTATCGACATTACGGAGGAGTTTAGGGGAAAGGGAACGAAGAAGCTTGATGCCATTGAAGCGAACCATTTGGGAATGATGATTAGGGTGATGATGAAGAAAACGAACAAGAACAGTTGCACGATTTGGGGCTTTAGGGTTCAAAGATTTGGGGCTTTAGCTTGAAACATGTTCATATGATTTGGGGCTTTAGGGTTCTGCAATTTTATTTTAATTTAATTTAATTTTAACAATTTAATTATATTTTTAAAAATATTTCACAATTATTAAAATAATTTTTGAAAATAAAAATTATATTTTTTTAATTAGAAATAATATAATAAGGTTATTCCACGTAAGCGTCTGCCACGTCACCTATTTACTGACAACTCATCATGATTTGGCATCAAATTCTATTTGGGGGACTAAAACTGGGGACAAACAAAATGGGGGGACTATTTTCAATTTTCACTTATAATAGGAGGACCAAAAGTGCAATTAAGCCTATAATATAATATAATATAATATAATATAATATAATATAATATAATATAATATAATATAATATAATATAATATAATATAATATAATATAATATAATATAATATAATATAATATAATATAATATAATATAATATAATATAATATAATATAATATAATATAATATAATATAATATAATATAATATAATATAATATAATATAATATAATATAATATAATATAATATAATATAATATAATATAATATAATATAATATAATATAACTCATTTAGAATAACACCTCATAAAAAACACATATAAAGAAAAATAATCATAAAATTAATCAGCATATATTTTAAAATAATTTTAACATCAAATTAATTATTTAAAATCCTACTTCATTATCAAAAGAGTTTATTATAAAAATTGAGGTGTTACATATGAGACACGATATTATAGGTGTTGGAAAAAGAAAAATGACAAGTCACATCAAAATTAATGAAAGCCTCATCCTCCTTCAAACTCGATTTGAGGATGCACTGCTGTTGCAACCTAAAATTTCGAGTGTTTTTAAAATTCAATGAGGTCCCCACCAAAAATTATTTTAAAATAGGGAAAATATTGGGAAACCATTAAATATAATAAAAAATGGTATTTGAAACCCAATTTTGAGTTCGGGAGTCGATTATACATAGAGAAGGTATTAGCACCCTACGACATCCGTTAAGAACTACGATTACCCATAATTAATTGTGCAAAATTAATATTAACTTAAATATATTTATTTTTCCTTACTATTAAATATGAATATCAATTATTGTTTAATATGATTTTGAAATAAATGTATGTTTAAGAAAGAGCGAGGAAAAAAAAAGAAATTTTTTATTGATTTGCTTGACAAGAGTATGATGTTGCTCCTACATATCTCCCGGTATGATAGAAAAATTAAAGCTACGTAGATCTTAGTTAATGTGGATGTATTGATTGATTTTAAAGAAAATTTGTTTTGTTATATAAAAAAATATTTTGACAAAAAAAATGTTTGTTTGATTTGAGTAATTATTTAAAAATGCGAATTTTAAGACGATCAAGTTGTACAACTCGTGTCTCAAAATTCAAGAAGTAAAAAAGATGTCACATCTAATTTAATTCTCTTAAGAATATTTTATATTATTTTCGATTTTAAAATTGAGTATCAAAACCATCAAATAGTTCAACTTGTGGCTTAACAACTCAAAGATTAAAAACGTATCACATATAATTAAAACTTTTATCCGTGAAGATGAGATTTAGAACCACCAACTTGTCATAACTTGTGTCATAATAACTTAAAGATTAAAAAGATGTAACATCTAGTTAATTTTTAATGAAATATTTGTTTATGTTTTTTATTTTTATGAAATTTGATATTTAGTTATGAAGCAAATAAAATTTCTGAAAAAAAATATGAAGAAAAAAAAATACTAAATGGACCGAGATGGACATATTTGCATTTTGTTTTTGTTTGAAGCCCAAATGAACTTAGGTTTCACACAACAATAAAAAAATTTAAAGGGGCATAACATTGAAACCCTAACCCTAATAAAAACTTACAAAACAAAGAAATTGGCGGCGACTGGATTAATAGAGAAACCATCAACAGTTTCTGGAACCAAAAGGTTTGGTTGTCGTTTCGACGGTGACGACAATGACAACATTGTCACAAGTTTGAACTTTTTAGTCTTATTTTTTATTTTCATTCATTATGTTATCTTATTTTTGCTCTTACAAATAAAAAATCTACCATTTATATATATATATAAAAAGTAATTACATGGTAACGATAAAGAACAAACATATTTATTAAATAGGAGAAAAAGTATATACCTTGACGTTTTCTATTTATTTCTTGTTATTGATACTCCCTCCAGTGTCTACCTCTTCTTTATATGTATTTTTTTTATAAGAAGAGTTAAAGATCATATCCCCTTTTGCAAACAAATGAAGATGTATTTATAGAGTTTTTTTTTTCAAATGTTTAGTTGCTTTCTTGCTCTGCCTTTGCTTCATGTTTGATGCTTAATTTCTTCTGCTCATAATTTGATTTTTCTGCTCATCTAATGCATTCACAATTTTAGCTTTATTTGTTTTTATCTGATTATGTTCATCTCCTGGACAGAGGTAGTTTGTTGGGCTAAAGAGCTTTTTCTACTTGCATCTTTGGTTAACTTTGTACATTGATATAACATAATTTGTCTTTTATCTTTTTTTGTTTTGTTTCAAACTCAGAAGTTTGTCTCTTTGCAAATGGAGTTGATTTTTTCATTTCTTAATTCATTACATACCAATTTCTTTTCATATTACAGTACAACAACAGAAAACAAAAGCAAGGCAGGCTAGTAGAAGCAAGACACCATAAGCAGAAAGTTGGCTTATTTAAGATTGTAATTTGATTTGACTTAATGTTTGCAATTGTAATTTGATATGGCTTAATGTTTTCAAATTGTAATTTGATTTGATTTAATGTTTAAAATTCTAATTTGATTTGGCATAAAATTGTAATTGTAATTGTATGTATATATATATATATATATATATATATATTATTTTTGTAAGATTTCATAAATATAAATAAAATATATTTTTCATGACATACTCTTAATCATCTTATCATAAAAGGGCGACTGGAGAGTAACCATAAACATGCCAATCATTTCTCTTTCAGATAAAGGAGGATCTACTTACGATGGCACTTCTCTCTACCATTGTGCATATTCTTTGAATGTTTCATTGTCTTTTTTCAATGAATTTTGCAATTGCATCATGTCAAGGGCTATGTCAATGTTATACTTATATTGTTTCAATAAGGCATCAACCAAATCTTTCAACGAATAGATTCAACTACGCTCGAGATGCATATACCAATTTAATGACGCCCCACTCAAACCGTCTTGAAAAAATAGATAAAAAGTTTGTCATTATGAGCATGAGAAGCCATTTTTCTATAAAACATGGTCATATGGTTTTTAGGACATGTGGCACCTTTGTATTTTTCATACTCATGTACCTTGAATCTTGAAGGCATCGCCACATCGAAAACCAAGCACATATCAAAAGCTTCAAGACCATAAACATTACTTCCTTCAATTGCTTTTATTCGTTCTTCTAAAACATGGAATTTTGCTTTCGAGTGTGTATCTTCACTGATAAATTGAGGTTGTTGCCAATTTCCATTAGCATCCAAATGGGGTTCTTGGGGTGCGCTTAATAGAATATATTCTGAGGGTATAGTGTTGTGGCGGTGGCACGTAGCCTATATGAGATGGAATTTGTGATTGGTTTAGTTTTTGGGGGTTGTTAGTTGAGTGGTTTGGGTTATTGTCCATGGGGTTGATGACTAAAGGAGGAGTATAACCAGGTGAGAGACCATACATAGGTAATTGAATAACTGATGTATGAAATTGTTGAGCAGTCGAGGTAAAGCCTAATGGATCGGAAAGAGTGGTTTGGATTTCTTCATTTGCAGTTGGAAGATTCCCATGTGTATTCTCCTTCCTTGCCAAAGTCTGTATAGCTTCTAGGATTCAATCAACCTTGTTCTTCAATTGGTTAACATCCACTCTCATCACTTCTTGGTTTTGCTCAAGTTCATCCATGATCTTGGAGTTTACGCGAGTCCAATAAAAGTGTCGAGGAAACAACTTTTTTGATTTTTGCTATGTTTTTTAAAATAAATAAATAAAATTATATGAGTATGTATTAAATATGAATGGAGTGAAGATGAAATCAATTAATTAATTATGATAGTTAGATGTTAGGGAATCATAAGCCTTACATAAATTTTTAAACGAAAACGAATTATTAGTGAAGAAAATATGGGGATCGATAAACAAAACAACATTTCCTTTATTGATGAAAAAAATAGTACATCACAAAATGAAAAACTACATTGACTATGGGATTTCAATATTCTCTTTCAACATCTTCTACCAATTTTTTGAAATATTCAACAACTTGTAAACTTTGACTGAAGTATTGAGCGGATGCATTACCACATCGATCTCTCTTAGATGCTTTGAGATTTTTGTGATTGCTTGATTAGCTAGCATTGCCAATTTTGAAAAGCAGTATTTCTAATGTTTGCCTTTATCTTCCAGATCTTTATAGATCTCTTGATTCTTCAAGTGGCCTAGCAACATCATAAAACAATTCTCCCAATATATGGTTTCATCCTTTAAGTTATTATAGATCTTTTCTTGGTAATCAATGTAATTCTTTAACTCACTTTAAGTCTCCATTTCTGATCTTAGTGCATCTTGATATTTTGAGAGTAAATCTTCCATTTCTTTGTTGCCTCTCATTTTTTACTTGACTTTTGTACTCAGCAACCATCTCTTTAAGTTGTTTCTTTAAATCTTCAAACACTTTTTTCATGTTCCTCTCAAAGCTTGCTGATTTTGTCCACAATCGTTTCCACATATAGGCCTATTCAATAGGTTCATTCTTTTCTCGCTTGCTCACATCTAAATCTTTATTTAAACATCTCAAACAAACTTGTATGCCAAGGTTATTTTCTTTTTCACTTTTCAACCTCTTGTTGCTTCTCTCGATGAATTGACTCTTTCAGGTGTTTTTTATATCGTAAGTTCTCATTCTCTAGTGAGACTTTTTCTAACTTCGTTTGTAGATCTCTTTTCTCCTCTTCAAATTTTATCAATGATGCTTTGAAATCTTCTATTTCCTTATTGGTAACAAGGGTAGGTTCAGGTATTTCTTGATGAATCAAGAGTGTACTATGGAAAGGCAACTTGATTTCTTGGACTTTTTTCTTTACTCATTGTTGATAGGGTTCCTTTATGCTAAAACTTGTGCATCTGAGTACTCTTCCATATTTAATGATCATTTCCCAAGGTCGACTTATCCTTTGCAACATTGGTAGGTCTACTATATCTGTATTGAGCAAAATAAAAGCTTCCAACGACATATTATTTGGTTTCTCCAACATAGGGTAGCCAAGTTGTCTCAAAGCTACCGTCGAATTCTAATTAATACATCATTTGGTTCCCATGAGAGGTATATTTGGGAAATCTCTGCATTGACATATTAATTCCTCCACCCCTTGTTCTCTATGATACCAAATACACAACACTAGAAAAAACACAAAATTGTTCCCCCTTTCTTCTCATGTCACCTATGCATAGAGTAGTATACATCATCAAGAACTGCGGGAACTGAATTTTGTTTATTTTTGTTAAAAGCCAAGAAGACATGGATGGTAGCAAAATCTACAAAATTATTAAGTTTTGGGAATAAAAGAATACCATAGATAATGAGAGTCAAAACATCTATAAACTTACCCCATTCTTTTTTAACGGTTAAAACATGGTAATTTTGCTCTAGATATTTTCTTGAAAAACTATGAATAGCTGATTTTTCCTATTTTTTACTTGTCGACTCTCGTATGTCAATTTTCAACACTTCAACAATTGCGTTCAAACTCGATGGTTGCCCAGTATATCGATAAGGATTTCCTTTCTCTAGGGAGTAACCCAATATTTGTTCAAATTCCTCTAATGTCAGGGCCAACTGAAAGTGTAAGACATATGACTCCCTCGTCATGACTTTGATATAGGGGGAGAATGCTAGACATATGCCTCCTTGATCAAGATTTTGATATAAATTCCAAACATACAATATACATGCATTATTTGATTGATCTAATGGTTTAAATTGAGAAACATTTCAGGAACATGATCAAACACTATACACTTGAACAAAACTAGGAACTCAAGCAATCAAGCAAAACTAGGATATACTACCAGCTTGAAGAATGATGTATAAATGTGACTAGTGTTAGTAGTGTCCATTAGGTAGACTTAATCATAATGGGTTATCATATAATATCTGCCAATGGAATCATAAAACAAGTTTTAATCAATCAATTAATCAATCAAGTAATATATCAAGTGACAAATCAATTGGGCAATCGATTGTCTAAACCAGAGAATAAAGGTTTCACTAAGTAAATCGATTGAGAAATCGATTACTTAAAGGTTTCATTAAAACCTGTGTTCTGGGTTTTGGCAAATCAATTGGGCAATCGATTTGCACATCAATTGAGCAATCGATTTGGTAATTCACAGAACCAAGCTAGTACTGAATAAATCGATTGGCAAATCGATTACGAAAACATTTTTTCATCAGACTTGGCCTCTGTGATCAACGAAATCGATTGAACAATCAATTGAACTAAGTTTCTTAAGGTGAAAGCTTTGCACTAATCGATTAGGTAATCGATTGAAAGAATGAACTGGTTAATCATTTATCAAAAACATACTTCCTAGTCGATTGGCACATTGATTTCAACTAAATGGATAAGCTACTGTAACAAGCCAAATCGATTGGAAAATCGATTGAAGTAAAACATCTGAGTCACTGTGATTAGTCAAATCAATTGGAGCAAAACATTTGAGTCACTGTGATCAGTTCAATCGAGTGGCAAATCGATTAGAGTAAAGGTTTGTGTTACAGGGAAAATTAAGCAAATTGCCAAATCGATTATTTTAATAAATATGAGTCGATTGAGTAATCGATTATTTTGATCTCATTGTTTGAACAAAACACTTGTAATCGATTAGTCAATCGATTTTGATATACACTTAGTATCAGTTTCAGATTTATGCATTAAAAGAATCGATTGGCAAATTGATTAGTTCCTATATTTCCAAGATTCAATAAAAACAAGAAATGCGATAATTGATTGGGAAATCTATTAAGCTAAAATTACACTTTTATGAAATCGATTGGGAAATCGATTTATCGGATGTTTTTCTGAAAATATATAAACTGATACAATCACAATTTTTCATTAACATTGAGAACTTTGAAAACTTTCATAACATTGAAAATCAATTGAAATAACCTTTGAATACACTTTGAATAACACACAACAATTGAACAATAACTCTTGAATACATTGGCAAATAGTGTGTGAGATTTTCAATAGTGATTGAGTCGAATCTTCCCATTTCTCTTTTAGTTTCTTTTGTAAAAATAACTGTCTTAAAAGAAGTTCTGGAAAATCAAGTAGTGTAAACTGGTGGCTATCTGTTTTGGTGATTGTGTTCATCAAGAAGAAGTATCAACTTCATCTCGTGAGGGTTTGGCGAGTAGCTCTTAGGGATAGGTTGGAATTGTAATAGAAGTTGGTGTTGAGTTGGATGGATAGGCTGTGATTAAGCTGGAAAGTCTGTAAAACGTACTCAAGTCAATTCTAGTGAAAAGGCTGAAATCATTGTTGATTTTAGGACTGGATGTAGGCTGTCATACTGATAGTCGAACCAGTATAAAATTCCTTGTGCATGATTTTATTTATCTCTTCTCTTTATATTGATATTGCATGAATGCTTATTCTTGAATGTTTGTATTGGTGAATTTCTGTCTTGATTAATCTTTTGAATAAGCATTGTATATGTACTCTTATATTGATAATACATGTGTATGCGAATATTTGTCTTGATAAGTTTGAATTTATCATTGTTGAATTGGAATTAATATTAAACAAGTTGGTTTTAATATTTAGTTCATCACTTAGGAAAAATTAGATAACTTTGTTAGCAACATTGTATAACACATCCTAAGGACAGAGGCCATAAATACCAACAATTGGCATCAAGAGCCTGATCTTTTAGATAAATTCTTAAAAGAAAATGACCTCGGTAGAATTCCTAGGAGAAGGTGCATCCTAGGCCAGGCCCCCTACATTTAATGGGGCTGCATACATGTATTGGAAAGAGAGAATGTCAATTTTTCTAGAAGCATGTAGTCTTGATATACTTGAAGCAGTAATAGATGGTCCCTATGTGCCAAAAATAGCAGGCATAGGTGAAACATAAATCTTAAAACCCAGATCAGATTGGTCTGATGTGGAAAAGAAGAAAGTAGGCTATAATGCAAAAGCTAAAAACATTATAACCTCTGCTTTGAGTGCAGATGAATTTTTCAGGGTGTCAAACTGCAAAACTGCCAAGGAGATGTGGGATACTCTTCAACAAACTCATGAAGGAACAACAGATGTAAAAAGGGCCAGAATCAACACGCTAATGCATGAGTTTGAGCTTTTCAACATGAAGAAAGAAGAGTCAATAAATGACCTACTGACAAGATTCACTCATATAGTCAATAATCTAAATGCTCTTGGTAAGGTGATTGATAAAGAGCAGCAGATCAACAAAGTGATGAGGTGCTTGACCAAAGAGTGGCAGCTCAAGATCACTGCCATATCAGAATCAAAAGACCTTGGTAGCATGACAATTGCAACACTATTTGGAAAACTAAGAGAGCATGAGATGCAACTGCACAGACTGAGAGAGACAGAACAAACAGATAGGAAAACAAAAGGATTATCTCTGAAGGTTCAAGCTCATAAAACAAAATATAAACCAAAAACTTCTGAAGATTCAGATAGTGAAACTAATGAAGAACCAGAAATAGGAATGTTGGTTAGAAAATTCAAAAAGTTTCTGAAAAAGAAAGGAAACCAGTCAAGAAAACCACCAAATTCAATGACAAAGAACTTCAACAGGAGTGATACAAATGATAGCAAGGCAATAACCTGCTATGAATGTGGGAAAACAGGCCACATAAAATCTGAATGCTTTCAATTGCAAAACATAAACAAGACTGTGAAAGCTAAAGGCAAAAATCAACCATCTACAAAATCTTAAAGAGCCTACATAGCTTGGAATGATAATGATGATGAATCCTCTGCATCTTCAGAAGAAGAAGAAGCAAACCTTTGTCTAATGGCCAACACAAATTCAGATTCTGATAGTGAGGTAAGTTCTACCTCTAATCCTTCTTATGAAGAATTACATGATGCTTTTAATGAACTGCATGATGAACATGTTAAGGTAGTCAAACAGTTAATTAGCACTAAGAAAATGCTAGAAAAACAATGCATGATGTGTGAACAAATTAAAAAGGATAATAAAATACTTGAAGACTTGAATGAAAGTTTGAAAAAAGAATCACATGATAGAATCACTAGGTGTTGTGAACTTGAAAGAACAGTTGATTCTTTAAAATCTGATTTAGCGAAATTTGAAAGTAGTAAAAACAAACTAAATGCTCTTCTAAGCAACCAAAGAAATGTAAATGAAAGAACTGGAATTGGTTATAGACAAAATCAGAATGCAAAAAAAGAATCATAAATCTGTCAAACCAAAGCATATGCATAATGTCTTCACTAAACCAAATAGAAGTTCATCCACTGCATTATCATGTCATTTTTGTTGTAGAAAAAGACATATTTCTTTCAACTGTAAATTGAAAAAACTGGCTAATAAAGGATGGAAACAAATTTGGAAAATAAAGAAACCTATGCTTGAAACTAACCATCCAGGACCCAATTTAAATTGGGTACCTAAAACCAAATTTTAATTCTGTGTTGCAGATATGCTTGGCATCCAAAATGCACTCATGGTACCTAGATAGTTGATGTTCCAAGCATATGACAAGAGACAAATCAAAATTATTGTCTCTCAATTTAAAAAATGGTGGATATGTAAAGTACGACGATAATAACAAAGGTAAAATACTTGGTATTGGAGACATAGGGAGCGAATCAACAACCGTAATCAAGGACGTTCTCTATGTAAAAGGTTTGAAACACAATTTGCTTAGTATTAGTCAGCTGTGTGATAAAGGATTCCAGGTAAACTTTACATCTCAGTCTTGTATAATTGAGCACAAAGAAGATAATAGCGTGAAACTGGTAGGTGAAAGAGTAAACAACATATATATGATTAATTTTGATGCTTTGCCTGCTAATACTGTTTGCTGTTTGTTATCTAAATCTGATGAAGATTGGTTGTGGCATAAGAGAATAGCTCATATACATGTAGATCATCTTAACAAACTTGTTAGCAAACAACTAGTTCTAGGACTCCCAAACAAAAAATTCACTAAAGAAAAATTGTGTGACTCCAGTGAGAAAAACAAATTAGTTAAGTCATCCTTCCCACCAATAAATTTAGTTCAAACCAATAAAGTTTTACAATTAATACATACGAATCTATTTGGTCCATCTCAAGTAAAAAGCTTTGGAGCAAACTTGTATGGTTATGTGTTAGTAGATGATTACTCTAGGTATACTTGGACATTTTTTCTGACTCACAAGAGTGAGGCCTTCTCTATTTTCAAAAGATTTGCAAATTTAGTTCAAAATGAGAAGAATCAAAAAATAATCTCCATCAAGAGTGACCATGGTGGAGAATTTCAAAATGAATCCTTTAATAATTACTGTGAACAAAATGGAATTCAACACATTTACTCAGTCCCTAGAACTCCACAACAAAATGGAGTTGTAGAAAGGAAGAATAAGTCTCTAGAAGAACTTTCTAGAACAATGATAAATGACTCTAATCTTCCAAAATATTTCTGGGCTGATGCAATAAACACAGCCACACATGTAATAAATAGAGTTCTAGTTTGGCCAATACTTAGAAAAACACCCTATGAATTATACAAAGGCAGAAAACCAAACATTGCTTACTTTAGAGTCTTTGGATGTAAATGTTTTGTTTTGAATAATGGAAAAGAACATCTAGGAAAGTTTGACTCTAAGGCATATGAGGGAATTTTTCTAGGATATGCTCAATCTAGTAAGGCCTATAGAATCTACAATAAAAGAACTAAAACTATAGAGGAATCTGTTAATGTAAAATTTGATGAAATGTTTGTTGAAAACTTGAACAACACTCCTCTTATAGTTGGTGATTCTTTTGATGAAATTGTAGAATTTGATCCAAAAGAACCTAATGAAACAGTACCTCCAACGAACATTGATTGTATATAACCTATAAGGGAAGATGAATTACCTAAGGAGTGGAAATTTAATAAAAACCATCCTATAGACAACATCATAGGAGAAATCTCAAAAGGAGTTGCCACTAGAAAATCACTTAGACACTTCTGTAATTTCACAGCCTTTGTTTCTCAAGTAGAACCTAAAAATATCAAAGAAGCTCTCATGGACAATGACTGGATAATTGCTATGCAAGAAGAGCTTAATCAATTTGAGAGAAACAAAGTATGGATCTGAGTTCCTAAACTAGAAAATAAACATATTATTGGAACTAGATGGGTGTTTAGGAATAAAATGGATGAAAATGGAGTAATAACTAGGAATAAGGCTAGACTAGTTGCTAAGGGTTATAATCAGGAAGAGGATATTGGTTATGATGAAACCTATGCGCCTGTAGCTAGATTAGAAGCTATTAGGATCCTGCTTGCTTATGCATGCATCATGGATTTTAAACTATATCAAATAGATGTAAAAAGTGCCTTTCTAAATTGAGATATCCAAGAGGAAGTTTTTGTTAGTCAAACTCCAGGATTTGAGGATCCTGCATTTCCTAATCATGTCTATAAACTAACAAAAGCCCTCTATGGATTGAAACAAGCTCCAAGGGCTTGGTATGAAAAACTCAGCTGTTTCCTCATTCAACAAATTGATTATGATGAAACCTATGCGTCTGTAGCTAGATTAGAAGCTATTAGGATCCTGCTTGCTTATGCATGCATCATGGATTTTAAACTATATCAAATGGATGTAAAAAGTGCCTTTCTAAATTGAGATATCCAAGAGGAGATTTTTGTTAGTCAAACTCCAGGATTTGAGGATCCTGCATTTCCTAATCATGTCTATAAACTAACAAAAGCCCTCTATGGATTAAAACAAGCTCCAAGGGCTTGGTATGAAAAACTCAGTAGTTTCCTCATTCAGCAAAATTTTTTAAGAGGAAATGTTGATAAAACACTTTTTATTAAGAAAGATGGAAAAGACATTCTGCTGGTCCAAATTTATGTTGATGACATAATATTTGGATCCACAAATAATAAGTTGTGCAAAGATTTTGAAAACATAATGAAAGCAAGATTTGAAATGTCCATGATGGGAGAACTATCTTTCTTCTTGGGATATCAAATCAATCAAAGCAAGAATGGTATTTTCCTAAGTCAAACCAAGTACTGTAATGATCTTTTAAAGAAATTTGGCTTTGATAAATTTAAATCCATTGATTCACCCATGAGTCAAGCTTGTCATTTAGATAGAGATGAAAGAGGAAAACCTGTAGATGTAACAATGTTTAGGGGCATGATAGGATCTTTACTATATCTTACAGCTAGTAGACCTGAAATTATATTTTGTGTATGCATGTGTGCTAGATATCAAGCTAATCCAAAGGAATCCCATCTAAGTGCAGTCAAAAGAATCTTTAGATATCTAATAGGAACCAAAAATCTAGGTTTGTGGTATCCTAAGGGATCAACTTGCATTCTAGTTGGCTATTCTGATTCTAATTTTGCTGGTTGCAAACTAGATAGAAAAAGTACATCTGGTACTTGTCATCTATTAGGAAACTCCCTTGTTTCTTGGCATAGCAAGAGACAAACTAGTGTTGCTGTTGTGCACAAATTCTCTGGATGAAACAACACCTCTCTGACTTTGGTGTTGATCTAGGAATTGTGTCAATCATGTGTGACAATACTAGTGCTATAAACATTACTAAGAATCCTGTCATGCACTCAAGAACTAAACACATAGAGAATAGGCATCACTTTATCAGGGATCAATATCAAAATGGGAATATAAAGCTTGAATATATCAATACAGTTGACCAATTAGCTGATATTTTTACCAAAGCATTACCCAAAGAAAGTTTCTTCCATATTAGGATGAAACTAGGAATAATAGATCAAAATGAACTATAATCCCTGTGAAAAATCGATTGTAACATCGATTATCCTGTGAACTAATAGAAAATTAGCATTACGAAATCGATTGCATAATCAATTTATGATGCACAGTGTCAAATTTGTCAAAATAAGAAATACGATAATCGATTGCATAATCGATTTTCTAATCTCAAGTTGAAGTAAATGCTGGAGTATTCATCAATCCAATCGATTAGTCAATCGATTGAATAATAGGAAAATAGTTTAAAGAATTGATTTCATAATCGTTTAATTTGGTCCCAAACATCAAATGAATGTGAAATTTTCCAAACTCCAACACGAGCATCGATTGGGTAATCGACTATGTCAAATTTTAAAACCTGCAATCAAAAGGAATCGATTTGGAAGTTGATGCTGATATGAGAAGTTCCTTGAACTGATATGGAAATCGATTTGGACATCGATTTAGTAATTAAAAAGAAATCGATTTGGTAATCAATTTGGAAGATGAACGTTGCAAAAAATTACTAGCCGTTGGAGGCAATTATAACTGAGCCTTTTTATCTTCCTCCAACAACAATAATATAATCGATTTGGCAATCGACTTATAATGCGCAAATGCTTAAAAACATCGATTGATCAATCGATTTTGAACAGTGGTACTTAAACCCTAAATCGATTTCTTATATCACTTTCTCCAAACTTCTCAAATTTTCTCTGAACTTTCACACCTCTAAAGCTTCTCTAATTTCTAAACAATCTCAAACAGTGTAATCCTCATTATTCCTGACAATGGCTAGAGTAAAACAGACAAGTTGCAAATCCCCTTCTTCTTCATCCTCAAGTGGGAGAACCCCCTCACCTCCACCCACTTCAAAAAGAGTTTCCATTCCAACGCATAAAATCACGACAAAGGACAAAGGAAAAGCTGTTGCCGTTGATCAAGGAAAGAATAAGAAAAGGAAGGATCCTCTCGCTGTTGAAAAATTAATGAGCGACGCTATAAAAGAGCAAACCCAGAAAAAGAAGAAACCCATGTCTTCTCCTCAACCCAAAAAATCTCAATCTTCAAAAGGTAAAGCTGAGGACTTTGCTATATCATTTCATTTTCTAAAAAGAAAAATCCATGAGGCAAGGACTCTGGATTTTACTTACTTTGATTCAAATGGTTTCACATTTCAAAATCATCGAAGATTCCATGTGTTGGTAGATCTTCTTTCCTGCTCCCTCGACACATATCCAAAACTGATAAGGGCCTTCTACTCTAATTTCAAACTCACAGACACTGGCTTTGAGTCTGAAGTTAAAGGAAAGAAAATGTCTATGTCATTTGAGGAATTTTCCACACTTTCAGGCCTGCCATTTTATGGTGAAGCTATTGATGGCAGAGATGACCCTGACTCAAGTGATGATGCTTGGGAAACCTCAGTTGACAGACACGAAGCTATTCTAGACCTGATGATCGAAGGCTTTGTGGAAAATATTTCACTTCCGATCGGTCAAATGAAGGTTCAACATAGGATGCTGATGTGTGTGCTAACAAGGATGTTAGTACCTAGATCCGGAAACCACGTTGTAGTCCAGAAGCTGGACATTATTCTACTTTGGGGTCTATGCAAGGAGCTCAAGATGAGCTGGGCATGGATTGTGCTGAAAAATATGATGAAAACAACACAATGCAAGCTGGTGCTCCCCTACCCACAGCTTGTTACAAATATTCTGCGACACTTTAAGATCCCTGTTGTCAATGAAGAATCAACAAAAACCACCCTTATTTTTGGAGAATCAATTGTAAATCAAATGCAATTGAAAAGAATAAACGACATTTGGACAAGGACACAACCAAATGCTGAACAACCTGAGCCAGCTTAACCTCAATCGGAAGTCTTGGCTAAGTTGCTGGAATTTATGGAGACTCAAGCCGCTTACAATGCTAAAGTGGAAGCCTCTCTAAGTAAGCTCCAAGCAACTCTGAACGCAATTGCTCAGGATGTCGATGCAATGCAAGATCACTTAGGTCTTAAGATGTCTTTTGAAGACATTGCTGACATAGGCCGACAAGCTACTAAAGAACAAAACCCCATCAACCTAGATAGTACTGAACCTCATGGTGAGGAGACACTCACTGAGAGTAATACAACAGTCTCTACCTCTCCCATTGGTGATAATGAGGAACAACACTAGATTAGTTGCTTAGGACTTTTGTTTCTTTGTTGCTTTGTAATGTTCTTTTGTAGTTGTGTTGCTTTGTAATGTTCTTTCTCTTGTAGTACCTTTTTGTATTCAATGACAAAGGGGGATAAATTTACAAATTTAACTTGTGTTAACTTGTGTTGCTTGTGCTTGTGTTGCTGCTGAATTTGATCAATTGCTCTGATGCACTCTGATACCAAAATTTTATGTTGCTGCTAAAATGATAAATTTTGTCATATTGTGACATAGCTTTGATACTGCACTGCTAATTTTGTGATAGTAGCTCTGATACATAGCTTTAATACTGCTGCTAAATTGATAAAGTTTGTGAAGCCATGATACTGCTAACTTGTGTTGCTGCTCTTATACCATGATGTAAATTTTAATAAATCTCTGATACTCCAATATTAAATTGGGATAAGAAAGCTATGATACTATGATATTAATCTTAATAAATTTTGTTTCAACAAGCTTTGATAATCTGATACAAAATCTTAATAAATGTTGAATAACAAGCTATGATACCAAGATCTGATACTAGATTTGGATAGATTATGCTTGTACTGTTGAAATGAATCATGAACTCCAAAATTCAGGGGGAGTTTTTAATAATAGTAATTATAAAGATGCAAACTCAAGGTTAAATTGTATGTTTGTCATTTAATCAAAAAGGGGGAGATTGTAAGACATATGACTCCCTCATCATGACTTTGATATAGGGGGAGAATGCTAGACATATGCCTCCTTGATCATGATTTTGATATAAATTCCAAACATACAATATACATGCATTATTTGATTGATCTAATGGTTTAAATTGAGAAACATTTCATGAACATGATCAAACACTATACACTTGGACAAAACTTGGAACTCAAGCAATCAAGCAATGATGTATAAATGTGTCTAGTGTTTATAGTATCCATTAGGTAGACTTAATCATAATGAGTTCTCGTATAATATCTGCCAATGGAATCACAAAACAAGTTTTAATCAATCAATTAATCAATCAAGTAATAAATCAAGTGATAAATCAATTGGGCAATCGATTGTCTAAACCAGAGAATAAAGGCTTCACTAAGTAAATCGATTACTTAAAGGTTTCATTAATACCTGTGTTATGGGTTTTGACAAATCAATTGGACAATCGATTTGCACATCAATTGAGCAATCGATTTGGTAATTCACAGATCCAAGCTAGTACTGAGTAAATCGATTGGCAAATCGATTACAAAAACATTTTTTCATCAGACTTGGCCTCTATGATCCACGAAATCAATTGGACAATCAATTGAACTAAGTTTCTTAAGATGCAAGCTTTGCACTAATCTATTAGGTAATCGATTGAAAGAATGAACTGGTTAATCATTTTTCAGAAACATTATTCCTAGTCGATTGGCACAATGATTTCAACTAAATGGATAAGCTACTATAACAAGCCAAATCGATTGGCAAATCGATTGAAGTAAAACATCCGAGTCACTGTGATTATTCAAATCGATTGACCAATCGATTGGAGCAAAACATTTGTGTCACTGTGATCAGTTCAATCGATTGGCAAATCGATTAGAGTAAAGGTTTGTGTTACAGGGAAAATTAAGCCGATTGCCAAATCGATTATGTTAATAAATATGAGTCGATTGCATAATCGATTGTTTTGATCTCGTTGTTTGAACAAAACATTTATAATCGATTAGTCAATTAGTTCTGAGATACACTTAGTATCAAAAAGTTTTTGATTTATGCATTAAAAGAATCGATTAGTTCCTATATTTTCAAGATTCAAGAAAAACAAGAAACGCGATAATCGATTGGGAAAACGATTAAGCTGAAATTACACTTTTATGAAATCGATTGGGAAATCGATTTATCTGATGTTTTTCTGAAAATATATAAACTGATTCAATCACAATTTTTCATTAACATTGAGAACTTTGAAAACTTTCATAACATTGAAAATCAATTGAAAAAACCTTTGAATACACTTTGAATAACACACAACAGTTGAACAATAACTCTTGAATACATTGGCAAATAGTGTGTGAGATTTTCAATAGTGATTGAGTCGAATCTTCCCATTTCTCTTTTAGTTTTTTTGTAAAAATAACTATCTGAAAAGAAGTTCTGGAAAATTCAGTAGTGTAAACTGGTGGCTATATATTTTGGTGCTTGTGTTCATCAAGAAGAAGTCTCAACTTGATCTCGTGAGGGTTTGGCGAGTAGCTCTTAGGGATAGGTTGGAATTGTAATAGAAGTTGGTGTTGAGTTGGATGGATAGGCTGTGATTAAGCTGGAAAGTCTATAAAACGTACTCAAGTCAATTCTAGTGAAAAGGCTGAAATCATTGTTGATTTCAGGACTGGATGTAGGCTGTCATACTGATAGCCGAACCAATATAAAATTCCTGGTGCACGATTTTCTTTATCTCTTCTCTTTATATTGATATTGCATGAATGCTTATTCTTGAATGTTTGTATTGGTGAATTTCTGTCTTGATTAATCTTTTGAATAAGCATTGTATTTGTACTCTTATATTGATAATACACGTGTATGCGAATCTTTGTCTTGATAACTTTTTGAATTTATCACTGTTGAATTGGAATTAATATTAAACAAGTTGGTTTTAATATTAAGTTCATCACTTAGGAAAAATTAGATAACTTTGTTAGTAACATTGTATAACACATCCTAAGGACAGAGGCCATAAATACCAACAGAAAGTATTGAAGGTGAAACATCTTAAGAGAAGGTCGTAATACTAAGCTAGTGTCATGAGGACCCCTGTTTGCACATTCACTCCCAAGAGATTTAGGATCTTCCCATATTTGTGAAAGAAACTCTAACATTGTATGGTTTCATTTTACTGCTGATGTCTCTTAAACATTTCAAATCAGGTTGCTTGAACTTTAAAAGTAAAGTTTTTTCTTTTTTTCTGATTCATTCTTCATTTTAATTTAACACGTGACTAAGGTCCTTATGATTCCTCAACAATCTTGAAAATTGATTCAAAATGCCATTTGATTTTTTGAAAGAAACAATGTCATGAGATATGAATGCAATTATGTAGAATGAATGTTGTGAATATTTAAAGTTTTGAATGATAGTATGAGGTGTTTTGTTTGTTGCTTATACATATATTTTTATGATGAAATGGTCTATTGACTTATGTAGTGAAACTCTCTCAAAGGTGGCTCTATAGTTCTAAACACGATTGCTAAAGCTAGTAACTATATTTTGGAATATTGTTAACAACAAAAGATAAATTATTTGGAGTAACAATACCCTCAACAAGATCAAACTGTAGGTGAGATCTTCATCTTAACCAAACTGTAGGGTGATCAAGTTTTAGGACGATCAAGTTTTTAGGTTCCACAGCCCCCAAAGAAAACCAATCCAAAGCTCTGATACCACAATGTAACACCCCGTTTTTCGAAGCGAGGGTGTATTTTTTTTTTCAAAAGAAATTAAAATACAACAGAGAAATAAATAAGGTAAAACCTTTGGATAAATAGTTTAGTTATTATAATTTACAAACAGCGGAAAAGTTTTTCAAAATATAAATCCAAAGCATGTCCTGATGTCAACAATAGTACATGTACATCCTTCCAACTTAACATAAAAGTAGCCCAAAAGAAAGACATATGTGTCCTGGGTGACAACCTAGTCTGATCATTCTATACATAACAAAAAACTATACGCCTTGAGTAATCTCCACGCGCCTCGTGAGATTCTCCTAACGTAGCTCCAATTAAGCACTCCCATCTGGAGGGTACGAACCGGTAGGATCATCCTGACTCTCATATGAGGGCAAAGACCAGATTTCCACAATAATTGTAATGGGTCACCAACCGAAATTAACAGTTAACACATAACATTTAAGTTTTAAAATGCACAAAATAACATTTCAACTTAGCATACCCCTTAAAAGGGTTTCTATATGCCAAACATGCATACACAAAGTTGAAAAATGAAGTTTTTAACAAAACAACACTGTTGTATTCAAATACAACATCTTTGTATTCGAATACAAGGCTATTTCAGCATTCAGCAGCAAAACAACATGTCTGTATTCGACTACAACAGTCTGTATTCGACTACACAGTAAGTCAGTGGCAAAACAACATGTCTGTATTCGACTACAACAGTTTGTATTCGACTACACAGTAAATCAGTGGCAAAACAACAAGTCTGTATTCGAATACAGCTTGCTGTATTCGAATACACATCAGACAGCAGCAGAAAAACAGCAAAATTCATCATTTTTTAGCTTTTCAAAGGGTTTCGAAATCAATCAACACTTACCCACCACTCCAAACAATCAAACTTAGCAATTATAGCGCCATCACCATGACATCTTGAGTTTCGAAACAATTTTGAAATCAATCACACTTACCCACAACTCCAAAACAAAACACTTAGCGATTATAACACAATTACGACGACATCTTAAGTTTCAAAATGGTTTTGCAATCAATCATGATATCACACAATTCCCAAACATCCACACTTGGCAATTATAACACAATCACCACAACAACTTTAGTTTCAAAATAGTTTTGCAACCAAACACACTATCACACAATTCCAAAACATAACACTTAACAAATAAAACGCCATTTACCACCACAACTTAAGTTCAAACACTCAATCATAAACTTGAATCAAACACACTTACACACAATCTGTTCCAAAACATAGCACTTAGTAATATCATCACAATCATAAATTTGAATCAAACACGACTCGTGTGCTAAGCACCCTAATGCAATGCGTATATGCCAACATGCATGGACTCGGAATTCCAAACCAAAACTCTTCTCGAAGGGCCGTAAATCATAATTGTACCGCCTATCGCAGGCCAAAGTACCAATTACCGAGGTGCCACCTATCACGGGTCAGCACGATTTACTAAAAAGTGTAAATCGTAAACGTACCACCTATCACGGGTCAGTACTGTTTACCGAGGTGCTACCTATCACGGGCCAGCACGATTTACCAAAAGAAAAAAAAAACGTAAGTCGTAAGTGTACCGCCTATCACAGGCCAAAGTACTACTTACCTAGGTGCCACCTATCACGGGTCAACACAACTTACCAAAAGGTAAATCTTAAATGTACCACCTATCACGGGTCAGTACAGTTTACCGAGGTGCCACCTATCACGGGTCAGCACAATTTACCAAATGGAATGCATGAGCATACACTTACTCCATTCACAACAATCGTTAAGTAAATGCAGATATTAAAAGATTCCCCATTTTTAATACTCATTTACTTAACCGATTTTCACCCCAAAACATTAAGCAAAAAGACATATTAAGAGATTCCCCATTCTTAATATACTTTTGAGTTAAACGATTTCCACAACCAAACATTCAGTAAATAAGTCATTAAGAGATTCCCCATTCTTAATACTCATTTAACTGAAACGATTTTCAAAACAACATTAAGTAACCCAGACATTAAGAGATTCCCCATTCTTAATGCCTAGTTAACTTAAACGATTTTCAAAACAATATTAAGTAACTCAGACATTAAGAGATTCCCCATTCTTAATGCCCAGTTAACTTAAACGATTTTTCAAAACAAACAACCACACATTAAGTAAACAAGACATTAAGAGATTCCCCATTATTAATACTTATTTAACTTAATGGTTTTCAAATCCCACCCAGAACAAACTCAAACATTTTCACAAATTTATTACACAATTCACGCCAAAACACAACAAATCATTTCTCCACAAAATCATTTTCACGACAACATTAAGTAAATAAGTCATTAAGAGACTCCCCATTCTTAATACTCATTTAACTTACACGATTTTCACAAACTCACATTAAGTAAACGAGACGTTAAGAGATTCCCCATTCTTAATACTCGTTTAACTCTAATGGTTTTCAAATCCCACACAGAACAAACTCAAACATAATATCCAAATCAATCAACGATTCACACAATATCACATCAATCAACAAACATCAAGTACGAACACACCAAGTACGATGAACACAAATCACGCAATCATAACACTCCAATACATCAAATTTCATTTACTCAAAATTATACATAAATGAGTTAAATTCATTTTCCCCAATTCAATACACCAACCCTAATCAAATTCTTTTCCACACAACTACATATAAGGCCCTAAATGCAAACTAAAAGTTTGGAAGGAACCCTTACCTTCACTTTAGCTTTTTCATTCGATTACGGTACCATGAGCAAATTCGGTAAAATCTCCGCTCGCAACGCCGCTTCCAAAGTTAGCTCACTAGAACCATAGTGTAGTGGTGAGCAACTTTCCCTTCTATCACTTCTTGAAACGACGCTTAGATCTAGATGAAATGGGGAGATTTGAGTTTGAATCCCTAATACCGTTTTTCTCCGTTTTCGAATCAAAGAGGAAGAGTGAAGTTGAGAAATCCTTGTCCTATCACCCACTATCAATTTCGAACTCAAAGGAAAGAAAAGAAAGCAAAAACGAGCAACAATGGAGGAAGGGAGAAAATGGTTCACGCGAGGCAGTGAGGAAGATGGAAAATTCTGTTTTCTCTCCTTTCTCTTTCTTTCTTTTGTTTTTCTGTTCTTCCTATTTCCTTCCTTTCCTTTTCTTTATATATAAATATATATATATATATATATATATATATATATATATGTTTTAATAATAATTAACAAACATCTCCAAACCTTTAGATATTTATTAAATTATCCTTTCACCCATAACGCATTAAACTCTTCGCAAAAGATTCACCGCAGTTAATTTAATTTATTTATCGACGAGTAATTCTAATTGGTATCAAAATATCTTCTTGTTCATATAAACTCCAAAATATTAATAACTTTGGCTAAAAAGCCTCTGGGTTCAACACCAAAAATACACCAAAATACATAAAGTACACTTTAAAATTATGGGTCTTACACAAGAACTGTGTTTTCATTGACTATCAATTGAATTGTTGATTTAATTAAAAAGTTTTATAATTGTTGTTAGTAGTTATATGAAAAAATATTCTTAATTTGCTTTTATTTAATTTTGTTATTCTTATCTGTTGTTATGTATAATCTAAATATTTCATTTACTCGCTTGTCCTTAAAATGATGTATTTTTAAATGAACTAAATAGTAAATTATGTAATAGTAAATTATGTAATATGGTGTATTTTTAAATAATTGGAGAATGTGAATTTTTTAGTAACAATAAATGAGTTTTGACACTAAGTGAGTAATAAATTAATTTATCAAGATATACATTTTTGGAGAAAAGTCATTGTGTAGAAACCTTAATAACGACATTCATAACGGTAAGGGTATCACTCAATTGACTTTTCTACTTGAATTATGTGATATAAATCGTTTATATGATTATATATTCGTCATATTTGTGTGTTATCTTCAAAATATGTGTTATATGAATTACATGTTTATGAATGATATTATGAAATTAAGTAATTTGCGTATTTTTATTGATAACGGGTGATTAATCAAGGAGATGCCTTTGTGTTTAAACTATGTTGCTTTTGGACGCTATGATTGCGTGATCTATTTTTTTACTAACTAAGGTGATGAAATCCATGCATGCATTGGTGGTCTAGACCTAGTCGCAAGTACGTGACAACAATTTCTTGAAAAGACAAAGTGAATCAAAGAAATACTGAATGATTGGGTACTGAACATGAAACTCTAAATACTCTTTGCTCTACGAGGTGGTGATAATTGGAAATCATGCATGGACATATAGTCTAACAAATAGGATTTTTGAATTTCTTTAATTTGTATCTTTGGTGCTTTGTGTTGAATTGTTAAATGAAGTGTATGATTTAGTTGTATTTTTCTATAATAAGTATATATGGATGTCTATTTGTTCCGTATTTGTTATTTCGATATCGTATTGTAGAGAAAGAAACTCTGAAGCTTGCTACCCTAGGAAGAAGTTTTGTGAGGTAGGGAAGTGGATAATGACCATTAATAGAATGCGAGTATAAGTATTGTGTTGAAGGTCTGGTAATTTATTATCTTGATCTAGCATATTTCATGACTCTTCATCATAAGCATATTTTTCATTCAATTTAGTCTGATTTAACTTTATCCGTTAGTTAATTTAAGGAGTTATTTGATTTATTTTCTTGATTTTATTTGGTTGATTTAATGAAATGTTTATGGTCTTATTTCTTTGATTAAGTAGAGATTTTTTCGTAGTTTTGTGTTGTTACTTTGTTTTAGTGCAGTGCTGAACTTTGGTGAGAAATCCACATGACGTATTTTGTGTATTTCAGCCATATCTGGAGTTTTAGATGTCTAATTTGAATCAAACGAAATGAAAAAGAAAGCTACAATTCATAGCTATAACTTTCTTGAAGACACCGGAACCTAATTCGGACTAAAATGATGAGAAAAATGCAGAAAACGCAAAAATAAGAAGTTGTGCATCTAAATCGCAGGAGTTGCGCCTGGGACGCATTTCCGGACAAGTGGACTTTACGATTGAAATGCATTTTTGTTTTACTTTCTAGGGATTTTATTTTACTATTTGGAAGTGGGGAGACTTGTGCCTTAGCAGAGAAACTCAAAGACGACCATTTCTAACACCATTGGAGCAGTTTTATCAAGAATCGTTCATGAATCCTTCATCTATTTAGACAATCAAAATAACACGAAGGAACCCTATACACACCACACACCCCACACACCCCATTCTTAGCGAGATTAGTGAAATAAATTTGAAGTTCATTGAGAATCTCAAGTTGATCAATATTGCATGCCATATTGGGGGCATTAGAAGTTTTAACGTGTGTAGAACAAGGAGCGGAACTTGAATCCATTAGGGAATTCAAGGGAGTTTTAGAGATAGTTTTTAAGGTTTGAAAGGATAGTAAAATTGTGGGAAATACATGAAAATAATGAGTGACTTGAGTGTTGGTATTTTTGATAAAGTATTTGAGTTTCTCAAAGCAAAAAACAATAACTACCATGCACACGTGAACACACAAGAAGCGACACATGTCAGAAAAGCACAAAAAACAATCATTTTTCAATTAAACTATCCATATATGAAATAAATCGAATTTTAAACAAATACAGGTAGAAGAGATCCTATTCATCAAAGGTAGGGCGTACATATTTCAGCAATTAGTATGTTTTAGTATATGCTTATAGAGATTTCAGCATCACTTCTTTATAAATTAAATGTTTTATATTTTCTTTAAAAATTTTAATATGTCGTTTGCAAGAAGTTTTTTCTTCCTATAGTAGATATTTCATCCAAAGAAATGGAGTGTTGCAGTTGACTACAGAAATGTAGTTTCCTTCTGTTAAAATGGAGTGTTGCAGTTGACTACGGAAATGTAGTTTCCTTCTGTTATAGATAGACCAATGATGCATTGTATGTTGTTTAAATAGGAGATCAAATTTTCACCAAGGAATGTATAGTTTCCACTTGTGTATTTCCTTTCCAGTTTATCATTGGCATAGTTAACATAACAGATACCTACAAAACTATACTCAGATGATGGATGATAACATAGACCAAGATTAGTAGTGTCCATCAGATATCTAAATATCCTTTTAACTATAGTTAAATGCGGTTCTTTAGGGTCATACATAAATTTTTTACACACACTAAAGATAATATCAGGTCTAGAGTTAGTTAACTAGATAAGAGATTCAATCATCTTTTTGTATACCTTTTGATCCACCTTTCTACCTGGTTCATTCTTATCAAGTGAATATGTGGGGTACATAGGTGTAACTGTGGATTTACATTCATCCATCTTAAATTTCTTAAGAAATTATATTGTATATATTTGGTCTCATGAATTAATATTCATTTTTAGCTTTGGTCTCCCATCATACTTATCTCAAACTCATTCTTCATTAACTTAGAAAACTTTTGATAGAGCTTAACATTAGTATAACCAAAAATTATATCACCAACATATACTTGCACAATGAAAAGGAATTCATAGATGATTTTTCAAAAAAAGTGGTGCCCAAGTAGCCTCTTTCAAAATCATTTTTAATAAACAACGGCTTAGCCTATCATACAAAACTCTTGGAGCTGTTTCAAACCATACAAACATTATTTTAATTTAAAAACAAGGTTTATTGACTTAAATCACAAATTTCAAATTTCAATCATTGTAATTTAACTATTGAAAATGTTATTTCGAGTGTATGTAATCCAATAACTTTTTTTTTTATTTAAGCATTATTAATTTAGAAATTACAATTAAAACAAATTTATTAATAAATTTATTAATTTGTTTATTGTAATAAAAACGTGGGTGAGGCTAGTTTGAATTATGATATACAAAATTAGATTTTTACAAGTTCTATATTTAATTTTTAAAATCATTTTTCAATGGATTTTTTGGAAATACAAAAATATTTCATATTTATTTCTATTAAAAAAGCTATGATTGAACAGTAGTTTTATTTATTTTAAATAGAAAGAAAAACATAGGTTTAATAAATTAAAATTCTTGAGTCTAAAAAATATTTAAATAATAAAAATAATTAAATAGTTCTGTCTCACAACTATTGGAAAGAATTTTATTTTTGGAGACAATATTAAAGAGTTGTTAATTCAAATTATTTCAAAAATAAATAAAAAATAAATTTAGAAATATTATAGCCTATAGTATACATAAGTTATTGGAAGGAGATACAATACATAGCATAACATAGTGAGTAATTTACCATAAAAATCATATTATTTTGCATAATAACTACATTTATATAAAGTTATTTGACATAAAATATATTGGCTCTTGTGTTGATACGAAATATAATTTTATATATGAAATAAATTATATTTTTTACTTAATTTGTAGATGGAGCAGTAAAAACATCATTTGGAAACATACACAAAATAGTTATTTCTCAATTGAATTGAATTTTAATAATAAATTAATACATTCAACTGCTTTTACTACAAAATAAATTAGATTTAATATAATATAATAATGGATAATAAATTCAAAATAATTCTAAAAATCTTTTAGGGTTAGAATCTATTGTCTTAATTGTTACTTGACCATGTATTTTAATTAAAAAAAATTGTAACAAATTCAGCCTTATTAGTAGTTTCCTTAAAATTGCAACCGATCCAACCTATAAATAAAGGAATGTTTCTAGTGGTTGATCACAACAAACAAATTCATAGAAACATCAAACGTTTCAATATCGAAATTAAAATGTCAGGAAATAAAAATGTTGTTGTTTTGTTGATTGTGATGGTTTTTAGTTTGTTCATGACGATAATGAATGCAAGCCAAATTGATGACATCACATGCAGCGAAGCTGTAGTCTCCTTGATTCCATGTGTGCCTTTTTTGCAGGGTTCTACCCCACCAAACCCACCTCCTAATTGTTGTATAGGAGCAAATAATGTATTCACAAAGGCCAACACCACTCAAATTCGGAGAGATATTTGTAAGTGTTTTAAAGCTGCTTCCACAAAATTTGGAGTTAATCCTGATAGAGTAAAACAACTCCCCGGACTTTGTAACATCCCTCTATCTTTTTCATTGGATCCTAAGACTGATTGTGATACGTAAGTTTATCTTCTTCTATCTTAAATAACTCTCACACAAGTACATATAATTTTTGTTCTTATTTTATTAAATCTTCATATATTTTTCAATTACGTATAGGATTCCATGATGCTACCCAAGGGGTACAATGTGAAGGAAGCTTGAAGAACTACACCGAAGAAAATAGAAATAAGGATGAAAAAAATTGTAACAATTCTTAAGAGTTGGTTATGTTGTGTACTTTAAAAATGAATAGTATAATCATATATCTTTTCCGTTTATTTTTTGTTCTAATTGTCTAAAATTTACTATTTAGTTGTAAAAAAGTTTTTCTTCACCAAATTAATTAAAGATTCTTGTTTAATTAAATTAAATCAAAATTAATTGATACTTAAATAAATATATATAGTCTTAGTAGTTTTTTTATTTTTACTACTTTACAAAATCCGTTCAATTTACATTAACCTTTTGGCTATATTTCAAGAACTGTGTTTTCATTGACTATCAATTGAATTGTTGATTTAATTAAAAAGTTTTATAATTGTTGTTAGTAGTTATATGAAAAAATATTCTTAATTTGCTTTTATTTAATATTGTTATCCTTGTATGTTGTTATGTATAATCTAAATATTTCATTTACTCTTGTCCTTAAAATGATGTATTTTTAAATGAACTAAATAGTAAATTATGTAATAGTAAATTATGTAATATGGTGTATTTTTAAATAATTGGAGAATGTGAATTTTTTAGTAACAATAGATGAGTTTTGACACTAAGTGAGTAATAAATTAATTTATCAAGATATACATTTTTGGAGAAAAGTCATTGTGTAGAATCCTTAATAACGACATTCAACATGGTAAGGGTATCACTCAATTGACTTTTCTACTTGAATTATGTGATATAAATCGTTTATATGATTATATATTCGTCATATTTGTGTGTTATCTTCAAAATATGTGTTATATGAATTACATGTTTATGAATGATATTATGAAATTAAGTAATTTGGGTATTTTTATTGATAACGGGTGATTAATCAAGGAGATGCCTTTGTGTTTAAACTATGTTGCTTTTGGACGCTATGATTGCGTGATCTATTTTTTTTACTAACTAAGGTGATGAAATCCGTGCATGCATTGGTGGTCTAGACCTAGTCGCAAGTACGTACAACAATTTCTTGAAAAGACAAAGTGAATCAAATAAATACTCAATGATGGGGTACTGAACATGAAACTCTAAATAACATTTGTCCAACGGTCGGACATTGTTCAATGGTGGGACTCTTTGCTCTACGAGGTGGTGATAATTGGAAATCATGCATGGACATATAGTCTAACAAATAGGATTTTTGAATTTCTTTAATTTGTATCTTTGGTGCTTTTTGTTGAATTGTTAAATGAAGTGTATGATTTAGTTGTATTTTTCTATAATAAGTATATATGCATGTCTATTTGTTCCATATTTGTTATTTGGATATCGTATTGTAGAGAAAGAAACTCTGAAGCTTGCTACCCTGGGAAGAAGTTTTGTGAGGTAGGGAGGTGGATAATGAACATTAACAGAATGCGAGAATAAGTATTGTGTTGAAGGTCTGGAAATTTATTATCTTGATCTAGCATATTTCATGACTCTTCATCATAAGCACATTTTTCATTCAATTTAGTCTGATTTAACTTTATCCGTTAGTTAATTTAAGGAGTTATTTGATTTATTTTCTTGATTTTATTTCATTGATTTAATGAAATGTTTATGTTCTTATTTCTTTGATTAAGTAGATATTTTTTCGTAGTTTTGTGTTGTTACTTTGTTTTAGTGCAGTGCTGAACTTTGGTGAGAAATCAACATGACGTATTTTGTGTATTTCAGCCATATCTGGAGTTTTAGATGTCTAATTTGAATCAAACGAAATGAAAAAGAAAGCTACAATTCATAGCTATAATTTTCATGAAGACACCGGAACCCAATTCGGACTAAAATGATGAGAAAATGCAGAAAACGCAAAAATAAGAAGTTGTGCGTCTAAATCGCAAGAGCTGCGCCTGGGACGCATTTCCGGACAAGTGGACTTTACGACTGAAATGCATTTTTGTTTTACTTTCTAGGGATTTTTTTTTACTATTTGGAAGTGGTGAGACTTGTGCCTTAGCAGAGAAACTGAAAGACGACCATTTCTAACACCATTGGAGTAGTTTTATCAAGAATCATTCATGAATCCTTCATCTATTTAGACAATCAAAATAACACTAAGGAACCCTATACACACCACACACCCCATATCTAGACTTTAATTGTATTGACTATGAGTTGACCTTGGGATCTTCAAAATGTTCCTAGTTGATTTTTGATGAGGCAACCCTTGATTTATATCCATTTGCAATTATCATTCATTCTTCCAGACATTTGGTAATAGCAGCAATGGTTTTTGAGTGAGTTTGACTGAAATTCATTTTTATTTTACTTTCTAAAGATTTTTTTTGACTATTGGGAAGTGGGGGAGATTTGTGTTGTAGCAGAGAAACTCAAAGACGACCGTTTCTAACACCATTGGAGTAGTTTTATCAACAATCATTCATGAATCATTCTTCTATTTAGACAATCAAAATAACATTGAGAAACCCTATACACACCACACATTCCATATCTAGACTTTAAATTTATTGACTATGAGTTGACCTTGGAATCTTCAAAATGTTCTTAGTTAATTTCTGAAGAGCCAACCCTTGATTTATATCCATTTACAATTATCATTCATTCATCCAGACATTTGGTAACAGCAGCAATGGTTTTTTAAGTGATTTTGATGGGAAGCTCTAACACCACATTGGAAACTTCTCCATCTTTGTTTACATAAGCAAACCTCCAAAATTCGTTAACTAGAACATCTAAACATAAGGTTGGTTTAGGTTAAAGTACTCATATCTTCCAATAACAATAAAGTTTTCAATGTGGTCAAACCCATTCTTAGCGAGATTAGTGAAATAAATTTGATGTTCATTGAGAATCTCAAGTTGATCAATATTGCATGCCATATTGGGGGCATTAGAAGTTTTAACGTGTGTAGAACAAGGAGCGGAACTTGAATCCATTAGGGAATTCAAGGGAGTTTTAGAGATAGTTTTTAAGGTTTGAAAGGATAGTAAAATTGTGGGAAATACATGAAAATAATGAGTGACTTGAGTGTTGGTATTTTTGATAAAGTATTTGAGTTTCTCAAAGCAAAAAACAATAACTACCATGCACACGTGAACACACAAGAAGCGACACATGTCAGAAAAGCACAAAAAACAATCATTTTTCAATTAAACTATCCATATATGAAATAAATCGAATTTTAAACAAATACAGGTAGAAGAGATCCTATTCATCAAAGGTAGAGCGTACATATTTCAGCAATTAGTATGTTTTAGTATACGCTTATAGAGATTTCAGCATCACTTCTTTATAAATTAAATGTTTTATATTTTCTTTAAAAATTTTAATATGTCGTTTGCAAGAAGTTTTTTCTTCCTACTGATGATTAGTATCAATAATTTTAAAGTCCTATAGTAGATATTTCATCCAAAGAAATGGAGTGTTGCAGTTGACTACAGAAATGTAGTTTCCTTCATTTAAAATGGAGTGTTGCAGTTGACTACGGAAATGTAGTTTCCTTCTGTTATAGATAGACCAATGATGCATTGTATGTTGTTTAAATAGGAGATCAAATTTTCACCAAGGAATGTATAGTTTCCACTTGTGTATTTCCTTTCCAGTTTATCATTGGCATAGTTAACATAACAGATACCTACAAAACTATACTCAGATGATGGATGATAACATAGACCAAGATTAGTAGTGTCCATCAGATATCTAAAGATCATTTTAACTATAGTTAAATGCGGTTCTTTAGGGTCATACATAAATTTTTTACACACACTAAAGATAATATCAGGTCTAGAGTTAGTTAACTAGATAAGAGATTCAATCATCTTTTTGTATACCTTTTGATCCACCTTTCTACCTGGTTCATTCTTATCAAGTGAATATGTGGGGTACATAGGTGTAACTGTGGATTTACATTCATCCATCTTAAATTTCTTAAGAAATTATATTGTATATATTTGGTCTCATGAATTAATATTCATTTTTAGCTTTGGTCTCCCATCATACTTATCTCAAACTCATTCTTCATTAACTTAGAAAACTTTTGATAGAGCTTAACATTAGTATAACCAAAAATTATATCACCAACATATACTTGCACAATGAAAAGGAATTCATAGATGATTTTTCAAAAAAAGTGGTGCCCAAGTAGCCTCTTTCAAAATCATTTTTAATAAACAACGGCTTAGCCTATCATACAAAACTCTTGGAGCTGTTTCAAACCATACAAACATTATTTTAATTTAAAAACAAGGTTTATTGACTTAAATCACAAATTTCAAATTTCAATCATTGTAATTTAACTATTGAAAATGTTATTTCGAGTGTATGTAATCCAATAACTTTTTTTTTTATTTAAGCATTATTAATTTAGAAATTACAATTAAAACAAATTTATTAATAAATTTATTAATTTGTTTATTGTAATAAAAACGTGGGTGAGGCTAGTTTGAATTATGATATACAAAATTAGATTTTTACAAGTTCTATATTTAATTTTTAAAATCATTTTTCAATGGATTTTTTGGAAATACAAAAATATTTCATATTTATTTCTATTAAAGAAGCTATGATTGAACAGTAGTTTTATTTATTTTAAATAGAAAGAAAAACATAGGTTTAATAAATTAAAATTCTTGAGTCTAAAAAATATTTAAATAATAAAAATAATTAAATAGTTCTGTCTCACAACTATTGGAAAGAATTTTATTTTTGGAGACAATATTAAAGAGTTGTTAATTCAAATTATTTCAAAAATAAATAAAAAATAAATTTAGAAATATTATAGCCTATAGTATACATAAGTTATTGGAAGGAGATACAATACATAGCATAACATAGTGAGTAATTTACCAAAAAAATCATATTATTTTGCATAATAACTACATTTATATAAAGTTATTTGACATAAAATATATTGGCTCTTGTGTTGATACGAAATATAATTTTATATATGAAATATATTATATTTTTTACTTAATTTGTAGATGGAGCAGTAAAAACATCATTTGGAAACATACACAAAATAGTTATTTCTCAATTGAATTGAATTTTAATAATAAATTAATACATTCAACTGCTTTTACTACAAAATAAATTAGATTTAATATAATATAATAATGGATAATAAATTCAAAATAATTCTAAAAATCTTTTAGGGTTAGAATCTATTGTCTTAATTGTTACATGACCATGTATTTTAATTAAAAAAAATTGTAACAAATTCAGCCTTATTAGTAGTTTCCTTAAAATTGCAACCGATCCAACCTATAAATAAAGGAATGTTTCTAGTGATTGATCACAACAAAAAAATTCATAGAAACATCAAACGTTTCAATATCGAAATTAAAATGTCAGGAAATAAAAATGTTGTTGTTTTTGTGATTGTGATGGTTTTTAGTTTGTTCATGACGATAATGAATGCAAGCCAAATTGATGACATCACATGCAGCGAAGCTGTAGTCTCCTTGATTCCATGTGTGCCTTTTTTGCAGGGTTCTACCCCACCAAACCCACCTCCTAATTGTTGTATAGGAGCAAATAATGTATTCACAAAGGCCAACACCACTCAAATTCGGAGAGATATTTGTAAGTGTTTTAAGGCTGCTTCCACAAAATTTGGAGTTAATCCTGATAGAGTAAAACAACTCCCCGGACTTTGTAACATCCCTCTATCTTTTTCATTGGATCCTAAGACTGATTGTGATACGTAAGTTTATCTTCTTCTATCTTAAATAACTCTCACACAAGTACATATAATTTTTGTTCTTATTTTATTAAATCTTCATATATTTTTCAATTACGTATAGGATTCCATGATGCTACCCAAGGGGTACAATGTGAAGGAAGCTTGAAGAACTACACCGAAGAAAATAGAAATAAGGATGAAAAAAATTGTAACAATTCTTAAGAGTTGGTTATGTTGTGTACTTTAAAAATGAATAGTATAATCATATATCTTTTCCGTTTATTTTTTGTTCTAATTGTCTAAAATTTACTATTTAGTTGTAAAAAAGTTTTTCTTCACCAAATTAATTAAAGATTCTTGTTTAATTAAATTAAATCAAAATTAATTGATACTTAAATAAATATATATAGTCTTAGTAGTTTTTTTATTTTTACTACTTTACAAAATCCGTTCAATTTACATTAACCTTTTGGCTATATTTCAAGAACTGTGTTTTCATTGAATATCAATTGAATTGTTGATTTAATTAAAAAGTTTTATAATTGTTGTTAGTAGTTATATGAAAAAATATTCTTAATTTGCTTTTATTTAATTTTGTTATCCTTGTATGTTGTTATGTATAATCTAAATATTTCATTTACTCGCTTGTCCTTAAAATGATGTATTTTTAAATGAACTAAATAGTAAATTATGTAATAGTAAATTATGTAATATGGTGTATTTTTAAATAATTGGAGAATGTGAATTTTTTAGTAACAATAGATGAGTTTTGACACTAAGTGAGTAATAAATTAATTTATCAAGATATACATTTTTGGAGAAAAGTCATTGTGTAGAATCCTTAATAACGACATTCAACATGGTAAGGGTATCACTCAATTGACTTTTCTACTTGAATTATGTGATATAAATCGTTTATATGATTATATATTCGTCATATTTGTGTGTTATCTTCAAAATATGTGTTATATGAATTACATGTTTATGAATGATATTATGAAATTAAGTAATTTGGGTATTTTTATTGATAACGGGTGATTAATCAAGGAGATGCCTTTGTGTTTAAACTATGTTGCTTTTGGACGCTATGATTGCGTGATCTATTTTTTTTACTAACTAAGGTGATGAAATCCAGGCATGCATTGGTGGTCTAGACCTAGTCGCAAGTACGTGACAATAATTTCTTGAAAAGACAAAGTGAATCAAATAAATACTCAATGATGGGGTACTGAACATGAAACTCTAAATAACATTTGTCCAACGGTCGGACATTGTTCAATGGTGGGACTCTTTGCTCTACGAGGTGGTGATAATTGGAAATCATGCATGGACATATAGTCTAACAAATAGGATTTTTGAATTTGTTTAATTTGTATCTTTGGTGCTTTTTGTTGAATTGTTAAATGAAGTGTATGATTTAGTTGTATTTTTCTATAATAAGTATATATGCATGTCTATTTGTTCCATATTTGTTATTTGGATATCGTATTGTAGAGAAAGAAACTCTGAAGCTTGCTACCCTGGGAAGAAGTTTTGTGAGGTAGGGAGGTGGATAATGAACATTAACAGAATGCGAGAATAAGTATTGTGTTGAAGGTCTGGTAATTTATTATCTTGATCTAGCATATTTCATGACTCTTCATCATAAGCATATTTTTCATTCAATTTAGTCTGATTTAACTTTATCCGTTAGTTAATTTAAGGAGTTATTTGATTTATTTTCTTGATTTTATTTCATTGATTTAATGAAATGTTTATGTTCTTATTTCTTTGATTAAGTAGAGATTTTTTCGTAGTTTTGTGTTGTTACTTTGTTTTAGTGCAGTGCTGAACTTTGGTGAGAAATCAACATGACGTATTTTGTGTATTTCAGCCATATCTGGAGTTTTAGATGTCTAATTTGAATCAAACGAAATGAAAAAGAAAGCTACAATTCATAGCTATAATTTTCATGAAGACACCGGAACCCAATTCGAACTAAAATGATGAGAAAATGCAGAAAACGCAAAAATAAGAAGTTGTGCGTCTAAATCGCAGGAGCTGCGCCTGGGACGCATTTCCGGACAAGTGGACTTTACGACTTAAATGCATTTTTGTTTTACTTTCTAGGGATTTTTTTTTACTATTTGGAAGTGGTGAGACTTGTGCCTTAGCAGAGAAACTGAAAGACGACCATTTCTAACACCATTGGAGTAGTTTTATCAAGAATCGTTCATGAATCCTTCATCTATTTAGACAATCAAAATAACACTAAGGAACCCTATACACACCACACACCCCATATCTAGACTTTAATTGTATTGACTATGAGTTGACCTTGGGATCTTCAAAATGTTCCTAGTTGATTTTTGATGAGGCAACCCTTGATTTATATGCATTTGCAATTATCATTCATTCTTCCAGACATTTGGTAATAGCAGCAATGGTTTTTGAGTGAGTTTGACTGAAATTCATTTTTATTTTACTTTCTAAAGATTTTTTTTGACTATTGGGAAGTGGGGGAGATTTGTGTTGTAGCAGAGAAACTCAAAGACGACCGTTTCTAACACCATTGGAGTAGTTTTATCAACAATCATTCATGAATCATTCTTCTATTTAGACAACCAAAATAACATTGAGAAACCCTATACACACCACACATTCCATATCTAGACTTTAAATTTATTGACTATGAGTTGACCTTGGAATCTTCAAAATGTTCCTAGTTAATTTCTGAAGAGCCAACCCTTGATTTATATCCATTTACAATTATCATTCATTCATCCAGACATTTGGTAACAGCAGCAATGGTTTTTTAAGTGATTTTGATGGGAAGCTCTAACACCACATTGGAAACTTCTCCATCTTTGTTTACATAAGCAAACCTCCAAAATTCGTTAACTAGAACATCTAAACATAAGGTTGGTATAGGTTAAAGTACTCATATCTTCCAATAACAATAAAGTTTTCAATGTGGTCAAACCCATTCTTAGCGAGATTAGTGAAATAAATTTGAAGTTCATTGAGAATCTCAAGTTGATCAATATTGCATGCCATATTGGGGGCATTAGAAGTTTTAACGTGTGTAGAACAAGGAGCGGAACTTGAATCCATTAGGGAATTCAAGGTAGTTTTAGAGATAGTTTTTAAGGTTTGAAAGGATAGTAAAATTGTGGGAAATACATGAAAATAATGAGTGACTTGAGTGTTGGTATTTTTGATAAAGTATTTGAGTTTCTCAAAGCAAAAAACAATAACTACCATGCACACGTGAACACACAAGAAGCGACACATGTCAGAAAAGCACAAAAAACAATCATTTTTCAATTAAACTATCCATATATGAAATAAATCGAATTTTAAACAAATACAGGTAGAAGAGATCCTATTCATCAAAGGTAGAGCGTACATATTTCAGCAATTAGTATGTTTTAGTATACGCTTATAGAGATTTCAGCATCACTTCTTTATAAATTAAATGTTTTATATTTTCTTTAAAAATTTTAATATGTCGTTTGCAAGAAGTTTTTTCTTCCTACTGATGATTAGTATCAATAATTTTAAAGTCCTATAGTAGATATTTCATCCAAAGAAATGGAGTGTTGCAGTTGACTACAGAAATGTAGTTTCCTTCTGTTAAAATGGAGTGTTGCAGTTGACTACGGAAATGTAGTTTCCTTCTGTTATAGATAGACCAATGATGCATTGTATGTTGTTTAAATAGGAGATCAAATTTTCACCAAGGAATGTATAGTTTCCACTTGTGTATTTCCTTTCCAGTTTATCATTGGCATAGTTAACATAACAGATACCTACAAAACTATACTCAGATGATGGATGATAACATAGACCAAGATTAGTAGTGTCCATCAGATATCTAAAGATCCTTTTAACTATAGTTAAATGCGGTTCTTTAGGGTCATACATAAATTTTTTACACACACTAAAGATAATATCAGGTCTAGAGTTAGTTAACTAGATAAGAGATTCAATCATCTTTTTGTATACCTTTTGATCCACCTTTCTACCTGGTTCATTCTTATCAAGTGAATATGTGGGGTACATAGGTGTAACTGTGGATTTACATTCATCCATCTTAAATTTCTTAAGAAATTATATTGTATATATTTGGTCTCATGAATTAATATTCATTTTTAGCTTTGGTCTCCCATCATACTTATCTCAAACTCATTCTTCATTAACTTAGAACACTTTTGATAGAGCTTAACATTAGTATAACCAAAAATTATATCACCAACATATACTTGCACAATGAAAAGGAATTCATAGATGATTTTTCAAAAAAAGTGGTGCCCAAGTAGCCTCTTTCAAAATCATTTTTAATAAACAACGGCTTAGCCTATCATACAAAACTCTTGGAGCTGTTTCAAACCATACAAACATTATTTTAATTTAAAAACAAGGTTTATTGACTTAAATCACAAATTTCAAATTTCAATCATTGTAATTTAACTATTGAAAATGTTATTTCGAGTGTATGTAATCCAATAACTTTTTTTTTTATTTAAGCATTATTAATTTAGAAATTACAATTAAAACAAATTTATTAATAAATTTATTAATTTGTTTATTGTAATAAAAACGTGGGTGAGGCTAGTTTGAATTATGATATACAAAATTAGATTTTTACAAGTTCTATATTTAATTTTTAAAATCATTTTTCAATGGATTTTTTGGAAATACAAAAATATTTCATATTTATTTCTATTAAAGAAGCTATGATTGAACAGTAGTTTTATTTATTTTAAATAGAAAGAAAAACATAGGTTTAATAAATTAAAATTCTTGAGTCTAAAAAATATTTAAATAATAAAAATAATTAAATAGTTCTGTCTCACAACTATTGGAAAGAATTTTATTTTTGGAGACAATATTAAAGAGTTGTTAATTCAAATTATTTCAAAAATAAATAAAAAATAAATTTAGAAATATTATAGCCTATAGTATACATAAGTTATTGGAAGGAGATACAATACATAGCATAACATAGTGAGTAATTTACCATAAAAATCATATTATTTTGCATAATAACTACATTTATATAAAGTTATTTGACATAAAATATATTGGCTCTTGTGTTGATACGAAATATAATTTTATATATGAAATAAATTATATTTTTTACTTAATTTGTAGATGGAGCAGTAAAAACATCATTTGGAAACATACACAAAATAGTTATTTCTCAATTGAATTGAATTTTAATAATAAATTAATACATTCAACTGCTTCTACTACAAAATAAATTAGATTTAATATAATATAATAATGGATAATAAATTCAAAATAATTCTAAAAATCTTTTAGGGTTAGAATCTATTGTCTTAATTGTTACTTGACCATGTATTTTAATTAAAAAAAATTGTAACAAATTCAGCCTTATTAGTAGTTTCCTTAAAATTGCAACCGATCCAACCTATAAATAAAGGAATGTTTCTAGTGGTTGATCACAACAAACAAATTCATAGAAACATCAAACGTTTCAATATCGAAATTAAAATGTCAGGAAATAAAAATGTTGTTGTTTTTGTGATTGTGATGGTTTTTAGTTTGTTCATGACGATAATGAATGCAAGCCAAATTGATGACATCACATGCAGCGAAGCTGTAGTCTCCTTGATTCCATGTGTGCCTTTTTTGCAGGGTTCTACCCCACCAAACCCACCTCCTAATTGTTGTATAGGAGCAAATAATGTATTCACAAAGGCCAACACCACTCAAATTCGGAGAGATATTTGTAAGTGTTTTAA
>JBBPBT010000709.1:1572-19688 GCA_037974875.1 Cicer bijugum
ATTTGGTATCATTCTATTTTTATACTATGCCACTACAAGAGTGGACGGGCATGTCATGAATGACCAAGTCCTCACAGATCCCCTCAAGTCAACCCGAGACTCATATACGCGACATTCGCGGTACTTATGTGTTGCACGGTAGTTCCCGACCTTAGGGAATAACCCACTAATTCACTTAGGAATTCCTTACCAGAGATACACAGTCTATGTATACCCGTCAATCTCAATATATATGTATACCCGTCAATCTCAATAAAATCTCAATATTTAGTCTACACCACGTAGAATGCACAGTCTAGTTCTATCAATCACATAATAGAAAATCAAATAAGTGGTGCAGTCAAGTAAAATCATAAAACATGAGCACTCAGATAGATATCATTCATACAATAACAATTAGTAAAAGATTCCCTAAAATCAAATATCATGCAATCTTGATATAAATTAATTCACATCAATTTTATAGGTTTCTAAATTATATTTTAGTACTCACTATTACCATTTATATGTTATTAATTAATTATTCTTACTCAATAGGGTTCGACCGTATGTACTAAGTCCCAGATGAATCTCTGAAAATTACGATATTTTTGTTCATCCCACACGTTATATTATACTCATATAATATATTTTTAGAATAAATTTGCTTTTGACATGTGTATGCTAAAATCGTGACCATCACATACACTTATCACAAACTTATAACATCATTATTATTAATTATACATCATCATAATCACATAAACTTATCAAAATGAATTCACCTTTTATTATAACATCACATAAAATCATCTAATCAAATATATACATAGAATTCATTTGACATTCTATCAAAACAATATCAAATAGCACACATTATAATAAAATTAAATTAAACAACACCTTATAGATATTTCTATTCCATATTTTATTTTCACAATTTACATATTTTCACATTAATTAATTTAACCCTCAATGGGCTATTGCCAATCGTAGCAAGCGCCGAATGAAACAGTGGAAAATACAGTTTTCTCGTTCATCTCACAATATATTATATTCATTAATTCGAACGTTATCCCATTCCTAATCCTTATTTTGAAGCTTTTACACACGAATAAGATACAACGTGTAACACCCTAAATTTTATGATAAACTATTTTATTAATTAAATAGGATTTTAAATAAATAATTTGATGTTAAAATTATTATAGAATATATGTTGATAAACTTTGTGATTAATTTTCGTTATATGGATGTTTTCTATGATGTGCTAGTTTGATGCACATTATATTAAATGAGTGATATAAATAATACATATTTTATTTTATTATTTTATATATTTTTAAAAGTAATAGTATTTTAGTTTAATATTTTGAAGAATAAGATATTAGGCGATCTTACGTGTATATACCCATACCCAATTAATATAACATGCTTTTGTGCATGTTATATTATAGAATATATGTTGATAAACTTTGTGATTAATTTTCTTTATATGGATGTTTTCTATGATGTGCTAGTTTGATGCATATTATATTAAATGAGTGATATAAATAATACATATTTTATTTTATTATTTTATATATTTTTAAAAGTAATAGTATTTTAGTTTAATATTTTGAAGAATAAGATATTATATAATCTTACGTGTATATACGCATACCCAATTAATATAACATGCTTTTATGCATTTGATAAATATAAATATGTACTTAATTATATACATTTAATTCTAAATATATTTCGTTTTAATTATTTATTTTATAAAAAATTACTTTGAGATAGTGGTAATATTGTTTTTGATTTTCTTTATTTTTATATACATTGTGATTATATATATATATATGTATATATTTAGTATGATTTTGTAATTAATATAAAGTGTTGATTTTATACTTATTTATTTTATAATTTTGAATATGAAAATTTTGGTTATTAATATATTTTAATAGATTAATTACTTTATTTTATAAAATTTTACTTTCGAAATATTAGTAATATTTAATAGTTAAATTATGTTAAAAAAATGTTAAAACATTAGTTTTAGTAATTATTTGTTTTATTTAAAAATAAATAAAGGGATCAACGGGTTTCACCCATGTGTGAAACCTAAATGTTTATAAAATAAAACAAAAAAAAAAAGGAAGGGAGTTGAACGCCAGCGGTAAAATCAAAGATGAACGCAACAACAACCTATCGTTTGACACTGATGATCGATAATTGTTTTGAAAAAATTTCTCCACTCCTCCAAATATTTGGATGTTGTTTTATTCATTTAGGTAGTCAAATAAACATACTTCCTCATATATTTAACCATCCAAATTTCTCTCTAAAATATCCAACTTCTCCGTTTATAAAATTCCTTATTTTGAGCCGTTCTTCTTCACTGTATGTCCTGTTTTAGTGAAACCAACGCAAAATGATCGTGTAAAAAATGGCTATTTTATCTACCAATTGGTTTTCTGATTTATGGAAAGTTTTCTTGACCGAATTTTGAAATTAATTTTTATAGTGTCTTTTCCTAATCTATTTTTGACGTTTACCCATTAATTGTCGAGTTAGATTGATTGAAGGACAAAGAGTCAAAGAACAAAGGTTGTTTGCTTTTGGAATCATATTTGTGTGTAAAAGCGTCGAAATAAGGTAAGTAGTGAGAGAGCGTTTGAATTCATGAGTATAATATATTGTGAGATGAACGAAAAAATTATATTTCCCAACAATTCATTCGGGGCTTGCTACGTACGATAGTAGCCCTTGGGAGATAAATTAATTAATGTGAAAATATGGAAATTGTGAGAATAAAATAAGGAATAGAAATATTTATAAGGTGTTAATTGATTTAATTTCATTAAATGTGCGTTATTTGACATTGTTGTGATATTGAGTGTCGAAATTTTTGTATATGTTTGATTCTACGGATTTATGTGATGTGATAATAAAAAGTGATTTCATTTTGATAAGTTTATGTGATTATGATAATGTATAATTAATAATAATAATGTTATAAATTTGTGACATGTCTTTGTGATGATGTGTTATTGATGATAGTGATGCTATAAAATTGTGATGAGTTTTAGTTAATGACAGTGGTGTTGTGAATTTATGATGAGAATATTGAAATAACTCCATAGTTGATTAATTGTGATTATTAATTTAATCGAGATAATATTAATTAATGATTGATTATGATTAATATTAATAATAATAATAATAATAATAATCTTGACTATTAGAGATGACTAGAACTTAGAGTTTTTTTAAAAAAATAGTTTGTTATAAAATTTTAAGTGTTACACAACTAATACTTTTTACCCATAAAATCTTAATACAAAAGTAATGCAGTCAAAAAATACTCAATAAAATAAATACGATAAAAGTCAGTCAAAAAAATAAAAATGAACACATGAAAATGTTTTTTCTAATGACAAACATAAACCTTATTTATACCTTGTTTTACCACAACAATTTTCAAAATTTGAGAGACGAAAATTTCAATGGCTTATTTGGTTGGTACTTTGTCTTTCCTATTTTTTTCTCTTGTTATGGGTGATCATCCCTTGAAAATATTACCAAATGTTCCTCCACTTCCACCTCTATCACCTTCTCACCATAATTTTTATTTTGGAGTATTACCAAAAGGTAAACTTGTTCCGCCATCAGGAGGTAGTCGAAGACATAATGATAAACCACCTCCAGGACCACATCGTGCAAATTTGAATTTTGGAGTATTACCAAAAGGTAAACTTGTTCCGCCATCAGGAGGTAGTCGAAGACATAATGATAAACCACCTCTAGGACCACATCGTGCAAATTTGAATTTTGGAGTATTACCAAAAGGTCAACTTGTTCCGCCACCAGGAGGTAGTCGAAGACATAATGATAAACCACCTCTAGGACCACATCGTGCAAATTTGAATTTTGGAGTATTACCAAAAGGTCAACTTGTTCCGCCACCAGGAGGTAGTCGAAGACATAATGATAAACCACCTCTAGGACCACATCGTGCAAATTTGAATTTTGGAGTATTATTGTGACACCCTAAATCCCAAAATAATATATGTAATAATTTATATCATATTCCTATAAGACTTGCAGCGGATAAATAAAATTTTATTTTCAATAAAATAAAAACTTTTGTAACTAATTTAGGATATCACGTTTCTCAAAGTACACATGCAACAATTCAAATTTTATTACTCAAATAAAACAATTTAATCTCAATGAACTTGATTTAAATATAATTACTTGATTTAATTATAAAAACTTCCTAGTACTTCTAAGGTTTTCATACAAAAATTTGATTAAAATTAAATAAGTAAAATACAAATTAAAACCGTTATTCCCGGTACCACCTATCAGAGCGGGGTTCCTCCCAAAATTGAACTTCAAGACTCATTAACCTGTAATAACTGCGATTTCGCAAACGCAGTGCTCAGCCAGTCAAACACAAACAACGAAGGAGGTGAGTTTTGAAATCATGTTAATAGTATAATATGAGTAAGAAGAACACGCAAACAGTCATAATAGAACCATATCATAATCACCTTACGATATATCAAAATATTTAATTAAATAGTATCATAATATAACATCAAAGTCACTCAAGTAAAATAATCATCTCATTATAATATGCATCAAATCATCTAATTAATATTACCTTTGAAACACATCAATCACAACAAAACAATCACAAGGAAATGCAATGCTATGCATGAGCTTAGACTCTACTTCACAATGTGGTACCATTCTAACTCTGAAGTACTTGGTTAGGAGGCCATGATACTATGCCACCATCCCGGTGGACGGACAATTCAAATTGGCCCTGTCCTCATAGATCCCCTCAACTCAAAACCCAAGACACATATACGTGACAGTCGAGGTAAACGTGTGTTGCATAGTAGCTACCGACATTTGGAGTGCTACCTCCAAGTCACCTAGGAATTCCCCACCGGAATACCTCCAAGGTCTAACAATCTTGCCTTAAGGCTCGACAGTAGACCGCCACGATCAGGCTCATTCAGTTGTACTTCCCCATAATCACTAGGCTTGTCAGGCCCTACCTATATGATGACAAAATAATCTTCACTTCACAATTCACAATATTTACTTTCTCCCCCCGTTAGCTTAGACTACTCCATTAAGAGCACCATATTTAAGAATCATCACTATCTCATCAAGTATGAGGTACTTCAATATTTTCATCACAGTCTTATAATATCATTAATCATAAATAATCACGATCATCGTATAAACTCATCACAATTTTATAACATCACTATCATCAATCAAAAATCATCATTATCATCACGTAAGCATATATCAAACCATGCATCCATATTTTATTATCGCATCCATTAATTTCATATAAGCAAACATATACACATAATTTCATTCAACATCCAACATCACAATAATAACAAATATCAACTACCACACAAGTATCGAAAATTAAATCAATCAACACCTTATAAAAATTTCTATTTCACATTTTAATCTCACAATTCTCATATTTCAAATTAATCACTTTATCTCTCAAAGGGCTACTGCCGTACGTAGCAAGCCCTGGATGAATCGTTGAGAAATACAGTTTTCCCGTTCATCTCACAATATATTATACTCATGAATTCAAACGCTCTCTCACCCCTTACCTTATTTTGAAGCTTTCACACACGAATACGATTTCACGAGCAAACAATATTTGTTCTTTAACTTTTTGCCCTTCAATCGATCTAACTCGACAATTTATGGGTAAACGTCAAAAATAAATTATGAGAAAATAGTCTAAAAACTGATTTCGAAATTTGGTCAAAGAAAATTACCATAAATCAGAAAACCAATTAGTGGATAATATAGCCACTTTTCACACGGTTGTTTTGGCATTGGTTTCACTAAAATCGGACTTACAGTGAAGGAGAACGGTGCAAAATAAGGATTTATGTACTTCATATTCACCAGCTTCCGAATCAAGAATGCTTTATTTTGCACATTCTTTCGTTCATATAACTCTTTTAATTTTTTCCATATCTTGTTAGCATCTATTTCAGTTGCAACATGTCAATATACACTCAGATCCAACCAGTGCCTAATTAATGCCACTGTCTTTCTATTCATCTTCTTCCAGTCAACATTAGATTTATATGCATGTTTAGCAGTGTTACCCTCAATAGGATCATACAAATCTGTAACATGTCTTCTATGAGAGTTTTCTAAAGTGTGTAATTAGAGGAGTTTAGTTTAATCATATTGGGATCTTTATTTTTCTCCTCCATTTAAATGCACAAATCAAATAACTGAGCTCTACATACCACTTTGTTGGAAAAAACCAGAGATAATTAGCGATAACTATCTCAATAATGCAGAATATTTTTCCCCCACCTGTGCAGATAAATGGCCAAACAGAAAAGTACAATTCCAAGAGCAATAATAATTGACAGAAAATTAAATATGAGACAAATACAATTTTAACGTGAAAAACTTCCCTCAAATGACAGAATAAAAACCAGGACCTAGTCCACTATAATAATTAATGGGTACACCAAGAGTCTTCCTATTAATAATAATAGGGAATATCAATCAACAATAACATCCTTATAACAATCTTAAAGTGGGTATGCCAAAGTAATTGAAGATAAAACTACTCAAATTATATATTAAAGTAACAAATTGAATGGTAGGAATAACATACTAAATTTGTATATCAAACGGAGTAAGTTTGTTACACACCTTATTTCTTTCACGTGGGTCAAGCCCATCAAAACCTTTTTTTTTCTTTTCTTTTTATTTCAATAATAATAATAATATTAGTAAAATTGGTGGATTCCACCTAAGGAGCGAGTCCATCCAACAAAATTTATAACATCATTATCATCAATCATACACCATCATCACATAACTTTATCACAATGCATCAATCGTTTATTATCATGTCTCATAAACTTATATCATACAAGAATTCATCTTTTATTATCATATCACATAAACTCATTTAATCAAACATATAAATGTTTAATGAAATTAAATAGCACACATTTAACCAAATTAAATCAATCAACACTAATAAATCATCAAAACACACTTTAAAAGAGTCAATTTCAAACTACTACTACTACTAAAGTGATCATTCACTTTTTACCAATGTGTGGTATTCTTCCTTCACTATCACCCTCATTTATGTGGACGATCGTATCTTAACCGGCAACAACCTTTCTGAAATTTCAACTATTAAGCCCAAACTTGAGATTGCACGGTCCTCCAATGGTATTTGTTTACATAGATTCAGAAAAGTAGTAGTGAATTTAATGTGTGCATTTTATGTGTGAATGTTCTTAGAGTAAATTAACTTTAAATGTGTTAAACTTGACTTTTTAATTTCAAAATAAATCTATTTTATCATACTATAAATATTTCAAACTTATTTCATACTTTAATATGTGTAAGTCTTTCTAAAATGTCTTTTTATGAGTCCCATGAAATCTTATCCATTTATCTAAAAAATATCCTTTAAATTTTTATGATATAAATCTAATGAAAACCAAATTAAAAAAATAAAAATAAAAATTATAGAAGTCTTTTTAAAAAAACCTTATAAATACATTCTTATGAAGTGTTTTAAAATTGTCAAAATTTTCTTTTATTAAAAAACTGCCATTAAAAATCCCAATCAAGGACATCAATTTTATTTGATTGAAAACTAAAAATAATATATTTTTAAAATGTAACAGCATAATACAATATGGGATAAATGATTTTATCATCTCTGTAATAGTTAAACAATTTATTTTCAGTCCGTATTAAAAAATACTTTACTTTTTAATCCCAAAAATTATAAGTTTTTATTTTTTGTCATTTTTTTAAACTCAATTCATGTATATCTTTAAATATTTGAATGATTTTTGTAGTCGTTTAAAATATTATAAATATTTTTCTTTCAATCTAATCGTTTGAAGAAAATAAAATTATGGTTTAGATTTGTTCGCCAATTATTTAATTAATTCTTAATCTCAACAATAGTTTGACACGTATCTTGATAAAATTTTAAATAAAATTTGCTGGACTTTATAGTTTTTAAGAGAAAGAAGAAAAATATGATGAGGATTAAAGAACCCTATATTTTTATAAAAAAAAATATTAATTAAAATGATAACAATACGTTGATTTTGACTTGCCAGCTCATTATTGCTAAGCGCACTTCACCCATTTAATGGTTACATGACTAATTTTTAACGGAGGTTCTTCTAAAGGTGGTTGTGCAACTAAATCAAAATATTATAAAAGACATAAAAAATAATATTTAATTGTATTATATTTTAAATAATGTGATATATAATACAATCATGTAGAATAATTAACACTTATAAAATTACAATAAAATTTTTTAAAAAACTAATTTTTAACTTTAAATTTTTGTTATATTGGAAATTAATTAACGATATATTTTTTTTAAGAAATAAACTAGATTTATTGACAGAAAAAAAAAAACTATCAAAATACAAGATAAGTTAATAGTATAAAAAATTATACATTACATACCATACCACTTCGACTCTAATATGTGTAAGTCTTTCTAAAAAAGTCTTTTTTATAGAGCCCCTTGAAATTTTAGAAATTCTTCTAGTAAATATTCTATAAATTTGTATGATATAACTCTATTGAAATTCAAATTAAAAAAAATAAAAACTTTAAATATCTTTTTAAAAAATCTTATAAAATTCTTATGAGGTGTTTTAAAATCGTCATGCTATTTTAATAAAATATTGTCATTAAAAATTCCAACCAAAGACATCCATTTTATTTGATTGAAATCTAAAAACAATAAAATTTTTAACTTTTTTTACATATGTGTAGCTTATATTTAGAATTTTTTCTTCAAATATAACAGCATTTAAATTTTTTTTAACTTTCGGTCCCAAAAAATAAAAGTTTTCATTGTTTGTAATTTTTTTTAACTTAATTCATGTATATCCTTTGAATATTTGAATGATTTTTATAGTCATATTTAGAAAAGTTGGTTTCTCAATCTTTATTATCAATACTATCTACAAAAACATATAAATGTGTTCAAATTTATGGTCAAGATAAAAATGACAACTTAAAGATAAGTTTTACAATAGAAAAAAGTAAAAATAAGAATAGTTCATTATTTTATAGTGACGTATTTATATTAGATATCCAGTAGTTGAAAATGTAAATTGGAAATGAATTTTTTTTTCTCTTTATTTTTCATCTCTATAATTTTTATTTTTCTTTTAGTCCAAGTAATTGTGATTTCTTTTGTTTTAAATAAAGAAAATATTGAATTATAAGGAAAAAATCTATAAGTATTTTTTTCAAGGGACTAAAACTAGAAATTGATCATATTGTCGTAATATAACCCTTTTCAAATTTACTAGATGTATTTAATATTGTGTTTTTAAAATACACTTTATTAATACTATTAATTTATTTTAAAAGATAAAAAGTCAAAATAAAATATATTTGCATACAAAGAATATTTTAGGAACATCCAACATCGAGTAATACTCCATATGTTTCACAATAATCAGAAATTGGATGTATATGGAGGTGCCACTAGGAAATTTATTTGCTTTATAATATATAATAATAATAATATTAACCACAATAATAATAGTAATAATAATAATAGGTAATAGATAGATTATTGATATTTATTATTAATTATTGATGGATGATTAGTTTGTAAAAGTTCATTATATCATACAAAATATTTGACACTCTAAACCCTCACTTAATATTTTTGACATTTAGTAGTGAAATTCTTTAAGAAAAAAAAAAGCTTTTAAATATTTTTACAAGATAAAAGAGTATCACATAATCACCTAGCATATCACGTTAAACAAAAAATATATATCAAATTTAACAACTCGGAATCATGATATTAGCAAAATTCTTTGGAAATATATGGAATTAAGTTTAGTAATAATTGCGGAAATTTCCAAAATAAAAGGACGTTCAAAAGTGAATTTAACAAAAGGCATATAATAAAAGTCTTCAAAATGAGACAGCCTCCGACACTCTGAGGGTACTAGTCATCACTTGCAACTTGAAGCTCATCTGCATCCATCGCAACCGCCAAACACAAACAACAAATAGTGAGTTTCAAAATTATGTAACTATGTAAGATAAGCGAGAAGAACGCACATGTAATCAAATTAGCACAAGCATGAGACATATTTAAGAACATAATATCAAAGGTTGTCCAAATCAATCACAATAAAGCAGTCGCAAAGATGAAATATTATACATGTCCTATACACTATATTTCATCATTTGATATCATTCTACTCTGATACTATGCCACTACAAGAGTGGACGGACATGTCATGAATGACCAAGTCCTCACATATCCCCTCAAGTCAATCCGAGACACATATACACGACATTCGCGGTACTTATGTGTTGCACGGTAGTTCCCGACCTTAGGGAATAACCCACAAATTCACTTAGGAATTCCTTACCAGAGATACATAGTCTATGTATACCCGTCAATCTCAATATATATGTATACACGTCAATCTCAATAAAATCTCAATATTTAGTCTACACCACGTAGAATGCACAGTCTAGTTCTATCAATCACATAATAGAAAATCAAATAAGTGGTGCAGTCAAGTAAAATCATAAAACATGAGCACTCAGATAGATATCATTCATACCATAACAATTAGTAAAAATATTCCATAAAATCAAATATCATGCAATCTTGATATAAATTAATTCACATCAATTTTATAGATTTCTAAATTATATTTTAGTATTCACTATTACCATTTATATGTTATTAATTAATTATTCTTACTCAATAGGGTTCGACCGTATGTACTAAGTCCCAGATGAATCTCTGAAAATTACGATATTTTTGTTCATCCCACACGTTATATTATACTCATAAAATAAAATTTTATCCCACCCCTTACTTTGGTTGAATATTTTGTCCAATGAAACAAATATTTTTATTTAATATATCGCGTCTTCGTGAGACGCCGTCTCTATAGTCCGCGAGAAATAAAGCAACATAATCCATAAATATATTAATACTAAATATACTTATAAATATATTAACATAAAATAAATATCTAATTTTAATTGCATATTGTTAAATAACTATAGCGTATATCTATAGTCTGGGTGTTAAAATAAGTAATCAAATAGGTCATATGTAATGAAACTAATAGTATTTATTTAAATTGATGAATAATATAATAAAACTTTTAATTATAACCAAAATAAAATGAAGTAATTTAGATGTAAAATGATTTTAGAATATATGTCAAACATTAATATACTTTGATCGTATTAGGTTTATCATTACAAAAAATTACAATTAAAAGAATACATGCCCAATATTACTATAATCCGGTCATATGCCCTGTATTGATATAATTTAATCAAGTAGTTATGACGACACATATATTGTCCTTGGTTGAAAGAAACGGTGTGCAATTAATATTTGTTTAAATTAAAGCATGTCAGATTTGAATATTGATAAACATAGTAGAATAATAATTTAAATAACCAAGTGTTTTATATACCAAAAGAAAAGAAATTATTGATTTATAGAAAAAGAATAAAAGAAAATAAAAAATTAAAGGTATATGATGAAGACTAATATAAAAAGACGATAATCATACCATAATTTCAGAGTTTTTGTCAATTTCATAAAAATAAGATTTAATGTAAAAATAATACGACATAAAATTTGTATAAATACCAAAATATACTCCCCGTGTCGCTCTTATTGTCTTTTTTAGGTTGAATGTTTGAGTGGCGGCTATCAGACAAGGGTTTGGCATTAGAGGCAAATAGTATGTAGATTACTGTTTGATACCACTGAAGACACCTAGTGCATTGTGGTTTTATTTTATTTTATTCTATTTTTGTTTATAAAAGAAAACAAAACAAAATATTGAAATTAACTATTTAGATATTTACTAAGTACACAGAGTCAATCATATAGCAAATTACCCCCACCACATCAAACACACCAATAAGATAATCTATCACTATATCACTAAAATATAATTAATAAAAATTTAGAGTGATACAGAATACAAAATATATTCATTGTTATTGATAAATAAAACAATACTTTTTTTTATAAAAATATATTTTTAGAATAAATTAGCTTTTGACATGTGTATGCTAAAATCGTGACCATCACATACGCTTATCACAAACTTATAACATCATTATTATTAATTATACATCATCATAATCACATAAACTTATCAAAATGAATTCACCTTTTATTATAACATCACATAAAATCATCTAATCAAATATATACATAAAATTCATTTGACATTCTATTAAAACAATATCAAATAGCACACATTATAATAAAATTAAATAAAACAACACCTTATAGATATTTCTATTCCATATTTTATTTTCACAATTTATATATTTTCACATTAATTAATTTAACCCTCAATGGGCTATTGCCAATCGTAGCAAGCGCCGAATGAAATAGTGGAAAATACAGTTTTCTCGTTCATCTCACAATATATTATATTCATTAATTCGAACGTTATCCCATTCCTAATCCTTATTTTGAAGCTTTTACACACGAATATGATACAACGTGTAACGCCCTAAATTTTATGATAAACTATTTTATTAATTAAATAGGATTTTAAATAAATAATTTGATGTTAAAATTATTATAGAATATATGTTGATAAACTTTGTGATTAATTTTCGTTATATGGATGTTTTCTATGATGTGCTAGTTTGATGCACATTATATTAAATGAGTGATATAAATAATACATATTTTATTTTATTATTTTATATATTTTTAAAAGTAATAGTATTTTAGTTTAATATTTTGAAGAATAAGATATTATGCGATCTTACGTGTATATACGCATACCCAATTAATATAACATGCTTTTGTGCATGTTATATTATAGAATATATGTTGATAAACTTTGTGATTAATTTTCGTTATATGGATGTTTTCTATGATGTGCTAGTTTGATGCATATTATATTAAATGAGTGATATAAATAATACATATTTTATTTTATTATTTTATATATTTTTAAAAGTAATAGTATTTTAGTTTAATATTTTGAAGAATAAGATATTATATGATCTTACGTGTATATACGCATACCCAATTAATATAACATGCTTTTATGCATTTGATAAATATAAATATGTACTTAATTATATACATTTAATTCTAAATATATTTCGTTTTAATTATTTATTTTATAAAAAATTACTTTGAGATAGTGGTAATATTGTTTTTGATTTTCTTTATTTTTATATACATTGTGATTATATATATATATATAGATATATATATATATTTAGTATGATTTTGTAATTAATATAAAGTGTTGATTTTATACTTATTTATTTTATAATTTTGAATATGAAAATTTTGGTTATTAATATATTTTAATAGATTAATTACTTTATTTTATAAAATATTACTTTGGAAATATTAATAATATTTAATAATTAAATTATGTTAAAGAAATGTTAAAACATTAGTTTTAGTAATTATTTGTTTTATTTAAAAATAAATAAAGGGATCAACGGGTTTCACCCATGTGTGAAACCTAATTGTTTATAAAATAAAACAAAAATAAAAAGGAAGGGAGTTGAACGCCAGCGGTAAAATCAAAGATGAACGCAACAACAACCTATCGTTTGACACTGATGATCGATAATTGTTTTGAAAAAATTTCTCCACTCCTCCAAATTTTTGTATGTTGTTTTATTCATTTAGGTAGTCAAATAAACATACTTCCTCATATATTTAACCATCCAAATTTCTCTCTAAAATATCCAACTTCTCCGTTTATAAAATTCCTTATTTTGAGCCGTTCTTCTTCACTGTATGTCCTGTTTTAGTGAAACCATCGCAAAATGATCGTGTAAAAAATGGCTATTTTATCTACCAATTGGTTTTCTGATTTATGGAAAGTTTTCTTGACCGAATTTTGAAATTAATTTTTATAGTGTCTTTTCCTAATCTATTTTTGACGTTTACCCATTAATTGTCGAGTTAGGTTGATTGAAGGACAAAGAGTCAAAGAACAAAGGTTGTTTGCTTTTAGAATCATATTTGTGTGTAAAAGCGTCGAAATAAGGTAAGTAGTGAGAGAGCGTTTGAATTCATGAGTATAATATATTGTGAGATGAACGGGAAAATTATATTTCCCAACAATTCATTCGGGGCTTGCTACGTACGATAGTAGTCCTTGAGAGATAAATTAATTAATGTGCAAATATGGAAATTGTGAGAATAAAATAAGGAATAGAAATATTTATAAGGTGTTAATTGATTTAATTTCATTAAATGTGCATTATTTGACATTGTTGTGATATTGAGTTTCGAAATTTTTGTATATCTTTGATTCTACGGATTTATGTGATGTGATAATAAAAAGTGATTTCATTTTGATAAGTTTATGTGATTATGATAATGTATAATTAATAATAATGATGTTATAAATTTGTGACATGTCTTTGTGATGATGTTTTATTGATGATAGTGACGCTATAAAATTGTGATGAGGTTATGTTATGAGATATAGTTAATGACAGTGGTGTTGTGAATTTGTGATGAGAATATTGAAATAACTCATAGTTGATTAATTGTGATTATTAATTTAATCGAGATAATATTAATTAATGATTGATTATGATTAATAATAATAATAATAATCTTGACTATTAGAGATGACTAGAACTTAGAGTTTTTTTAAAAAAATAGTTTGTTATAAAATTTTAAGTGTTACACAACTAATACATTTTACCCATAAAGTCTTAATACAAAAGTAATGCAGTCAAAAAATACTCAATAAAATAAATACAATAAAAGTCCGTCAAAAAAAAAAAAATGAACACATGAAAATGTTTTTTCTAATGACAAACATAAACCTTATTTATACCTTGTTTTACCACAACAATTTTCAAAATTTGAGAGATGAAAATTTCAATGGCTTATTTGGTTGGTACTTTTTCTTTCTTATTTTTTTCTCTTGTTATGGGTGATCATCCCTTGAAAATATTACCAAATGTTCCCCCACTTCCACCTCTATCACCTTCTCACCATAATTTTTATTTTGGAGTATTACCAAAAGGTAAACTTGTTCCGCCATCAGGAGGTAGTCGAAGACATAATGATAAACCACCTCCAAGACCACATCCTGCAAATTTGAATTTTGGAGTATTACCAAAAGGTCAACTTGTTCCGCCATCAGGAGATAATCGAAGACATAATGATAAACGACCTCTTGGACCACATCGTGCAAATTTGAATTTTGGAGTATTACCAAAAGGTCCACTCGTTCCGCCATCAGGAGGTAGTCGAAGACATAATGATAAACCACCTCTAGGACCACATCGTGCAAATTTGAATTTTGGAGTATTACCCAAAGGTTAACTTGTTCCACCAACAGGAGGTAGTCGAAGACATAATGATAAACAACCTCTAGGACCACATCGTGCAAATTTGAATTTTGGAGTATTACCAAAAGGTCAACTTGTTCCGCCACCAGGAGGTAGTCGAAGACATAATGATAAACCACCTCTAGGACCACATCGTGCAAATTTGAATTTTGGAGTATTACTGTGACACCCTAAATTCCAAAATAATATATATATATATATAATAATTTATATCATATTCCTATAAGACTTGCAGCGGATAAATAAAATTTTATTTTCAATAAAATAAAAACTTTTGTAACTAATTTAGGATATCACGTTTCTCAAAGTACACATGCAACAATTCAAATTTTATTACTCAAATAAAACAATTTAATCTCAATGAACTTGATTTAAATATAATTACTTGATTTAATTCTAAAAACTTCCTAGTACTTCTAAGGTTTTCATACAAAAATTTGATTCAAATTAAATAAGTAAAATACAAATTAAAACCCTTATTCCCGGTATCACCTATCAGAGCGGGGTTCCTCCCAAAATTGAACTTCAAGACTCATTAACCTGTAATAACTGCGATTTCGCAAACGCAGTGCCCAGCCAGTCAAACACAAACAACGAAGGAGGTGAGTTTTCAAATCATGTTAATAGTATAATATGAGTAAGAAGAACACGCAAACAGTCATAATAGAACCATATCATAATCACCTTACGATATATCAAAATATTTAATTAAATAGTATCATAATATAACATCAAAGTCACTCAAGTAAAATAATCATCTCATTATAATATGCATCAAATCATCTAATTAATATTACCTTTGAAACACATCAATCACAACAAAACAATCACAAGGAAATGCAATGCTATGCATGAGCTTAGACTCTACTTCACAATGTGGTACCATTCTAACTCTGAAGTACTTGGTTAGGAGGCCATGATACTATGCCACCATCCCGGTGGACGGACAATTCAAATTGGCCCTGTCCTCATAGATCCCCTCAACTCAAAACCCAAGACACATATACGTGACAGTCGAGGTAAACGTGTGTTGCATGGTAGCTCCCGACATTTGGAGTGCTACCTCCAAGTCACCTAGGAATTCCCCATCGGAATACCTCCAAGGTCTAACAATCTTCCCTTAAGGCTCGACAGTAGACCGCCACGACCAGGCTCATTCAGTCGTACTTCCCCATAATCACTAGGCTTGTCAGGCCCTACCTATATGATGACAAAATAATCCTCACTTCACAATTCACAATATTTACTTTCTCCCCCCGTTAGCTTAGACTACTCCATTAAGAGCACCATATTTAAGAATCATCACTATCTCATCAAGTATGAGGTACTTCAATATTTTCATCACAGTCTTATAATATCATTAATCATAAATAATCACGATCATCGTATAAACTCATCACAATTTTATAACATCACTATCATCAATCAAAAATCATCATTATCATCACGTAAGCATATATCAAACCATGCATCCATATTTTATTATCGCATCCATTAATTTCATATAAGCAAACATATACACATAATTTCATTCAACATCCAACATCACAATAATAACAAATATCAACTACCACACAAGTATCGAAAATTAAATCAATCAACACCTTATAAAAATTTCTATTTCACATTTTAATCTCACAATTCTCATATTTCAAATTAATCAATTTATCTCTCAAAGTGCTACTGCCGTACGTAGCAAGCCCCGGATGAATCGTTGGGAAATACGGTTTTCCCGTTCATCTCACAATATATTATACTCATGAATTCAAACGCTCTCTCACCCCTTACCTTATTTTGAAGCTTTCACACACGAATACGATTCCACGAGCAAACAATATTTGTTCTTTAACTTTTTGTCCTTCAATCGATCTAACTCGACAATTTATGGGTAAACGTCAAAAATAAATTATGAGAAAATAGTCTAAAAACTGATTTCGAAATTCGGTCAAAGAAAATTACCATAAATCAGAAAACCAATTAGTGGATAATATAGCCACTTTTCACACGGTTGTTTTGGCGTTGGTTTCACTAAAATCGGACTTACAGTGAAGGAGAACGGTGCAAAATAAGGATTTCTGTTAACGGAGAACTCTGGTATTTTAGGAAGAATTCGGGTTGTTAAAAATCTGAAAAATTGTATTTAATTGAATAGATAAATGAGTAAAACAACATACTGAAATTTGGACGAAAACAGAGGAACTTTTCTGGGACAGTTATGGGTCCCCAGTGTCAAACGATAGGTTGTTGTGTTTATTATTCGGTTCTACGGCCGCCCTTCCAACTCCCTTCCCTTCTTTTGTTTATTTTATATTATTAACAATTAGGGTTTATAAAGTCAACCCCATTGGTCTCTTTATTTATATTTTACTATTATTGTTTTTATTTTGTTAAAATAAAACCAATAATTATTTAATCTCCTTTTTAATATTCCTCCAAACCCCATTTAGTTTTCCAAACATTACTAATACTTTATAAATTAGAGTAATTAAAATAATAAATATATAAAAAAAAACATTTTACTAATAGTAGAAACTTTCACGTTCAAAATAATCCCCACAATTATACATATTTCTCAAAATATTCATATTATAACAATACCATCATATTAGAAAATAGTCAAAATTCTAAAATAAATAGATATAACAATAATATTTTATGTAAATTACTAAATCATAATAAATATATAT
>JBBPBT010000709.1:21737-32248 GCA_037974875.1 Cicer bijugum
ATCTAACTCAAAGTTTAGAACAAAACATCTTCTTTTTCTCTAAATTGAGTTTCAACAGAATAATAATAATTTGTACCTAGTAAAAGTCAATACTTGAAGTTTTAAACGTATAATCCATAAGGAATTCAATGTTTCAATCAATTAGTTATTAGATCAAACACTTTCAACAAATACATATCAAAACTAAATATTTTAAATTGATTAAGGGTGAAAGTCCAACTTTAAAACAACTAACTAGTGAGGTATGACATTTGATAACTAAGATTACATGAATGAGATTAATAACTTGAAACATCTAGATGGTCAATCAAAATTATTACTTACAACTATTTATATAAAACAAGAGTGCAAAAATTATAGTTCGGTAGACAAGAAATAAGCAACAAATAACTAACATAATCTTGTTAACAATTAAAGCTAACTCAAATCTTAACAAGTAATTTCATTGTTTATTTACTCATTTAGGTAGGAATTTAGAATCCATAACACAATTAGAGGAAGCAAATAATAAACATTTAATTAGTAATCTCAAAAATATGTACAATAATACAAAAGCATATAACACTTAACACAATAATATAACAGGAAAACAATCATAGTGAAAATAATTACTACACCAGAAAACACAATTGACACGACTAACATTTGTAGCACATAATTGACGTTCGACCCACTCGGCCTGATTGGACAGACCTGCTCTGATACCACTAATATGACACCCTAAATCCCAAAATAATATATATAATAATTTATATCATATTCCTATAAGACTTGCAGCGGATAAATAAAATTTTATTTTCAATAAAATAAAAACTTTTGTAACTAATTTAGAATATCACGTTTCTCAAAGTACACATGCAACAATTCAAATTTTATTACTAAAATAAAACAATTTAATCTTAATGAACTTGATTTAAGTATAATTACTTGATTTAATTCTAAAAACTTACTAGTACTTCTAAGATTTTCATACAAAAATTTGATTCAAATTAAATAAGTAAAATACAAATTAAAACCCTTATTCCCGGTATCACCTATCAAAGCGGGGTTCCTCCCAAACATGAACTTCAAGACTCATTAACCTGTAATAACTGTGATTTCACAAACGCATGACCCAACCAGTCAAACACAAACAACGAAGAAGGTGAGTTTTGAAATCATGTTAATAGTATAATATAAGTATGAAGAACACGCAAACAATCATAATAGAACCGTATCATAATCACTTTATGATATATCAAAATATTTAATTAAATAGTATCATACTATAGCATCAAAGTCACTCAATTAAAATAATCATCTCATTATAATATGCATCAAATCATCTAATTATTATTACCTTTGAAACACATCAATCACAACAAAACAATCACAAGGAAATGCAATGCTATGCATGAGCTTAGACTCTACTTCACAATGTGGTACCATTCTAACTCTGAAGTACTTGGTTAGGAGGCCATGATACTATGCCACCATCCCGGTGGACGGACAATTCAAATTGGCCATGTCCTCATATATCCCCTCAACTCAACCCGAGACACATATACGTGACAGTCGAGGTAAACGTGTGTTGCATGGTAGCTCCCGACATTTGGAGTGCTACCTCCAAGTCACCTAGGAATTCCCCACCAGAATACCTCCAAGGTCTAACAATCTTGCCTTAAGGCTCGACAGCATACCGCCACGATCAGGCTCATTCAGTTGTACTTCCCCAAAATCACTAGGCTTGTCAGGCCCTACCTATATGATGACAAAATAATCTTCACTTCACAATTCACCATATTTATTTTCTCCCCTCGTTAGCTTAGACTACTCCATTAAGAGCACAATATTTAAGAATCATCTCTATCTCCTCAAGTATGGGGTACTTCAATATTTTCATCACAATTTTATAATATCATTAATCATAAATAATCATGATCATCGTATAAACTCATCACAATTTTATAACATCACTATCATCAATCAAAAATCATCATTATCATCACGTAAGCGTATATAAAACCATGCATCCATATTTAATTATCACATCACATAATTTCATCTAAGCAAACATGTACACATACTTACATTCAACATCCAACATCACAATAATAACAAATATCAACTACCACACAAGTATCGAAAATTAAATCAATCAACACCTTATAAAAATTTTCTATTTCACATTTTAATCTCACAATTCTCATATTTCAAATTAATCAATTTATCTCTCAAAGTGCTACTGCCGTATGTAGCAAGCCTCAGATGAATCATTGGGAAATATGGTTTTCCCGTTCATCTCACAATATATTATACTCATGAATTCAAAATCTCTCTCACCCCTTACCTTATTTCGACGCTTTCAGACATGAGTACAATTCCACGAGCAAACAATATTTGTTCTTTAACTTTTTGTCCTTCAATCGATCTAACTCGACAATTTATGGGTAAACGTCAAAACAAAATTATGAGAAAATAGTCTAAAAACTGATATCAAAATTCGGTCAAAGAAAATTACCATAAATCAGAAAACCAATCAGTGGATAATATAGCCACTTTTCACACAGTCATTTTGGCGTTGGTTTCACTAAAATCGGACTTAAGGTGAAGGAGAACGATGCAAAATAAGGATTTCTGTAAACGGCGAAATCGGTTATTTTAGGAAGAAATTCGGGTTGTTAAAAATCTGAAAAATTGTGTTTAATTGAATAGATAAATGAGTAAAACAACATACTGAAATTTGGACGAAAACGAAGAAACTTTTCTGGGACAGCTATGGCTCTCCAGTGTCGATAGGTTGTTGTGTTTACTCTTTGGTTCTACGGCTGCCCTTCCAACTCTCTTCCCTTCTTTTGTTTATTTTATATTATTAACAATTATGGTTCATAGAGTCAACCCCATTGGTCTCTTTATTTATATTTTACTATTATTATTTTTATTTTGTTAAAATAAAACTAATAATTATTTAATCTCCTTTTTAATATTCCTCCAAACCCCATTTAGTTTTCCGAACATTACTAATATTTTATAAATTAGAGTAATTAAAATAATAAATATATAAAAAAAACATATTACTAATAATAGAAACTTTCACATTCAAAATAATCCCTACAATGATACTTATTTCTCAAAATATTCATATTATAACCATACCATCATATTAGAAAATAGTCAAAATTATAAAATAAATAGATATAACAATAATATTTTATGTAAATTACTAAGTCATAATATATATATATATATATATATATATAAAATCACAATTCAAAAATAAGTATATAAAAACAAAGAAAATCAAACACAAGATTACTACAATCTCAAGATTCTACAAATAATTAAAATAAGATGTATTTAGAAATAATTAAAATAAAAGATACTTAAAAGTGATTAAAATATAAATATGTACACACTTAACATTAGTCAAACATATATGAAAATATCATATCATGTTAATTACCAACTCACATATACACTTAAAATCACATAAATTCTTGTTCTTTAAAATATTACACTAAAATACTATTATTTATAGAAAAATATATAAAATAATAAAATAAAATATTTATTATTTATATTGCTCATTAAATATAATATCTATCAAACCAACACATCATAGAAAAAATCCTTATAACAAAAATTACTCACAAAATTTATCAACATATATTCTAAAATAATTTTAACATCAAATTAATTATTTAAAATCTTATTTAATTAATAAAATAGTTTATTATCAAATTTAGGGTGTTACAATTACCAAAAGGTCAACTTGTTCCGCCACCAGGAGGTAGTCGAAGACATAATGATAAACCACCTCTAGGACCACATCGTGCAGATTTGAATTTTGGAGTATTACCAAAAGGTCAACTTGTTCCGCCATTAGGAGGTAGTCGAAGACATAATGATAAACCACCTCTAGGACCACATTGTGCAAATTTGAATTTTGGAGTATTACCTAAAGGTCAACTTGTTTCACCACCAGGAGGTAGTCGAAGACATAATGATAAACCACCTCTAGGACCACACTGTGCAAATTTGAATTTTGGTGTATTACCAAAAGGTCAACTTGTTCCGCCATCAGGAGGTAGTCGAAGACATAATGACAAACCACCTCTAGGACCACATCGTGCAAATTTGAATTTTAGAATATTACCAAAAGGTGTGCGGGTTCCGCCATCAGGACCTAACTAAAAATCAAATATTCCTCCGCTTCCACCTCTATCGTATTCTCACGATAATTCCACCATCAAGAACTAGTCATATAACAGATGTTCTACCTCTAGAATCACATCATGCAAATTTAAATTTTGTTATGATACTAAATAAATTTTGTGCTTATTTCTCCTTCTAGTTCTGGTATTGGAACTTGGAGTTATGCACCTTCTCATTCTCACAATTCAGAATACAATTATGATAGTTAAAGACAGTTGAATGCTTTTATAAAGTTTAAAAGTAAAAGTTTATTTATTTATTCCATCTATTTTATTTTATTTGTCTCCTTTGAATTGTGCATAAATTTTTAATCAATGAATTGTTTATTTTATTTTATTTTAATAATAAAATAAATTTTATTTAATAAAGTATTCTTACTAATAATAGTTTGTGATATAATTATAAGAGATGAGCCATAGTAAATAACAATAATATTATAAAGAGATAAGCAATCACTACTAAAAAACTGAATTTAGTGTCGGCCAAAAACCGACGCTAAATTAAGTACATATTTATTATTTGTCAAATGCATAAAATAATATTATATTAATTGAGTATGCGTATATACACGTAAGATCGCATAAAATCTTATTCTTCAGAATATTAAACTAAAATACTGTTACTTTTAAAAAAATATATAAAATAATAAAATAAAATATTTATTATTTATATCACTCATTTAATATAATGTGCATCAAACTAGCACATCATTGAAAACATTCATATAACGAAAATTAATCATAAAATTTATCAACATATATTCTATAATAATTTTAACATCAAATTATTTATTTAAAATCCTATTTAATTAATAAAATAGTTTATCAAAAAATTTAGGGTGTTACACGTTGTATCGTATTCATGTGTAAAAACTTCAAAATAAGGTTAGGAATGGAATAACGTTTGAATTAATGAATATAATATATTGTGATATGAACGAGAAAACTGTATTTCCCACTGTTTCATTCGGCGCTCGCTACGTATGGCAATAGCCCGGGATAAATTAATTAATGTCAAAATATGTAAATTAATTAATGTCACTATCATTCAATATTTTCTTTATTTAAAACAAAAGAAAACACAATTACTTTGACCAAAATAAAAAATATATATAAATTATAAAGATGAAATATAAAAAGAAAAATAAAATCAATTTCAATTTACAACTTCAACTACTATATATGTAAATATAAATTAATGTGTCGTCACGATAAAATAATGAACTCTTTAAGTTATTTTCTATATCTTGACCATGATACTATCCACACTGAGACACAAAACTTATAACTTCATACGAAGAAATATATAACTTGTTATTGATGAATTATATTTGAGAAAATTTGAGCACATTTATATGTTTTTGTAGCTAGTATTGATAATAAAGATAAATAACTCAACTTAAAGAAGACTTTTACTATAGAAAAGAGTGAATATATATAGAGAAAAAAATGTGGTAGAAAAAAAAACATTCTAAATTCAATAACAAAGAAGGAAGGGAGGAGGCGAAGGCGGCGCCTACAAGGCTGGAGATGCAAAGACAACAAGTTATTATTTGATTTAACAATAGAACAAACTGTAGACAAAAGCTCCAAATCAATAACAAAGAAGGAAGGAAAGAGGCGAATGCGGCGCCTACAAGGCTGCCGTCATTGGGTTAGGGTGAAAAAGAGAGAGAGAACGAAAGTAAAGAAAAAAGAAAGAGAGCAAGGGAATAATAGAGGTTTATTGATTAGTCAAAATATTGGTTACTTTTAATATGATTAAAAAATTAAATTTTACCAATCAGACAATGTAGCGTCGGACAATCTGATGCTATGATGTTGACTAAAAAAAAAAAATATAGCATATCTCATATTTTACTTAGTGTCGGCTTGGCTGACGCTAACGATTAAAAACATCACAATTTGTTTTCCGTCCTAGCGTTTGCTGAACCGTCGCTAGTCTGACGCTAGTTAGCGTCGGAGTTGGTTGCTGACGTTAAAATTGACAGCTAAAATGTGTTTTTCTAGTAGGTATATTTGCATATTTTGAATAATTTTACCACTGCATTGCATTCTCTACAACCACTCAAAGTTCCTGGTTTCAAGTTAGACTGAAAATTGTTTAATAATAATTTTAACATTGGAGAAGTTCTTGTTTGTAAGCTTTAAACTATTTGTGTGATTTATAATGGAAATGCTGGTATGACTGGATGTATTAAAATTTCTTTTTGTGGAAGATGTTAGTTCATAGTTGCAAAGTAAATTAATTATTCTATTATCACACCTGTTGTATATAAATTTATTATGTATCTTTGTAATGTATCGAAGTGTTAGTTAATTAATTTCAAAGTTAGTTAACTATTCTGATAGTTAGTTTGCATTTCGTTAGCACACATTCAATTGATTTTCATTTAACATCTTTCATATTTTCTACCTCCAAAGGTTTCACATGCAATAGATTTTTAACAGTTCATAGATGAAGTTGTTCTTACTACGAATACTTTGGTGCTCGGGGTGGTTCAAAAGAGAGGCAAGGAGGTATGTACATCGCTGACTAAAAGTAAATTAAAAACTGAAAATGTATTCTGTTAATAAGACTTCTGCAAAGCAAATATGCATTTTCCCTTCATTTAAAGTCAAATTGAAGTTGAATGGTGTACACACCCTTGTTTAACTTCTGAGACAAATTTGTGTTAAGAGTTTAGAGGAGTTTTTCTGTTGTGTTGTCATACATGTTTAAAGTCAATTTTTTTTAGAGCTAAACTAGTTGTTAAAGTAGTCAGTTTATTTGAAGATGGACATATAGTTAATAAGTGATCATTGACTTCTAGTTCACTCTGTCACAACTTTCATTGTTTATGTTGAGACCCCGTACTTACTAGGTATATTGCAAACGTACTTTTCATAATGCTTGGACATCTAGTTTTCTTTATTATTTTGATTACTTTTAGAACTTCAACTAGTAGTTATATTGGGTTTTTGTTTTTAATGTTGGTTACAAATGAACAAATTACTTAGTCTATCCATAAACATACCATAGTCAAATAACTAGTCTTCCATATGAACAACCCCAAAACTTTTCATAACATAGAATGAAAAGAGGAAGAAGAGAGACAACCAAGAGACAACCACTCTAGGGTTTCATAACATAGAATGAACCAAACTTAAGTTAATAGGGTTACAATGAGTATATATATAAAAGAATAGAAATATCTAAAATACCCTTACTACTAATATATAATAACTGTCTAAAATACCCTTAATACTAATATATAATAACATTATCTAACAACTCTATCCATAAACATGCTTCCTGAACCAGAAAAACCATAGTCAAATAACTGGTCTTCCATATGAACAACCCCAAGACTTTTCTGCTCCTTCAAACAAAAATTGGGCGATGAGTAGGGTGCAATACATAACACCCTCAATTATTTTATTCAATAGCTTTACCTGCTCACTGATTTATTTGATGAATGTAAGATTCATTTGCTTTCCTTGATTTCACATCAAATTTTTGCGGTTCTAAAAACTTTGCTACTTTTTGTACTGCAGCCTTTTGTTTTTTTCATTAAAGTAAGTCAATTAATTAAATGATTCATTGTTCTATTTGCTTTTATGTCTACCGATCCTCAACATGCAGTAAAAGAAATTAGTGGTAAATTTAGTTGTATTTGATCATGAACAATGGCTGTTGCAGGCTAAAACATTATAAAGGGTTCAAGGAGGGGAATAGACATTGAACGTGCGAATATAGTTATATACTATGATATGCCTGACGGTGTAGACACATGCACAAGGTACAATTTAAATCTTATCTTTTTCTTGTTTACTTATTAAAATCGGTTTACATGCCCCTTTATTATATTAATTATCATTTTATTTGTTGGATTAAATTGTAAACAGGTTGGCCGAGCTGGAAGGTTTGGCACCAAAGGTCTTGCAATTACATTTGTTTTCATGTTAACTGATGTGGATGTTCTCAACAAGGTATGACAACTGACTCTTTTTTTTCACCAATTTACATCGTATAGTTTTATTAGAAAGCAGCCATAGCAGTGCAATGGTTTAGTGTAAATCACCTAGGTTGTCATATGAGCAATGTGATGTATTGATAGTGATGTTGTGACTTATGGTTGTCCTTTATCAATATTGATTTGGAGTTTTTGTCTCCAGTTTGTTTTATTGTTAAATCAAGTAATAACTTGTTGTCTTTGCATCTCCAACATTACTCATTACTCACCAAGTCACTTATCCCACATTTTTCTTTCTTATCTTTTTTATTACCTTAACCAAGCAAATCCATATAATAAATATAAAAACTTAAATAAATTTACAATTAGCGTCAACTTTGTCCGACGTTAATCATTTGTTGACTTTTCAATGGTGACCAATAGCGTTGACTAGACCGATGCTAACAATTTTGTTGACTTCAATTTGTTGACGGTAGCGTCGGCCGTCCGATGCTACGTATTAGCTTCGACCATTTTAGCCTAAGCCCGACACCGACGCTAAATTCAGTTTTTCTAGTAGTAATTGTTTATCTCTTTAAAATATTATTGTTATTTACTATGTCTCATCTCTTATAATTAGGGCTGTGCAAAAAATCTGGTTATAAGGCCCAAATCCAAAACCGAATCCAAATCTATTTTAAAAATTCGGTTTAAAACATATGGTTATAATCCAATTATTTATAAACCGGTTGGATAACCACTTATATTTTATATTTGGATTTGGTTTTTATCCAGTTTTTATCCACTATCCATATTTTGTTAATTTTGAGACTTTATTTTTTGAAAAAATTTTGAAATTTATTTTTTTAGAAAAGATATCGGAAAAAAATAAAATAAAATAAACTTTTTTTTTTCAAAAAAATTTTAAATTGAATTTTTGCTCAAAAAATTTGATGAGACAAATTTTTAAAAAATTTATCGAAAAAATCGATTTTTTTAAATAACCGATTTTTAAACTAAGAATAAATGATCTTTTAACAAATAATCAAACTTTAACCGATTTTACAATTGGTTTTATAATCGATTTTAAACCAAATAATGGATTTGGTTATAAATCTAAATCCATATATTAGTTTTAAAATGGATATGGTTTGATTTTTTAAAAAAACCAACCATGCACAACCCTACTTATAATTACTCCACTAACTATTATTAATAATAATATTTTATTAAATAAAATTTATTTCATTATTAAAATAAAAAAAAATAATCAATTCATTAATTAAAAATTTATGCATAATTCAAAGGAGACGGATAAAATAAAATAGAGGGAATAAGTAAATAAAATTTTACTTTTAAACTTTATAAAAGCATTCATCTATCTTTAAATATTATAATTGTATTCTGAATCGTGAGAATGAGAAGGTGCATAACTCCAAGTTCCAATACCATAACTAGAAGGAGAAATAAGCACACAATTTATTTAGTATCGTAACAAAATTTAAATTTGGATGATATGATTCTAGAGGTGTAACATTTGTTATTTGACTAGTTCTTGATGGCGGAATTATGGTGAGAATATGATTGAAGTGGAAGTGGAGGAATATTTGATTTTGGGTTAGGTCCTGATGGTGGAACGCACACAACTTTTGATAATATTCTAAAATTCAAATTTGCACGATGTGGTCCTAGAGGTGGTTTATGATTTATTCTTCGATTACCTCCTGAGGTATTTGGCAGAGGCAAATAGGATGTAGATTACTGAACATTCGGCTTGTTATTTGATACCATATAGCAAATTACCCCCACCACATCAAACACACCGATAAGATAATCTATCACTTTATCACTAAAATATAATTAATAAAAATTTGGAGTGTTACAGAATACAAAATATATTCATTGTTCTTGATAAATAAAAGAATACTTCTTTTTGTAAAAATATATTTTTAGAATAAATTAGCTTTTGACATGTGTATGCTAAAATTTATTTTTCTAGAATAAATTAGTCTTTTATATTTTAACCAATATTTATTTTGATTTTTTAATCTTTTTTTGGAATAATTTTCATCATTATTTTCTTATAATTGATGTATTTTAGTCTTCTTAACAATCACAACAAAAATTATAGCAACATCGGATCATTAGAATCTCTCCGGTCGTTTATAATAATGTTCTTTCAAAACAAAAATCAATTTAACTTAATAATATGCTTGAATTTGAAAATACTATCCTTGTATATTTTGAAAGAGATATAAACTCTACCAAATGAAAGACATTTATCTAATTTCTTTGTATTTTCATCATATTCTTGTTAAATAATTAATCCAAGATTGCACCTCAATAGTTCATAACAATAATGATACAACTTTAAAAGGGATGT
>JBBPBT010000709.1:38763-49711 GCA_037974875.1 Cicer bijugum
AATATTTTGAAGAATAAGATATTATGCGATCTTACGTGTATATACGCATACCCAATTAATATAACATGCTTTTATGCATTTGATAAATATAAATATGTATTTAATTATATACATTTAATTCTAAATATATTTTGTTTTAATTATTTATTTTATAAATAATTACTTTGAGATAGTGGTAATATTGTTTTTGATTTTCTTTATTTTTATATACATTGTGATTATATATATATATATTTAGTATGATTTAGTAATTAATATAAAGTGTTGATTTTATACTTATTTATTTTATAATTTTGAATATGAAAATTTTGGTTATTAATATATTTAAAAAGATTAATTATTTATTTTATAAAATATTACTTTGGAAATATTAGTAATATTTAATAATTAAATTATGTTAAAAAAATGTTAAAACATTAGTTTTAGTAATTATTTGTTTTATTTAAAAATAAATAAAGGGATCAACGGGTTTCACCCATGTGTGAACCGTAATTGTCTATAAAATAAAACAAAAACAAAAAAAGGAAGGGAGTTGAACCCCAGCGGTAAAATCAAAGAAGAACGCAACAACAACATATCGTTTGACACTGATGATCGTTAATTGTTTTGAAAAAATTTCTCCGCTCTCCTCCAAATTTTTGTATGTTGTTTTATTCATTTAGGTAGTCAAATAAACATACATCCTCAGATATTTAACCATCCAAATTTCTCTCTAAAATATCTAACTTCTCTGTTTATAAAATTCCTTATTTTGAGCCGTTCTACTTCACTGTAAGTCCTGTTTTAGTGAAACCAACGCATTATGATCGTGTAAAAAATGGCTATTTTATCTACCAATTGGTTTTCTGATTTATGGTAAGTTTTCTTGACCGAATTTTGAAATTAATTTTTATAGTGTCTTTTCATAATCTATTTTTGACGTTTACCCATTAATTGTCGAGTTAGATTGATTGAAGGACAAAGAGTCAAAGAACAAAGGTTGTTTGCTTTTGGAATCATATTTGTGTGTAAAAGCGTCGAAATAAGGTAAGTGGTGAGAGAGCGTTTGAATTCATGAGTATAATATATTGTGAGATGAACGGGAAAATTATATTTCCCAACAATTCATTTGGGGCTTGCTACGTACGATTGTAGCTCTTGAGAGATAAATTAATTAATGTGCAAATATGGAAATTGTGAGAATAAAATAAGGAATAGAAATATTTATAAGGTGTTAATTGATTTAATTTCATTAAATGTGTGTTATTTGACATTGTTGTGATATTGAGTGTCGAAATTTTTGTATACGTTTGATTCGACGGATTTATGTGATGTGATGATAAAAAGTGATTTCATTTTGATAAGTTTATGTGATTATGATAATGTATAATTAATAATAATGATGTTATAAATTTGTGACATGTCTTTGTGATGATGTGTTATTGATGATAGTGATGCTATAAAATTGTGATGAGTTTATGTGATGAGATATTGTTAATGACAGTGGTGTTGTGAATTTGTGATGAGAATATTGAAATAACTCCATAGTTGATTAATTGTGATTATTAATTTAATCGAGATAATATTAATTAATGATTGATTATGATTAATAATAATAATAATAATAATAATAATAATAATCTTGAGTATTAGAGATGACTAGAACTTAGAGTTTAAAAAAAAAATTTATTATAAAAGTAAACTTTGAGTATTACACAACTAATACTGTTTGCCCTTAAAGTCTTAATACAAAAGTAATGCAGTCAAAAAATACTCAATAAAATAAATACGATAAAAGTCAGTCAAAAAAAAAATAATGAACACATGAAAATGTTTTTTCTAATGACAAACAAAAACCTTATTTATACCTTGTTTTACCATAGCTATTTTCAAAATTGGAGAGATGAAAATTTAAATGGCTTATTTGGTTGGTACTTTGTCTTTCCTGTTTTTTTCTCTTATTATGGGTGATCATCCCTTGAAAATATTACCTAATGTTCCTCCACTTCCCCCTCTATCACCTTCTCACCATAATTTTTATTTTGGAGTATTACCAAAAGGTGTGCGTGTTCCGACATCAGGAGGTAATCGAAGAATAAATGATAAACCACCTATAGGACCACATCGTGCAAATTTGAATTTTGGAGTATTACCAAAAGGTCAACTTGTTCCGCCATCAGGAGTTAGTCGAAGACATAATGATAAACCACCTCTAGGACCATATCGTGCAAATTTGAATTTTGGAGTATTTCCAAAAGGTCAACTTGTTCCGCCATCAGGAGGTAGTCGAAGACATAATGATAAACCACCTCTAGGACCACATCGTGCAAATTTGAATTTTGGAGTATTACCAAAAGGTCAACTTGTTCCGCCATCAGGAGGTAGTCGAAGACATAATGATAAACCACCTCTAGGACCACATCGTGCAAATTTGAATTTTGGAGTATTACCAAAAGGTCAACTTGTTCCGCCATCAGGAGGTAGTCGAAGACATAATGATAAACCACCTCTAGGACCACATCGTGCTAATTTGAATTTTGAAGTATTACCAAAAGGTCAACTTGTTCCGCCACCAGGAGGTAGTCGAAGACATAATGATAAACCACCTCTAGGACCTCATCGTGCAAATTTGAATTTTGGAGTATTACCAAAAGGTCAACTTGTTCCGCCATCAGTAGGTAGTCGTAGACATAATGATAAACCACCCCTAGGACCACATCACGGAAATTTGAATTTTGGAGTATTACCAAAAGGTCAACTTGTTCCGCCATCAGGAGGTAGTTGAAGACATAATGATAAACCACCTCTAGGACCACATCGTGCAAATTTGAAATTTGGAATATTACCAAAAGGTCAACTTGTTCCGCCACCAGGAGGTAGTCGAAGACATAATGATAAACCACCTCTAGGACCACATAGTGCAGATTTGAATTTTTGAGTATTACCAAAAGGTCAACTTGTTCCGCCATTAGGAGGTAGTCGAAGACATAATGATAAACCACCTCTAGGACCACATCGTGCAAATTTGAATTTTGGAGTATTACCAAAAGGTCAACTTGTTCCACCACCAGGAGGTAGTCGAAGACATAATGATAAACCACCTCTAGGACCACACCGTGCAAATTTGAATTTTGGTGTATTACCAAAAGGTCAACTTGTTCCGCCATCAGGAAGTAGTCGAAGACATAATGATAAACCACCTCTAGGACCACATCGTGCAAATTTGAATTTTAGAATATTACCAAAAGGTGTGGGGGTTCCGCCATCAGGACCTAACTAAAAATCAAATGTTCCTCCGCTTCCACCTCTATAGTATTCTCTCGATAATTCCACCATCAAGAACTAGTCATATAACAGATGTTCTACCTCTAGAATCACATCATGCAAATTTAAATTTTGTTATGATACTAAATAAATTTTGTGCTTATTTCTCCTTCTAGTTCTGGTATTGGAACTTGGAGTTATGCACCTTCTCATTCTCACAATTCAGAATACAATTATGATAGTTAAAGACAGTTGAATGCTTTTATAAAGTTTAAAAGTAAAAGTTTATTTATTTATTCCATCTATTTTATTTTATTTGTCTCCTTTGAATTGTGCATAAATTTTTAATCAATGAATTGTTTATTTTATTTTATTTTAATAATAAAATAAATTTTATTTAATAAAATATTCTTACTAATAATAGTTAGTGATATATTTATAAGAGATGAGCCATAGTAAATAACAATAATATTATAAAGAGATAAGCAATCACTACTAAAAAACTGAATTTAGCGTCGGCCAAAAACCGACGCTAAATTAAGTACATATTTATTATTTGTCAAATGCATAAAAGAATGTTATATTAATTGGGTATGCGTATATACACGTAAGATCGCATAAAATCTTATTCTTCAGAATATTAAACTAAAATACTATTACTTTTAAAAAAATATATAAAATAATAAAATAAAATATTTATTATTTATATCACTTATTTAATATAATGTGCATCAAACTAGCACATCATTGAAAACATTCATATAACGAAAATTAATCATAAAATTTATCAACATATATTCTATAATAATTTTAACATCAAATTATTTATTTAAAATCCTATTTAATTTATAAAATAGTTTATCAAAAAATTTAGGGTGTTACACGTTGTATCGTATTCGTGTGTAAAAGCTTCAAAATAAGGTTAGGAATGGAATAACGTTTGAATTAATGAATATAATATATTGTGATACGAACGAGAAAACTGTATTTCCCACTGTTTCATTCGGCGCTCGCTACGTATGGCAGTAGCCCGGGATAAATTAATTAATGTCAAAATATGTAAATTAATTAATGTCACTATCATTCAATATTTTCTTTATTTAAAACAAAAGAAAACACAATTACTTTGACCAAAATAAAAAATATATATAAATTATAAAGATGAAATATAAAAAGAAAAATAAAATCAATTTCAATTTACAACTTCAACTACTATATATGTAAATATAAATTAATGTGTCGTCACGATAAAATAATGAACTCTTTAAGTTATTTTCTATATCTTGACCATGATACTATCCACATTGAGACACAAAACTTATAACTTCATACGAAGAAATATATAACTTGTTATTGATGAATTATATTTGAGAAAATTTGAGCACATTTATATGTTTTTGTAGCTAGTATTGATAATAAAGATAAATAACTCAACTTAAAGAAGACTTTTACTATAGAAAAGAGTGAATATATATAGAGAAAAAAATGTGGTAGAAAAAAAAACATTCTAAATTCAATAACAAAGAAGGAAGGAAGGAGGCGAAGGCGGCGCCTACAAGGCTGGAGATGCAAAGACAACAAGTTATTATTTGATTTAACAATAAAACAAACGGTAGACAAAAGCTCCAAATCAATAACAAAGAAGGAAGGAAGGAGGCGAAGGCGGCGCCTACAAGGCTGCCGTCATTGGGTTAGGGTGAAAAAGAGAGAGAGAACGAAAGTAAAGAAAAAAAAAAAGAGAGCGAGGGAATAATAGAGGTTTATTGATTAGTCCAAATATTGGTTACTTTTAATATGATTAAAAAATTAAATTTTACCAATCAGACAATGTAGCGTCAGACCATCTGACGCTATGATGTTGACTAAAAAAAAAATATAGCATATCTCATATTTTACTTAGTGTCGGCTTGGCCGACGCTAACGATTAAAAACATCACAATTTGTTTTCCGTCCTAGCGTTTGCTGAACCGTCGCTAGTCCGACGCTAGTTAGCGTCGGAGTTGGTTGCTGACGTTAAAATTGACAGCTAAAATGTGTTTTTCTAGTAGGTATATTTGCATATTTTGAATAATTTTACCACTGCATTGCATTCTCTACAACCACTCAAAGTTCCTGGTTTCAAGTTAGACTGAAAATTGTTTAATAATAATTTTAGCATTGGAGAATTTCTTGTTTGTAAGCTTTAAACTATTTGTGTGATTTATAATGGAAATGCTGGTATGACTGGATGTATTAAAATTTCTTTTTGTGGAAGATGTTAGTTCATAGTTGCAAAGTAAATTAATTATTCTATTATCACACCTGTTGTATATAAATTTATTATGTATCTTTGTAATGTATCGAAGTGTTAGTTAATTAATTTCAAAGTTAGTTAATTATTCTGATAGTTAGTTTGCATTTGGTTAGCACACATTCAATTGATTTTCATTTAACATCATTCATATTTTCTACCTCCAAAGGTTTCACATGCAATAGATTTTTAACAGTTCATAGATGAAGTTGTTCTTACTACGAATACTTTGGTGCTCGGGGTGGTTCAAAAGAGAGGCAGGGAGGTATGTACATCGCTGACTAAAAGTAAATTAAAAACTGAAAATGTATTCTATTAATAAGACTTCTGCAAAGCAAATATGCATTTTCCCTTCATTTAAAGTCAAATTGAAGTTGAATGGTGTACACACCCTTGTTTAACTTCTGAGACAAATTTGTGTTAAGAGTTTAGAGGAGTTTTTTCTGTTGTGTTGTGATACATGTTTAAAGTCAATTTTTTTTATAGCTAAACTAGTTGTTAAAGTAGTCAGTTTATTTGAAGATGGACATATAGTTAATAAGTGATCATTGACTTCTAGTTCACTCTGTCACAACTTTCATTGTTTATGTTGAGACCCCGTACTTACTAGGTATATTGCAAACGTACTTTTCATAATGCTTGGACATCTAGTTTTCTTTATTATTTTGATTACTTTTAGAACTTCAACTAGTAGTTATATTGGGTTTTTGTTTTTAATGTTGGTTACAAATGAACAAATTACTTAGTCTATCCATAAACATGCTTCCTGAACCAGAAACACCATAGTCAAATAACTGGTCTTCCATATGAACAACCCCAAGACTTTTCATAACATAGAATGAAAAGAGGAAGAAGAGAGACAACCAAGAGACAACCACCCTAGGGTTTCATAACATAGAATGAACCAAACTTAAGTTAATAGGGTTACAATGAGTATATATATAAAAGAACAGAAATATCTAAAATACCCTTACTACTAATATATAATAACTGTCTAAAATACCCTTAATACTAATATATAATAACATTATCTAACATCTCCCCTCAAACTCACGATGCATTAACATGGACCATCAAGAGTTTGTCAACTAAAAAATGAAAACTTTTAATGGAATGCATCTTTGTGAGCAAATCAGCAATCTGTAAAGAAGTAGAGTACGAATACTGGTCATGTTGGCTACGGGAGCAAAAGTTTCTTCATGATCCATACCATAATGTTGAGAGAAACCCTTAACAACGAGACGTGCTTTGTAGCACTCAACCTATCCATCAGACTTCGTTTTGATCATGTATACCCAACGAGACCCAATAATACGTTTTCCAGCAGGAAGAGATACTAATTCTCAAGTATTGATTTTGTGCAATGCAGATAGTTCTTCTACCATAGCCTGCTACCAAATAGGATCAAGAACAACCTCTTTATAGGAAGAAAGCTCAGACAAAGTTGACGAGAGGGGTAGCGAGGAGGATCAACAATCGCAGGAGGTGGTTGGACAGCCAGAAGAACCAACAAAGAGAAGAGCCAAAGAAGAAGCAACAATCAAAGAGAAGAACCAACAAAGAGAGAAGCAACGACAGAAGAAGCATAAGCCAAAGAGAGGATCATTAACTATACCAAATAATCACAATAAAGAGAGAAACCAAACCAACAAGAAATCATATCAAATAGTCACAATCAAGAGAAGAACTAGGCCAACAAAAAATCAAACCGAAACCAAATCAAACCAAACAAAACTAAATCAAATCAAACTAAACAACATCAAACCAAACTAAACAAAGAGAGAAGCAACCAGTAACAAAAGAGTGTTGATTTAGAGAGAAGCAACCAAAGAGAACAATCAATATGGAGAGAAGCAACAAAGCAAATCACTAGAGAGAGGAGAAATCAAACAGAAGAAGCAATAGAGAGAGGAGCAATCAAACAAAAGAAGCAACAAAGAGAGCGGCAACACAAAAGAAAGCAACCAAAGAGATAGGAGAGACGAACAATTAAATTACCAACCAAATCAGCAAAGAACCACAACAATTGAAATCATGTGAACCAAACCAAAATCACAACTAGAGTCAATGGTAGGAGGAACTAAAGCAATAACATTGGAGGATGGTCCCCTAAAATTCTTCTTATGTGCTCTCCCTAATTTCGGACAATGTGTTTTCTAATGTGCTTGAAGAGAATCATCCTTAGCACCAGCCATAACAAATAATGACAGGAAAATACGACAAACACAATCACTGAGACAAAATAAATTAGGGATAACCGGGAATAGGGTTACTCTTCTCATTTCTCTTTTCTCTTTTGGTGGTTGTCTTTTCTATCAAAATAGTCTCTCTCTTCTTTACAATAGATCCCAAACTGTTGGGAACTCGGCAGCGGAATAGAGGCGGAATCAAGGATGATTGAAATAGGCTCTAGATACCATGTTAACAATGAAAAGAGGAAGAAGAGAGACAACCAAGAGACAACCACTCTAGGGTTTCATAACATAGAATGAACCAAACTTAAGTTAATAGGGTTACAATGAGTATATATATAAAAGAACATAAATATCTAAAATACCTTTACTACTAATATATAATAACTGTCTAAAATACCCTTAATACTAATATATAATAACATTATCTAACAACTCTATCCATAAACATGCTTCCTGAACCAGAAAAACCATAGTCAAATAACTGGTCTTCCATATGAACAACCCCAAGACTTTTCTGCTCCTTCAAACAAAAATTGGGCGATGAGTAGGGTGCAATACATAACACCCTCAATTATTTTATTCAATAGCTTTACCTGCTCACTGATTTATTTGATGAATGTAAGATTCATTTGCTTTCCTTGATTTCACATCAAATTTTTGCAGTTCTAAAAACTTTGCTACTTTTTGTACTGCAGCCTTTTGTTTTTTTCATTAAAGTAAGTCAATTAATTAAATGATTCATTGTTCTATTTGCTTTTATGTCTACCGATCGTAAACATGCAGTAAAAGAAATTAGTGGTAAATTTAGTTGTATTTGATCATGAACAATGGCTTTTGCAGGCTAAAACATTATAAAGGGTTCAAGGAGGGGAATAGACATTGAACGTGCGAATATAGTTATATACTATGATATGCCTGACGGTGTAGACACATGCACAAGGTACAATTTAAATCTTATCTTTTTCTTGTTTAATTATTAAAATCTGTTTACATGCCCCTTTATTATATTAATTATCATTTTATTTGTTGGATTAAATTGTAAACAGGTTGGTCGAGCTGGAAGGTTTGGCACCACAGGTCTTGCAATTACATTTGTTTTCATGTTAACTGATATGGATGTTCTCAGCAATGGTTTAGTGTAAATCACCTAGGTTGTCATATGAGCAATGTGATGTATTGATAGTGATGTTGTGACTTATGGTTGTCCTTTATCAATATTGATTTGGAGTTTTTGTCTCCAGTTTGTTTTATTGTTAAATCAAGTAATAACTTGTTGTCTTTGCATCTCCAACATTACTCATTACTCACCAAGTCACTTATCCCACATTTTTCTTTCTTATCTTTTTTATTACCTTAACCAAGCAAATCTATATAATAAACATAAAAACTTAAATAAATTTACAATTAGCGTCAACTTTGTCCGACGTTAATCATTTGTTGACTTTTCAATGGTGACCAATAGTGTCGACTAGACCGATGCTAACAATTTTGTTGACTTCAATTTGTTGACGATAGCGTCAGCCGTCCGATGCAAATAATTTTTAGAACAGACCTCACTAGTGTCGACTGTTCTATTTTGTTGATAGCGTAGGATTAGAGTAGGCTTCGCCGACGCTAATATACCGTTGGATGGGCAAAAAATCTGGTTATAAGGCCCAAATCCAAAACCGAATCCAAATCTATTTTAAAAATTCGGTGTAAAACATATGGTTATAATCCATTTATTTATAAACCGGTTGGATAACCACTTATATTTTATATTTGGATTTGGTTTTTATCCAGTTTTTATCCACTATCCATATTTTGTTAATTTTGAGACTTTATTTTTTGAAAAAATTTTGAAATTTTTTTTTTTAGAAAAGATATCGGAAAAAAATAAAATAAAATAAACTTTTTTTTTTCAAAAGAATTTTAAATTGAATTTTTTCTCAAAAAATTTGATGAGACAAATTTTTAAAAAATTTATCGAAAAAATCGATTTTTTTAAATAACCGATTTTTAAACTAAGAATAAATGATCTTTTAACAAATAATAAAACTTTAACCGATTTTACAATTGGTTTTATAACCGATTTTAAACCAAATAATGGATTTGGTTATAAATCTAAATCCATATATTAGTTCTAAAATGGATATGGTTTGATTTTTAAAAAAACCAACCATGCACAACCCTACTTATAATTACTCCACTAACTATTATTAATAATAATATTTTATTAAATAAAATTTATTTCATTATTTAAATAAAAAAATAATCAATTCATTAATTAAAAATTTATGCATAATTCAAAGGAGACGGATAAAATAAAATAGAGGGAATAAGTAAATAAAATTTTACTTTTAAACTTTATAAAAGCATTCATCTATCTTTAACTATTATAATTGTATTCTGAATCGTGAGAATGAGAAGGTGCATAACTCCAAGTTCCAATACCATAACTAGAAGGAGAAATAAGCACACAATTTATTTAGTATCGTAACAAAATTTAAATTTGATGATATGATTCTAGAGGTGTAACATTTGTTATTTGACTAGTTCTTGATGGCGGAATTATGGTGATAATACGATTGAGGTGGAAGTGGAGGAATATTTGATTTTGGGTTAGGTCTTGATGGCAGAACGCACACAACTTTTGATAATATTCTAAAATTCAAATTTGCACGATGTGGTCCTAGAGGTGGTTTATGATTTATTCTTCGATTACCTCCTGAGGTATTTGGCATTAGAGGCAAATAGGATGTAGATTACTGAACATTCGGCTTGTTATTTGATACCACTGAAGACATCTAGTGCATTGTGGTTTTATTTTATTTTATTCTTTATTTTTGTTTATAAAAGAAAAAAAAAACAAAATATCTAAATTAACCATTTAGATATTTACTAAGTACACAAAGTCAACCATATAGCAAATTACCCCACCACATCAAACACACAGATAAGATAATCTATCACTTTATCACTAAAATATAATTAATAAAAATTTGGAGTGTTACAGAATACAAATTATATTCATTGTTGTGGATAAATAAAAGAATACTTCTTTTTGTAAAAATATATTTTTAGAATAAATTAGCTTTTGACATGTGTATGCTAAAATTTATTTTTCTAGAATAAATTAGTCTTTTATATTTTAACCAATATTTATTTTGATTTTTTTAATCTTTTTTTGGATTAATTTTCATCATTATTTTCTTATAATTGATGTATTTTAGTCTTCTTA
>JBBPBT010000709.1:78697-100561 GCA_037974875.1 Cicer bijugum
TATGTATATATATATTCAACTTGTGACACTCTAAATCCTAAAATCATATATATATATATATAATAATTTATATTATATTTTTATAAAATTTGCAGATAAAAATTTGTTTTTAAGAAAATAAAAAAATTTATTTTTAATTTAGGATATCACGCTTTTCAAAAATAAAAAAAGAACACTTTAAACTTTTTTACATATAAAACCATGCAATCTCAATAAGCTTGATTTAAGTATAATTACTTGATTTAATTCTAAAAATTTACTAGTACTTATAAAGTTTTCATACTAAATGTCGTTTCAAATTAAATAAGTGAAATACAAATTACAACCCTTATTCCCAGTATCACCAATCAGAGTGGGGTTCCACTCAAATTTGAACTACAAGATTCATTAACTTGTAACAACTGCAATATCGCAAATGAATGGTCAAGTAAATCAAACACAAACAACGAAGGAGGTCAATTTCGAAATTATGTTGATAGTATAATATAAGTATGAAAAATACTTATATTCTAAAAACTAACTAGTACTTATAAGGTTTTTATACAAAATGTTGTTTCAAAGTAAATAAGTGAAATACAAATTACAACCCTTTTTCTCGGTATCACCTATCAAAGTAGGGTTCCTTCCAAATTTGGACTTCAAGACTCATTAACTTATAACAACTGCGATATTGCAAATGCATGACCAAGTAAGTAAAACACAAACAACGAAAGAGATGAGTTTCGAAATCATGTTGATAGTATAATATAAGTATGAAAAATACACAAATAATCATAATAGATCGTATCATAATCATATTACGATATATAAAAATATTTAAGCAAATTGTACCATATTATAACATCAAAGTCTCTATAGTAAAATAATTATCTCATTATAACATGCATCAAATCAGCTAAGATAAATTATTACTACTTTTGAAACCCATCAATAACAACAAAACAAACACAAGGAAGTGCAATGATATGCTACCATTCTAACTTAGAAGTACTAGGTTATGAGACTTGATACTATGCCACCATCTTGGTGGACGAACAATTCAAGTTGACCATATCCTCATAGATCCCCTCAACTCAACCTGAGACACATATATTCAAGTTGACCATATCCTCATTTGTAGTGCTAACTCCGAGTCAACTTGGAATTTTCCACCTGAATACCTCCAAGGTCGAACAATATTTCCTTAAGGCTCAACAGCAAACCGCCACGATCAAGCTCATTTCAGTTGTATTACTCCAAAATCACTAAGCTTGTTAGGCTCTACCTCTTTGATGAAAAAATAATATCTACTTCAAAAATACTCAGTATTTATGTTCTCCCATCATTGGCCTATGATACTTCATTAAGACTGCATCTCAAACACCAAATTAAAATCACAGTTATTTCACCAACTATGGGAATACTTCAATATTTTCATCATAAATTCACGACATCACTATCATTAATCATATTTCATCATATAAACTCATCACAATTTTATAGCATCACTATCATCAATCATCACCATCACAAACACTTATCACAAACTTATAACATCATTATTATTAATTATACATCATCATAATCACATAAACTTATCAAAATGAATTCACCTTTTCTTATAACATCACATAAAATTATTTAATCAAACATAGACATAAAATTCATTTGACATTCTATCAAAACAATATCAAATAGCACACATTTAAAGAAAATTAAATAAAACAACACCTTATAGATATTTCTATTCCAAAAATTGCCTTTTACAGCGCTTTTTTTAAGCCTTCTACAGCGCTTTTTTTAAAAAAAAGCGATGTGGATTCGAGCGCTGTAAAAGGCAATTTTTATAACGCGCGCTTATTATGCACTTTTACAGCGCTTGTTACAACGAGCGCTGTAAAAGGCATACCCATATTTTCATATATTTGGGGCACCTTTTACAGCGCTTTTTATAACAAGCGCTGTAAAAGGCATACCCATAATTCATATATTTGGGGCACCTTTTACAGCGCTTTGTATAACAAGCTCTGTAAAAGGCATACCCATAATTCATATATTTGGGGCACCTTTTACAGTGCTTTTTGTAACAAGCGATGTAAAAGGCATACCCATAATTCATATATTTGGGGTATCTTCTTCAGCGCTTTTTATAACAAGCGCTGTCAAAGGCATACCCATAATTCATATATTTGGTATGCCTTTTACAGCGCTCTATGTAACAAGCGCTGTAAAAGGCATACCAAATATTAATATTTGGTATGCCTTTTACAACGCTTTTTATAGAAAGCGCTGTTAAAGGTGTTATTTTTTTTTAAACCCTGTATATATTTTAAAAGTGCATTTTAGCTTTTTATGGCATTTTTTTTATAAAGCGATGTCTTTTATCTTTTTATCCAAAATTAGTTTGAACCAGTACGTTCACACAACACAACACAACCATAATCAGTAATTTACAACATATTCATATGCATGTATATTACCTTGTAACACAACCAGAACCAGAATCAGTTAAAACATAATCAGTTCACACAATATGATACATATACCCTGTAACACAGTAATTTACAACATAAGTAGCTAAATATACATTGAACCTAATTTACAACATATTCATATGCATGTTTATATACTGTCCTATGATCATATACATATAATAACTATGCACCATATAATATTCAGATCCCTTGCTCAGCAGCACGCTATTTCCCAGAAAATCATATAATTTTCATTTCAAGCAAATACTCACACAATTCCTCCTTTAATTCCATCAGATCTTGCTCAGAATATGATGGACTGGAATTTTCAAAGTACTGCAATATAAAAATTGAACATATTATATTAAGTTAGTATCAAATATATAGATAATTTACATATGAAAATTATATAATCAAAATACCGTACCGTTTCTGGGATAATAGTTTTATTCTTGTCAACAATCTCCTTCATGAATCTCAATATATAGTACCCACAGTCGATGTTGTTTGTTTGACGAGGGCACTTTATTGGAATCCATGTAATATTATTAGACTTTTGCTTCGACACTGTCGCACCTCTTTGAGCTCGAAAAACTTTTAATTCACTATCGAATGAATAAATGTAATTATTTAAGCATGAACAAACACTTATTTATATATATGTGTAACAAAAATAAATGAATATTTTACTTACGTGTCGAACATAGTCTTTATTTCGGAGTGTTTGTTGTAATCGCCATGCACGAGATCCAAATAGTATATAACTTCAGAGAACGCATTGATTGCAAATAGCACCCAATGTGCCCTACAACAACAAAAAATTGGTTAAGCAATTTTGTTTATACACAACTAATTAATTAAATTCTCATCAATTAAAAAGATAAAATTACGTACCCTGAATTATATGGTGCGAAGAACAATTTATCCTTTTCTTTATTTCCTAAAAACATATCTATAATGTATTTCCTTACATTATCTGGATCGAGTTTCCACATGGACATCTTATGCGGAGACAAGAATGAGTATTTATTTGACAATTTCCTCGTGCACACGACCTTCTCATGCAAAAACCTTCAATGAAAATTTTAAACTAGATTAATTACCAATACATTTAATTAATTGCCAATAAATGCAATTAAAAGTATTTTTTACCTTATGTACAAGCACATTACAGTAGCACTGAGCTCCTTATGTTCGAGAAGTTCGTATACGTGCTCCTTTTTGAGCAATTCCTCATACTCATCTCCGAATATATCTTTATTCATGTGTATCATGCGCGAATCGTCGCTGCTGCACAGGTTCTTTTTTACTAACATGTGAAGACACGCCCCGTATTTACAAAGGCGTGGCTGACTTATTTTAGGAGCAGCAGCAGCAGCGACTGATTTCCCCGATCCAATTTTTTTCTTGCTGCAAGTTTGGCAGCTTTATTGGCCTCCGGCCTTTGTAATTTGGTAGCTCTAGTAACCTCCAATTTTTGAGGTTTGCTGCTTTTTTTTTGGATTTGCGGGTGGTTTATTTATTTGGACCTACAAAAATGAGGTTAAATGTTAGTTTATTGAATCTGAAAAAATTGACAAAACTTATGCAATAAATGTGACAAACCTTTTCGGGAGACGTAACTGATTCGTTTCTGGGAGGGCTTTTAACGAGGGCAACAAGGTTCGTGGGCCATGCCACGTAACTACCAATAGCTTCGCCCAATGTATGCATATCTTCGTCGTTGTCCGGTATCGGCAACGATGCAGTTGGTTCGAAAGCAACAGTAGGTGATACTTTGACATGGCCCGCAGGGATCGGAGTATTGTGCAATACTTCTCCCAAAGTATTGCACAATTTTCCTTTTCCCACCATCCGATGAGTGGGCGAGGACAAGTATAGGAAACATGAAGTGACACCATAAATCAATAGTTAAAAAATAAGTACAGTTAATATATAATATTGTTTAATGCATAAGTAATTACATAAGCAAGTAAGTAACTAATTACCTCGGGAATTATTTTCTAACTGACGTTGCAACTCCCACTTTCACTCTCCATTTGTATTTCACGTTGGAGCTGATCCGGAAGTTTCTTGTCTTTATTCGTATTCACTAAGAGTGCCACTTGCTCAGATAGGATTCTGAGCTTCTCTAATACTTCCTCGTTGGAAGGTTTTTGGCGCTTCTCTTGAGGAAAAAAGCTTCAGGGAGTTACGCCAAATCCCTTCCCCCTAACTCGATCGGAATATTCAGGAACATTAAAAACTTTGCCCAGAATGTCCCTGCAACTAGCCTTGTTGCCCTCTTCATTTTCAGAACTTTGTTCGATGGTCTCCTAAAATACATGTAACATTAAAATAGTTAAGTTCATTAGCATTTTTAAAATACAATATTAAAAAGTATTCAAGTGATAAATACAATATTGAAAAATATTAAAGTCATAATATACTTACACAAAGTTCTATTACTTTTTGGACATTTTCGTTATCAACCACTCCATCCTTATTTACACGAGCTTCCTTCCACAAGATATGACGACCCAACGGTTGATCGGATTGGGTCTCTTGTTGCTATTCGTTAAAACAAAATATTAGTTAGAAACTATAGTTTATAATACAAATTCCCTCATTATTGATGTTACATTGACTTACAAGATTTTGGTCTAGACGTGCATATCCCATACGTGATCGTCAATCGTAATTGGAATATTTTGTCGAACAACAGCCCCAATGTAACTTACAAACATTGCGCTGTTGGGGTATATTGGCTGGCCACTTTCATTCCAGCCAACCTAATAAACTCATATAGTAAGTACATGCTATTAAAAAAAGCTAAAAAAATACACAACAAACAGAGTATAGCATAGTATAACCTCAAACTTGGTGCCATTGCTCCTTGCTTTAATCACCTTTTGCATTATAGTTGCACCACGTTTGACTTCATTTTCATAAGCCTTAGAGGTGCCAACTTCTTCATTTTGACATTCTATTTCTTTGTTTGTATCCATTTAACTACAACAAGTTCAACATGCAGTTTAGTATAACATCAACAAGCTCAACATGCATCATGCATTATTCTAAACAACCTCAACATGTATCAGTATATATATTTTAAACAAGCTCAACATGCATTTTAATCATTACAAAAAATTAATAACATCAATACCTGAATAATGGTTCGAAGAAAGATGAAATGCAAAGAAAAGAGTGAACGCAGAAAGTTCACAGCAATAAAGTTCACAGAAAAACGGTTTTGAAGAAATACGTAATGAGGGTTACGTATTTCAATGATAATATAAGGTTCGAAATGATCTTGGATGGAAATAAGGTTCGAAATGAAGGAGATGATCGTGGAAATACAGTTCATAATGGACGGGATTATAGGGTTTGCAAAAGAAGAGAAGAACAATGAAGGAGATGATAGTGTAGTTTACGTAATGAAGAGGAAACTGAAGAGGTTACTGTTATATATATAACCCTATTACAGCGCTTTTTTATAACCCTTTTACAACGCTTTTTGCAAAGAGCGCTCTAAAAGGCCTAAACCTTTTACAGCGCTTGTTAAAAAAGCGCTCTAAAAGGAGTCCTTATTTAATTTTTTAAAAGGATCTTTTACAGCGCTTGTTAAAAAAGCGCTCTAAAAGGAGTCCTTATTTAGTATGTTAAATAATGTTTTTTTTAAAAGCCTTTTACAACGCTTTTACACATAAGCGCTATAAAAGGACTCTTTACTTTTATTTTTAAAAGTGTCTTTTACAGCGCTTATTAGAACAAGCGCTGTAAAAGACCTCATTGTTTTAGTATGTTAAAACATGTTTTTTTTAAAAGCCTGTTACAGCGCTTGTACACATAAGTGCTGTAAAAGCCTGTTACAGTGATGTAGAGAATCCTGACTCATCCCTCTCAGCAGGAGACACATGCCCTCCATGCCTTTCCTGCTCTGCATTCAATTCTAATGTTTCTTAATACCATGAGTTTGATAAATATTACATTTACACCCTTCCTCTTCCTCTTCACCAAAATCTCTTCCTCTTCACCAAACTCCACCTCAAAATCTCTTCCTCTTCACATTTCAATCTCCACCTGAACACCATTTTTATCAAAGCTTAAATTGTAACTTGATCTTCAGGTTCATTGTCATGTTGCGAAAAATGGGTTTGTTAACAATGTGTCTGATGTTTTTGTTAACAATGGGTCTGATGTTTTTGTTAATAATGTGTTTTTGGGGATTCCCATGATGCGTACAAGGTGTTTGAAGAAAATCCTGTTAGAGAAAGTCATGTTAGGTATCTGATGAATATTATTTTTAAAGACTTTTACAGCGCTTATTTAAATAAGCGCTGTAAAAGGTCTATTTATTTTAAAAAATCCTTATGACTAACAAAAAGACTATGCCATAATTTTTAAAAGGTCTATTTATTTTATTTATCAAAGACTCTTTTACAGCGCTTTTCCCATAAGTGCTGTAAAAGGTCTACATCAAACACCACTTGCAAGGCCTCGGTTCGAATCTGAATTAAGTGAACTTCGTAAATGTAAGCGCTTTTAAATTACAAGAGTCTTTTACAGCGCTTTATAATGTAAGCGCTGTAAAATGTATCTTTATTTAATTTTTAAAAGGGCATTTTACAGCGCTTGTTAAGACGAGCGCTATAAAATGTCTCTTTATTTTATTTTTAAAAGGATCTTCATTCAAAGGTATACAATTTTCAACACGAGACCCACATAACTTTTAACCTGCTTTATGAATATACAAACAAACTAAAACAATATTTTCGTAACCCCAAATATATTGACCTTTTTTCTCTGATCCATCTGCCACCAAAATATTTTTTGTCCTTGACTGGGCTTCCTTACCAAGATCTTAGAGTTCTGGATCAAGGATAAAATCAATATTCCTCAATAATTCAGATTAGAACCAGAATAGAACAATAATTCAGATTACAATAACTCAGATTAGAACCAGAATAAAACCAGAATAGAACAATAAAACCATAATAGAACAATAATTCAGATTACAACAATAATTCAGATTACATGCATGGCTTATATAAAACAATTAAATATGTACATTAAGATGCCCTTTTTCTTTTCATGGTGGGATTCACATTTGTTTGTCCATTTACAATACGAAACAATGGATTAATCCAAATTCCTTCATCATGATCATCTCTAAGATATAAATCGTCATCAGTTGAATCAATTTCATGTGGTTGTTGTGATGTTGCAAATAAAAGATCATTACCAACATCTTCATCATTATTGTTATCATCACTTATTTTATTGGTCAATAGGACAATAAACCATTTATCATCAAAAGGATCAGTGACATAAAACACTTGTTGAGCTTGTGACGCTAAAATGAAAGGCTCGTCTTTGTATCCCACCCTATTAAAATCAACAAGCAAAAATCCTGACTCATCAATCCGAACGCCATTATTATTATCGACCCACTTGCAACCAAATATGGGAACACAAAACATTGTGTAGTCTAATTCCCATATGCGCTCGATAACCCCAAAATATGATAGATTTGCATATATTGGGTTTTTGTCTTTTGCACTGGAGACATGCATCGCTTCAGCTACGAGAGTGACTCCACTATTTTGCATAGTGGTCTGATCATCTTGTTCTTTGGTATAAAATGTGTAGCCATTAATAACATAATCAGTGTAAGAAAAGACATGTAAGCTCAGACCATTTGCTAGCCACCTCAATCTCTGTGAAATTGATCCGGGGTCTATATCAAACTTTGACTTTATGTGATTTTTTAACCATGTTATAAAACTTTGATTGTGCTCTCGAGTTATCCAATTTTGATTCATATTCATGTTCAAACAAGATAACTGATCCATGTGTATTGTAACATATGGTTGAACCTCATCATCATTGTGCAGAACATACAATTGTGCCAGTTCCCATTCTGTCCTTGATATAGTCAACAGTCTCCTTCCAATTATCCCTTCTCCTGATATTCTTCCCGAATGATGAGACATGGGAAGCCCTATGGATTCAACATTGGACAAATATTCAGTATAAAATTCAGCAGCTTCTTCAACAATGTATCGTTCAGCAATACAACCTTCTGGTCGACTTCTACTTTTTACGTACCCTTTTAATATTTTCATATATCGTTCTATCGGATACATCCATCTCATATAAGCTGGCCCACAAAGTTGTGTCTCCTTAACCAGATGAACAGTAAGGTGAACCATTATATTAAAAAACGAGGGTGGGAAATACATTTCAAGCTCACACAAAGTAACAACAATATCCCTCTGCAATGTCGGTAATTTCTGAGGGTCGATCACTTTACTACAAATTTGCCTGAAGAAGAAACATAATCTAGTTAAGGCTAGTTGAACTTTTTCAGGTAAAATGGAACGTATACCTATTGGTAGCAAATGCTCCATTAGAATATGACAATCATGGGTCTTCAAACCTTTTAACTTGAGGTCTTTCATACAAACCAAATTTTTAATGTTTGAAGAGTATCCTTCTGGAACTTTAACTTCGTGTAGAAATTTACATAAAACAATTTTTTCCTTTCTAGATAGAGTATGAGCGGCTGGAGGTAGATATGTGCGATTTCCTTTCTTTACTGGAGCCAATTCATTTCTTATTCCCATATCGACCAAGTCCAATCTTGCGTTGATGCCATCTTTAGACTTTCCTGGAACATTGAGTAACGTACCAATAACACTATCAAATACATTTTTTTCAATATGCATCACATCGAGGAAATGTCTTATATACAATGACTTCCAATATGGCAATTCAAAGAAAATTGACTTTTTCTTCCATCCAGTTTTGATCAGCTCTCCCGCAAAAGGTTTGCCAAATTTATTGGTCAAACCTTGTACTTTTTCAAGTATTTGATATCCAGTCGGTGCTAAAGGAGCTTTACCTTCCTCTGATTTTCCATTAAATGCATTTCTCCACCCACGATACTGATGACTATAAGGTAAAAATCTACGATGTTCAAGAAGCACATTCTTCTTACAATGTTTCAACCGCATCCAATTTGTACTCTCTTCACATATAGGACATGCACATTGACCTTTAATGCTATATCCTGATAAATTACCATATGCTGGAAAATCATTAATTGTGCCGAACAACATAGCCCTCAAATTGAAACATTCTTTCTTATACCCATCATAAACTTCCACACCTGTCTCCCACATACGTTTTAAATCTTCGATTAGAGGAGTCAAGTATACGTCGATATCATTCCCCAGTTGTTTGGGTCCAGAAATTAACAGAGACAACATCATAAACTTACGCTTCATACATAACCATGGAGGTAGGTTATATATTACCAAAATCACAGGCCACGTGCTGTGTGAGATGCTTTGAAGACCATGTGGATTCATTCCATCAGTAGAAAGTGCAAGTCTTAGATTCCTTGACTCTATCCCGAATTCAGGATACTCGTGATCAATTTTTGCCCATTATGGGGAATCTACAGGGTGTCGAAACATTCCATCTCTAATTCTTTCATCTGCATGCCATGTCAAGTGTTTTGAATCTTCTTCATTGCGATACATGCGCCTAAATCTTGGTATTATAGGAAAATACCACATGACTTTTGCTGGAGTAGATTCTTTCTTCTTATATCGAGAGACATTGCATTTTGGACACACCTTAAGTAGTTCATATTCATTTCGAAATAAAATGCAATCGTTATGACACGCATGAATCCTTTCGTAACTCATGCCAATAGAACACAAAATCCGTTTAGCCTCGTAGGTTCGACTGGGAAGTTCATTATCATCTGGCAACATATCTTTTATGAGTGTTAATAATTCTGTAAAGCTTTTATCAGACCATCCATTACTCGCTTTTAAGTTGTACAACTTTAATATCGCCGACAGTCTTGTGAATTTAGTACAACCATTATATAATTCTTTATCTGCATCATTCAACAAACTTTCAAACATTTTAGGACAATCTCGAAGATCTTCTTCAACTGCTTTTGCGATCTCATCAACTCGGTCATACTCATATGTATCTGTATCGAAGTCAGTTGAAGCATATGTCGAACTATTCTCAAAACTAATGTTTCCTTTTTTTTTTCTCACCATGTCTTATCCAACATGTGTAGCTTTGATCAATTCCATTACATATTAGATGTACTTCTAATTCATCTTCTCTAACACGTTTACCAAAACAACATTTTAAACAAGGACAAACTACTCTATTTGGATCTTTTGCATTCTTCACTGCAAACTCAACAAACTCCTTCACTCCAATTTCATACTCTTTTGACAATCGATTGGCTGACATCCATTTCCTATCCATATTATACCACCTATATAAATGCAGTTACGAAACTAATAAGCTTTCAATACATAACTAATAAACTAATAAGCTTTCAATACAAAACTAATAAGCTAATAAGCTTACAAAACTAATAAACTAATAAGCTTACAAAAATAATAAACTAATAAGCTTTAATTTCAATACAAAACATATCAACAAGTTTCAAAAATAAACCAATATCAACATATCTAATAACAATTTCAATACATAAAATATTTCAAAACAGAACAGATCATGTGGTATGAGTTTTTGACAAATTTTGACAATTTCAAAACATAACAGATCATGTGGTATATATGTGTAGAAGAGATTTAAAACATAACAGATCATGTGGTATATATGTGTAGAAGAGATTATAAAGATTTTTTGACAAAAACAAATTAAAAAATTACTTGAGACAACGTAGATGGCTGCACAGTACGTAGAGGATATTAGGGTTTTCAAAGATTTAGAGGAGATGATATGAGGGTTTCCAACGTATATAATTATTTGAAATATGCATTTTACAGCGCTTGTGAAAAAAACGCTGTAATAGATAGTTAAATTCAATGAAAGCGCATGTATTTTACAATGCTTGTGAAAAAAGCGCTGTAATAGGTAGTTAAATTCAACGAAAGCGCAAGTATTATACAGCGCTTGTGGAAAAAGCGTTGTAATAGGTAGTTCAATTATTTGAAAGCGCATGCCTTTTACAGCGCTTGTGAGCAAAGCGCTGTAAAATAATACGCGAAAGCGCTTCATTTTATAGCGCTTTTTTGATAAGCGCTGTAAAAGCCTTATAACGTTATGCGCAAATGTTATAAGATATACCACAGCGCATCTTTTACAGCGCTTGGCAAAATAAGCGCTGTAAAAAGCTCTGTTATTTTTAAAATATATTTTCAACAGCGCTTGTGTTTACCAAGCGCTTTAAAATGGGCGCTGTTAAATGTCATTTTTGGCGCATGTTATTTTATTCATTTAGGTAGTCAAATAAACATACTTCCTCAGATATTTAACCGTCCAAATTTCTCTCTAAAATATCCAACTTCTCTGTTTATAAATTTCCTTATTTTGAGCGGTTCTTCTTCACTGTAAGTCCTATTTTAGTGAAACCAACGCAAAATGATCATGTAAAAAATGGCTATTTTATCTACCAATTAGTTTTCTGATTTATGGTAAGTTTTCTTGACCGAATTTTGAAATTAATTTTTATAGTGTCTTTTCATAATCTATTTTTGAAGTTTACCCATTAATTGTCGAGTTAGATTGATTGAAGTACAAAGAGTCAAAGAACAAAGGTTGTTTGCTTTTGGAATCATATTTGTGTTTAAAAGCGTCGAAATAAGGTAAGTGGTGAGAGAGCGTTTGAATTCATGAGTATAATATATTGTGAGATGAACGGGAAAATTATATTTCCCAACAATTCATTCGGGGCTTGCTACGTACGATAGTAGCCCTTGAGAGATAAATTAATTAATGTGCAAATATGGAAATTGTGAGAATAAAATAAGGAATAGAAATATTTATAAGGTGTTAATTGATTTAATTTCATTAAATGTGGGTTATTTGACATTGTTGTGATATTGAGTGTCGAAATTTTTGTATATGTTTGATTCGACGGATTTATATGATGTGATAATAAAAAGTGATTTCATTTTGATAAGTTTATGGGATTATGATAATGTATAATTAATAATAAGGATGTTATAAATTTGTGAAATGTCTTTGTGATGATGTGTTATTGATGATAGTGATGCTATAAAATTGTGATGAGTTTATGTGATGAGATATAGTTAATGACAGTGGTGTTGTGAAATTGTGATGAGAATATTGAAATAACTCCATAGTTGATTAATTGTGATTATTAATTTAATCGAGATAATATTAATTAATGATTGATTATGATTATTAATAATAATAATAATAATCTTGAGTATTAGAGATGACTAGAAATTAGAGTTTTAAAAAAAAAAGTTTATTATAAAATTTTGAGTGTTACAAATTCACAGTTTGGTTGGTACTTATTTATACCTTGTTTTACCACAGCTATTTTCAAAATTGGAGAGATGAAAATTTCAATGGCTTATTTGGTTGGTACTTTGTCTTTCCTGTTTTTTTCTCTTGTTATGGGTGATCATCCCTTGAAAATATTACCAAATGTTCCTCCACTTCCATCTCTATCACCTTCTCACCAAAATTTTTATTTTGGAGTATTACCAAAAGGTGTGCGTGTTCCGACATCAGGAGGTAATACAAGAATAAATGATAAACCACCTCTAGGACCACATCGTGCAAATTTGAATTTTGGAGTATTACCAAAAGGTCAACTTGTTCCGCCATCAGGAGGTAGTCGAAGACATAAAGATAAACCACCTCTTGGACCACATCGTGCAAATTTTAATTTTGGAGTATTACCAAAAGGTCAACTTGTTCCGCCATCAGGAGGTAGTCGAAGACATAATGATAAACCACCTCTAGGACCACATCGTGCAAATTTGAATTTTGGAGTATTACCAAAAGGTCAACTGGTTCCGCCATCAGGAGGTAGTCGAAGACATAATGATAAACCACCTCTTGGACCAAATCGTGCAAATTTTAATTTTGGAGTATTACCAAAAGGTCAACTTGCTCATCCATCAGGAGGTAGTCGAAGACATAATGATAAACCACCTCTTGGACCACATCGTGCAAATTTGAATTTTGGAGTATTACCAAAAGGTCAACTTGTTCCGCCACCAGGAGGTAGTCGAAGACATAATGATAAACCACCTCTAGGACCACATCGTGCAAATTTGAATTTTGGAGTATTACCAAAAGGTCAACTTGTTCCGCCACCAGGAGGTAGTCGAAGACATAATGATAAGCCACCTCTAGGACCACATCGTTCAAATTTGAATTTTGGAGTATTACCAAAATGTCAACTTGTTCCACCACTAGGAAGTAGTCGAAGACATAATGATAAACCACCTCTAGGACCACCTCGTGCAAATTTGAATTTTGGAGTATTACCAAAATGTCAACTTGTTCCGCCATCAGGAGGTAGTCGAAGACATAATGATAAACCACCTCTAGGACCACATAGTGCAAATTTGAATTTTGGAGTATTACCAAAAGGTCAACTTGTTCCACCACCATGAGGTAGTCGAACACATAATGATAAACCACCTCTAGCACCACATCGTGCAAATTTGAATTTTGGAGTATTACCAAAAGGTCAACTTGTTCCGCCATCAGGAGGTAGTCGAAGACATAATGATAAACCACCTGTAGGATCACATCGTGCAAATTTGAATTTTGGAGTATTACCAAAAGTTCAACTTGTTTTGCCACCAGGATGTAGTCGAAGACGTAATGATAAACCACCTCTAGGACCACATCGTGCAAATTTGAATTTTGGAGTATTACCAAAAGGTCAACTTGTTCCGCCATCAGGAGGTAGTTGTAGACACAATGATAAACCACCTCTAGGACCACATCGTGCAAATTAGATTTTTGGAGTATTACCAAAAGGTCAACTTGTTCCGCCATCTATAGGTAGTCGAAGACATAATGATAAACCACCTCTAGGACCACATCGTGCAAATTTGAATTTTGGAGTATTACCAAAAGGTCAACTTGTTCCGCCACCAGGAGGTAGTCGAAGACATAATGATAAACCACCTCTAGGAACACATCGTGAAAATTTGAATTTTGGAGTATTACCAAAAGGTCAACTTGTTCCGCCATCAGTAGGTAGTCGAAGACATAATGATAAACCACCTCTAGGACCACATCGTGCAAATTTGAATTTTGGAGTATTACCAAAAGGTCAACTTGTTCCGCCACCAGGAGGTAGTCGAAGACATAATGATAAACCACCTCTAGGAACACATTGTGCAAATTTGAATTTTGGAGTATTACCAAAAGGTCAACTTGTTCCCCCACCATGAGGTAGTCGAAGACATAATGATAAACCACCTCTAGGACGACATTGTGCAAATTTGAATTTTGGAGTATTACCAAAAGGTCAACTTGTTCCGCAATCAGAAGGTAGTCGAAGACATAATGATAAACCACTTCTAGGACCACATCGTGCAAATTTGAATTTTAGAATATTACCAGAAGGTGTGCGGGTTCCACCATCAGGACCTAACTAAAAATCAAATGTTCCTCTGCTTCCACCTCTATCGTATTCTCACGATAATTCCGCCATCAAGAACTAGTCAAATAACAAATGTTCTACCTCTAGAATCACATCATGCAAATTTAAAGACAGTTGAATACACCTTCTCTTTATAGTTCTGGTATTGGAACTTGGAGTTATGCACCTTCTCAATCTCACAATTCAGAATACAATTATGATAGTTAAAGACAGTTGAATGCTTTTATAAAGTTTAAAAGTAAAAGTTTATTTATTTATTCCATCTATTTTATTTTATCTGTCTCCTTTGAATTGTGCATAAATTTTTAATCAATGAATTGTTTATTTTATAAAGAGATAAGCAATCACTACTAAAAAACTAAATTTAGCGTCAGCAAAAACCGATGCTAAATTAAGTACATATTTATTATTTGTCAAATGCATAAAAGAATGTTATATTAATTGGGTATGCGTATATACACGTAAGATCGCAGAAAATCTTATTCTTCCGAATATTAAACTAAAATACTATTACTTTTTAAAAAAATATATAAAATAATAAAATAAAATATTTATTATTTATATCACTCATTTAATATAATGTGCATCAAACTAGCACATCATAGAAAACATTCATATAACGAAAATTAATCATAAAATTTATCAACATATATTCTATAATAATTTTAACATCAAATTATTTATTTAAAATCCTATTTAATTAATAAAATAGTTTATCATAAAATTTAGGGTGTTACACGTTGTATCATATTCATGTGTAAAAGCTTCAAATTAAGGTTAGGAATGGAATAACGTTTGAATTAATGAATATAATATATTGTGAGATGAATGAGAAAACTGTATTTCCCACTGTTTCATTCGGCGCTCGCAACGTATGGCAGTAGCCCGAGATAAATTAATTAATGTGAAAATATGTAAATTAATTAATGTCACTATCATTCAATATTTTCTTTATTTAAAACAAAAGAAAACACAATTACTTTGACCAAAAGAAAAAATATATATAAATTACAAAGATGAAATATAAAAAGAAAAATAAAATCAATTTGAAGAACTTCTGTCACTTCTGCCTTTTATATTGTTAATATTTTTCGTATAAAAAAATAGGGTTCTTTAATCTTTATTATCTTTTTCTTCTTTCTCTTAAAAACAATAAAATCGAGAAAATTATATATAAAGTTTAACGAAGATATATAGGTCAAATACTACTAGAAAAATTAAATTTATCGTCGGCTAAAAACCAACGCTAATAGGCCAAAAGCCGACGCTAACGTTGATTAAGCGTTGGTGTCGGGCCTAGGTTAAAACGGTCGAAGCTAATACGTAGCGTTGGCAAAATGGCATTCGACGCTATATTAGCGTAAGCCAAGTCTACTCTAATCCGACGCTATCAACAAAATAAAACAGTCGACGCTAGTTATATTCGTTATGTAAAAATTATTTCGTTGGACGGCTGACGCTACTGCCAACAAATTGAAGTCATCAAAATTGTTAATGTCGGTCTATTCGACGCTACAGTCAAAATAAAAGTCAACTTTAGTTCTAAGTAGCGTCGGTGTGGCCGACGCTATTTGTCATCATGGAAAAGTCAACAAATGGGTAGCGTCGGACAAAGCTGACGCTAATTGTAAATTTATTTAAGTTTTTATATTTATTATATGGATTTGCTTAGTTAAGGTAATTGAAAAAGTTAAGAAAGAAAAATGTGGTATAAGTGACTTGGTGAGTAATGAGTAATGCTGGAGATGCAAAGACAACAAGTTATTACTTGATTTAACAATAAAATAAACAGTAGACAAAAGCTCCAAATCAATAACAAAGAAGGAAGGAAGGAGGCGAAAGCGGCGCCTACAAGGCTGCCGTCATGGGGTTAGGGTGAAAAAGAGAGAGAGAACGAAAGTAAAGGAAAAAAAAAGAGAGCGAGGGAATAATAGAGGTTTATTGATTAGTCAAAATATTGATTACTATTAATATGATTAAAAAATTAAATTTTACCAATCAGACAATGTAGCGTCGGACAATCTGACGCTATGATGTTGACTAAAATAATAAAAAAAATATAGCATATCTCATATTTTACTTAGTGTCGGCTTGGCCGACGCTAACGATTAAAAACATCCCAATTTGTTTTCCGTCCTAGCGTTTGCTGAACCGTCGCTAGTCTGACGCTAGTTAGCGTCGGAGTTGGTTGCTGACCTTAAAATTGACAGCTAAAATGTGTTTTTCTAGTAGGTATATTTGCATATTTTGAATAATTTTACCACTTCATTGCATTCTCTACAACCACTCAAAGTTCCTGGTTTCAAGTTAGACTAAAAATTGTTTAATGATAATTTTAGCATTGTAGAAGTTCTTGTTTGTAAGCTTTAAACTACTTGTGTGATTTATAATGGAAATGCTGGTATGACTGGATGTATTAAAATTTCTTTTTGTGGAAGATGTTAGTTCATAGTTGCAAAGTAAATTAATTATTCTGTTACCACACATGTTGTATATAAATTTATTATGTATCTTTGTAATGTATCGAAGTGTTAGTTAATTATTTTCAAAGCTAGTTAATTATTCTGATAGTTAGTTTGCATTTGGTTAGCCCACATTCAATTGATTTTCATTCAACATCTATCATATTTTCTACCTCCAAAGGTTTCACATGCAATAGATTTCTAACAGTTCATAGATGAAAGTTGTTCTTACTACGAATACTTTGGTGCTCGGGGTGGTTCAAAAGAGAGGCAGGGAGGTATGTACATCGCTGACTAAAAGTAAATTAAAAACTGAAAATGTATTCTATTAATAAGACTTCTGCAAAGCAAATATGCATTTTTCCTTCATTTAAAGTCAAATTTAAGTTCAATGGTGTACACACCCTTGTTTAACTTCAGAGACAAATTTGTGTTAAGAGTTTAGAGGAGTTTTTTCTATTGTGTTGTCATACATGTTTAAAGTCAATTTTTTTTTATAGCTAAACTAGTTGTTAAAGTAGTCAGTTTATTTGAAGATGGACATATAGTTAATAAGTGATCATTGATTTCTAGTTCACTCTGTCACGACTTTCATTGTTTATGTTGAGACCCCATACTTACTAGGTATATTGCAAACGTACTTTTCATAATGCTTGGACATCTAGTTTTCTTTATTATTTTGATTACTTTTACAACTTCAACTAGTAGTGCCAACAAATTGAAGTCATCAAAATTGTTAGTGTCGGTCTATTCGACGCTACGGTCAAAATAAAAGTCAACTTTAGTTCTAAGTAGCGTCGGTGTGGCCGACGCTATTTGTCATCATTGAAAAGTCAACAAATGGGTAACGTCGGACAAAGCTGACGCTAATTGTAAATTTATTTAAGTTTTTATATTTATTATATGGATTTGCTTAGTTAAGGTAATAGAAAAAGTTAAGAAAGAAAAATGTGGTATTAGTGACTTGGTGAGTAATGAGTAATGTTGGAGATGCAAAGACAACAAGTTATTACTTGATTTAACAATAAAATAAACAGTAGACAAAAGCTTGGACATCTAGTTTTCTTTATTATTTTGATTACTTTTAGAACTTCAACTAGTAGTTATATTGTGTTTTTGTTTTTAATGTTGGTTACAAATGAAAAAATTACTTAGTCTATCCATAAACATGTTTCATGAACCAGAAAAACCATAGTCAAATAAATGGTCTTCCATATGAACAACCCCAAGACTTTTCTGCACCTTCAAACAAAAATTGGGCGAGGAGTAGGGTGCAATACATAACACCCTCAATTATTTTATTCAATAGCTTTACCTGCTCACTGATTTATTTGATGAATGTAAGATTCATTTGCTTTCCTTGATTTCACGTCAAATTTTTGCGGTTCTAAAAACTTTGCTACTTTTTGTAATGCAGCCTTTTGTTTGTTTCATTAAAGTAAGTCAATTAATTAAATGATTCATTGTTCTGTTTGCTTTTATGTCTACCGATCCTAAACATGCAGTAAAAGAAATTAGTGGTAAATTTAGTTGTATTTGACCATGAACAAAGGCTTTTGCAGGCTGAAACGTTATAAAGGGTTCAAGGAGGGGAATAGACATTGAACATGCGAATATAGTTATATACTATGACATGCCTGACGGTTTAGACACATGCACAAGGTACAATTTAAATCTTATCTTTTTCTTGTTTAATTATTAAAATTGGTTTACATGCCCCTTTATTATATTAATTATCATTTTATTTGTTGGATTAAATTGTAAACAGGTTGGCCGAGCTGGAAGGTTTGGCACCAAAGGTCTTGCAATTACATTTGTTTTCATGTTAACTGATGTGGATGTTCTCAACAATGTATGACAACTGACTCTTTTTTGTCACCAATTTACATCGTATAGTTTTATTAGAAAGCAGCCATAGGAGTGCCATGGTTTAGTGTAAATCACATAGGATGTCATATGAGCAATGTGATGTATTGATAGTGATGTTGTGACTTATGGTTGTCCTTTATCAATATTGATTTGGAGTTTTTGTCTCTAGTTTGTTTTATTGTTAAATCAAGTAATAACTTGTTGTCTTTGCATCTCCAACATTACTCATTACTCACCAAGTCATTTATCCCACATTTATCTTTCTTATCTTTTTTATTACCTTAACCAAGCAAATCCATATAATAAATATAAAAACTTAAATAAATTTACAATTAGCGTAAGCTTTGTTCGACGTTAATCATTTGTTAACTTTTCAATGGTGACCAATAGCGTCGGCTAGACCGATGATACTTATAACGAAAGTTGACTTTTATTTTGAACATCACGTCGAATAGACCGATGCTAACAATTTTGTTGACATCAATTTGTTGACGGTAGCGTCGGCAGTCCGATGCAAATAATTTTTAGAACAGACCTCACTAGTGTCGATCGTTCTATTTTGTTGATAGCGTCGGATTAGAGTAGGATTCGCCGACGCTAATATAGCGTTGGATGGCTTTTTGCCGATGCTACGTATTAGCTTCGACCGTTTTTGCCTAAGCCCGACACCGACGCTAAATTCAATTTTTCTAGTAGTAATTGTTTATCTCTTTATAATATTATTGTTATTTAGTATGTTTCATCTCTTATAATTAGGGCTGTGCAAAAAATCTGGTTATAAGGCCCAAATCCAAAACCGAATCCAAATCTATTTTAAAAATCTGGTTTAAAACATATGATTATAATCCGGTTATTTATAAACCAGATGGATAACCACTTATATTTTATATTTGTATTTGGTTTTTATCCAGTTTTTATCCACTATCCATATTTTGTTAATTTTGAGACTTTATTATTTGAAAAAATTTTGAAATTTATTTTTTTAAAAAAGATACCAGAAAAAAATAAAATAAAATAAACTTTTTTTTTTCAAAAAAAATTTTAAATTGAATTTTTTTCTCAAAAAACTTGATGAGACAAATTTTTAAAAAATTTATCAAAAAAATCAATTTTTTTAAATAACCGATTTTTTAACTATGAATAAATGATCTTTTGACAAATAATCAAACTTTAACTGATTTTGAAAAAAAAAATCGATTTTAAGATTAAAATTTTCAAAACCGGTTGCTTAATTATAAATCGGTTATTTAACCATAACCAATTTTACAATTGGTTTTATAACCGGTTTTGAACCAAATAATGGTTTTGGTTATAAATCTAAATCCATATATTGGTTTTAAAATGGATATGGTTTGATTTTTTAAAAAAATCAACCATGCACAACCATACTTATAATTACTCCACTAACTATTATTAATAAGAATATTTTATTAAATAAAATTTATTTCATTATTAAAATAAAAAAAATAATCAATTCATTAATTAAAAATTTATGCATAATTCACAGGAGACGAATAAAATAAAATAGATGGAATAAGTAAATAAACTTTTACTTTTAAACATTATAAAAGCATTCATCTATCTTTAACTATTATAATTGTATTCTGAATCATGAGAATGAGAAGGTGCATAACTCCAAGTTCCAATACCATAACTAGAAGGAGAAATAAGCACACAATTTATTTAGTATCATAACAAAATTTAAATTTGGATGATATGATTCTAGAGGTGTAGCATTTGTTATTTGACTAGTTCTTGATGGCGGAATTATGGTGAGAATACGATTGAGGTAGAAGTGGAGGAATATTTGATTTTGGGTTAGGTCCTGATGGCGGAACGCACACAACTTTTGATAATATTCTAAAATTCAAATTTGCACGATGTGGTCCTAGAGGTGGTTTATGATTTATTCTTCGATTACCTCCTGAGGTATTGGGCATTAGAGGCAAATAGGATGTAGATTACTGAACATTCGGCTGGTTATTTGATACCACTGAAGACACCTAGTGCGTTGTGGTTTTATTTTATTTTATTCTTTATTTTTGTTTATAAAAGAAAACAAAACAAAATATCTAAATTAACCATTTAGATATTTACTAAGTACACAAAGTCAACCATATAGCAAATTACCCCACCACATCAAACACACCGATAAGATAATCTATCAATTTATCACTAAAATATAATTAATAAAAATTTGGAGTGTTACAGAATACAAAATATATTCATTGTTGTTGATAAATAAAAGAATACTTTTTTTGTAAAAATATATTTTTAGAATAAATTAGCTTTTGACATGTGTATGCTAAAATGTATTTTTCTTGAATAAATTAGTCTTATATATTTTAACCAATATTTATTTTGATTTTTTAATCTTTTTTTGGATCAATTTTCATCATTATTTTCTTATAATTGATGTATTTTAGTGTTCTTAACAATCACAACAAAAATTATAGCAACTTCGGATCATTAGAATCTCTCCGGTCGTTTATAATAATGTTCTTTCAAAACAAACATCAATTTAACTTAATAATATGCTTGAATTTGAAAATACTATCCTTGTATATTTTGAAAGAGATATAAACTCTACCAAATGAAAGACATTTATCTAATTTGTTTGTATTTTCATCATATTATTGTTAAATAATTAATC
>JBBPBT010000709.1:108443-125654 GCA_037974875.1 Cicer bijugum
AAAAAAAAAAAAAAAAAAAGAAGCTCCCCCTAAATTTGAGCAGTCATGCTGTTCATTTTGGGTTAGAGCTATACAACAAGACATATCTAACATATATCATGTATTATCAATCCCATAACAGTATTAGATCATATGAGAGAATTTATCAGAGCATTTGATAACATAAAAAAACAGATTGTGTCAGAGCATTTTGCAGTAGTGCAGGATCAGTTTGTCAGAATCAGAGCAAAGCAATTCAAACTGATCACTCATAGCAAAGTATTAGAGTAAGTAAATATCAACCCCAATATCAGAGCTATATGAAACTATCAACTAATATCAGAGCTATTAGAGAAAATATCGAGCAAATATTAGTTGTGTAGCAGAAGCAGTATCAGAGCAGATAAACATATTTTCACTAAAATAATCAGAAGCAGATATCAGATTATATCATAGCACATTTGCACTAAAAACAGACTAAGTAAAACAAGTTATCAAGTTATAAAATTTTTCTCCCCCTTTGTCAGTTAATCCAAAAAGGAGTAAAACGAGAGAATCATCAAAGGAGGATCAGCAGAAGTTTTCTCCCCCTATGTTAGTAGCAAAACTGAATATTGGTGATTACTACACATTAATATAGAACATATTAGTAACAAATGCAGTTCTAAAACATGATTGTATCAGAGCAACATAACCAAAAAAAATATGGCACATAATAGAGATCATCAAAATGGAACAAATAACTTGATCATAAATTCAACTTTTATATTCATTCACAAAATGATACATCCAACTAGATCATTACACAGAAAAAGCAAAAAAAAGAAAAGCGCAATACAACTAAGAATCTAAAATCCTAAACATCTAGATTTGGCTGTCCCTCATTATTATCTAGGGAAGAGGCTGAGACCGCTGTATTACCCTCAGCAGGTGTCTCCTCAACATGAGGTTCAGCACTATCTAATTGCGTCGGAAGTGGTTCTTCAGTTGCTTGTCTCCCAATCTCAGCAACATCACTGAAAGACAATTTAATGCCTAGATGTTCCTGGATTGCTGCCACATCCTGTGCAACCAGGTTCAAGTCAGATTGAAGCTTTTGCATTGCAGCCTCCATTCTAGCATTTAACGCCTCCACCTTGGCGTTGTGAGCTGCCTGCGCTTCCATGAATTCCAGCAGTTTGGCAAGGACTTCAGAACCTGCTGCAACTTGCTCAGCAGCTGCTGGTCCAGTGTTTTGCTGAATTTGTTCAGCATTGGTTTGAGGTCGCTTCCAAATGTTGTTCACTCTTCGTAGCTGCATTTGGTTCACAATGGATTCACCAAATGTAAGAACGTTCTTGAACAATTCTTCATTCTTAAATGACACTTTGAAGTGCTCAAGAATCTTCGTGATCAGCTGGGGTATGGAAGCACAAGCTTTCCCTATGATGCTTCCAACATATGTCTGAGGACAATCCATGCCCAGCTCATCTTGAGCTCTTTGCACAGACCCCACAGTAGTGTGATGTCCAACCTTTGGACAACAGCGTGATTTTCGGACTTTGGGACAAGCATCCGTGTGAGAGCATACATCAGCATCCTTTGTTGAACCTTCATCTGGTCGATCGGTAGTGAAACAGACTTGACAAACCCATCAACCATCAGGTCTTGTACTGATGTTTGCCTCTCCAGGGAAGCTTCCCAGCCTTCATCCGTTGCGTCGGCTTCGGAGCTGCCTTCGACTGAGTTTCCATGATAAGGCAGTCCCGATAGGTTCGAGAACTCCTCAAAAGACATGGAAATTTTATTTCCTTTAACTGTTGCTTTGAAACCTGTATTTGTCATCTTGAATGTAGAATAAAAAGCTCAAATCAAGTTTGGATAAGAGTCGAGGGAGCATGATAAGAATTCTTCCAACCCGTGAAATTGTAGATGGTTTTGAAAGGTGAAACCATCTTGATCAAAGTAGGGGAAGTCCAAAGTACGAGCTTCGTGAATCTTCCTCTTTACGAAAGCAAGAGGCAGCTTGAATTCTTCAACTGGTTTATCCTGAGCAGCTGCTGCTTTCTTTTGTGGAGTCGAGGAACTACTCTTCTTCTTCTTTTTCTTTTGAGATATTTCCTTTATTGCATCAGCTAGTAGTTTCTCTGTTGGTGGCTCTTTCCTTTTCTTAGACTTTCCTTGGTCGATTGCAATGCCTTTTCCTTTATCTTTTGCCAAGATTTTGTATGTAGGCACCGGAACACGTTTGGATAGAGTAGGCGGAGGTGAAGGGGTTCTTCTGCTTGATGAAGATGATGGGGAAGGAGTAGTAGGTGAGGTTTTTTTAACTCTAGCCATTTGAAGTTGTTTAGAGGATTAATCTGAGATAGAAACAACAAAGATGAAGTGTTTGTATGGATTAAAAACGAGAAACAGCAGAGATTTGCAGAGGTTGATAAGCTGGTTTGAAGGAGAAATCGATGTTAGGGTTTGATCAAGGTGAGTGAAATCAATTGCAACTGTTCCTTTTATACTACCAGGTGCGTAAATCGATTGGGCCAATCGATTTAGTTACCATTGCTGGGGAAGATGAAACAACTGAGACTGTAACGGCTAGTAAAAAAGCAGTAACGGTCATAATGTAAGTCGATTACCCAAATTGATTCAATTAGTTACTTAATCGATGTCTACAATCGATTTCGTATCAGTTCAGCAACTTTTAAAACAGTCCAAAAAGGAACTCATCTCAGAATCGATTTCCCAAATCGATTCATTTGAGTGAAGATCTCAAACACTTTTAAACAATCGATTTCCCAAATCGATTTCGAGGCAGAGTCTAGAAAAATTCTTCAACTTTGATGTATGGGGCCAACCTAATCGATTTTCCAAATCGGTTATTTAAATAATATATCAAGCAGTCAATCGAATTCCCTAATCGATTGAAATGGGAAAGTTAAAGCATCTGAAGCTTCCTGGGAAAGGCAAATTGATATACCAAATCGATTTTGAGTTTCTATTTTGAGAAAATAGACACAATATGGCACAAATCGACTTGAGTAATTAATTTCATAAAGCCATTTTCCTGTGTATCCACAGGATAATCGATTTAACCAATCGATTTGACACAGAAATCCGATCTCACTAGGATCTATGATACCTAGTTTCATCCTGATGTGAAGGAAGCTTTCCCTTGGCAAGGCTTTGGTAAAAATGTCAGCCAACTGATCAGCAGTGTTGACATATTCCAGCTTGATATTTCCACTTTGAAATTGGTCCCGAATGAAATGATGCCTTATCTCAATGTGTTTGGTTCTTGAGTGCATCACTGGGTTCTTAGTGATACTAATTGCACTTGTGTTATCGCAAAGGATAGGAACGGTTCGTAAATCAACACCGAAATCCGATAAGTGTTGTTTCATCCAAAGAATCTAAGCACAACAACTCCCGACTGCAATGTACTCAGCCTCAGCTGTTGAAAGTGCAATACTTGTTTATTTCTTGCTAAACCAAGACACAAGAGAGTTTCCTAGTAGGTGACAAGTACCTGAGGTACTTTTCCTATCTAGCTTGCATCTAGCAAAGTCTGAATCCGAATACCCGACTAAAGTGCAGGTTGATCCTTTAGCATACCATAAGCCTAGACTAGACTCCTAGTTCCAACTAGATATCTAAATATCCTCTTGATTGCACTAAGGTGAGACTCTTTAGGATTGGATTGGTATCTCGCACACATGTAAACGCTGAACATGATGTCAGGCCTGCTTGCAGTGAGATAGAGCAATGATCCTATCATACCTCTATACCTTGTAACATCTACTGGTTTACCTTTCTCATCTCTATCTAAGTGGTTTCCTTGACTCTTGGGAGTATCAATGGACTTGAAGTTATCAAAACTGAATTTCTTTATCAAATCATTGCAATATTTAGTTTGACTAATGAAAATGCCTTGCTTTCTTTGGTTAATTTGAAATCCCAAGAAATAAGATAGTTCACCCATCATTGACATTTCAAATTTACCCTTCATCAAGTTTTCAAAATCTTTGCACAACTTATGGTTTGTAGATCCAAAGATTATGTCATCAACATAAACTTGGACCAGCAAAATGTCATTTCCATTAGTTTTTATGAAAAGTGTCTTGTCCACATTTCCTCTTAAAAAGTTTTGTTGAATGAGGAAATTGCTAAGCTTCTCATACCAAGCTTTTGGAGCTTGTTTCAACCCATAGAGGGCTTTTGTTAGCTTGTATACATGATTAGGAAAATCTGGATTCTCAAAACCAGGTGTTTGGCTAACAAAAACTTCCTCTTGGATATCACCATTGAGAAAGGCACTTTTCACATCCATTTGATAAAGCTTAAAGTCCATTATACATGCATAAGCAAGGAGTATTCTAATGGCTTCTAACCTAGCTACAGGGGCATAGGTTTCATCAAAATCTATTCCCTCCTCTAGATTGTAACCCTTGGCCACTAATCTAGCTTTGTTTCTAGTAATGACTCCATTCTCATCTAGTTTGTTCCTAAACACCCATCTTGTTCCTATGATGTGCTTATTTTCTAGTTTAGGTACTAGAGTCCAGACCTTGTTTCTCTCAAATTGGTTCAACTCCTCTTGCATAGCAAGTATCCACTCATTATCTAGTAAGGCTTCCTTAATGTTCTTAGGTTCAATCCGAGATACAAAGGTTGTAAGGTTGCAAAAGTGCCTAAGGTTCCTCCTAGTTGCCACTCCTTTAGAGATGTCACCTATGATGTTATCTATGGGATGGTTTCTACTAAACTTCCACTCTCTAGGTAACTCATCTACTCTAATAGGCTCAACACAGTCACTGTTGTTTGGAGGAGCAGTTTCCTTTGGTTCTAAAGGTTCAGATTCTACAACATCATCTAAAGAGGCATCAACCATAGAAGGAGTGTTGTTCAAGTTTTCTTTAAAAAGTTCATCAAACTTAACATGAACTGACACTTATATGGTATTTGTCCTTTTGTTGTAGATTCCATAGGCTTTACTAGTTTGGGAATAACCTAGAAAGATGCCCTCATCTGTCTTGGGATCAAACTTACCTAGGTGTTCTTTGCCATTGTTCAACACAAAGCACTTACAACCAAAGACTCTAAAGTAGGAGATATTTGGCTTTCTACCCTTGTACAACTCATAAGGAGTTTTCCTAAGGATTGGCCTAATCAAAACCCTGTTGACAACATGTGTGGCAGTGTTAATTGCATCAGCCCAGAAATACTTAGGAACATTTGAATCTTTAAGCATAATCCTAGCTAACTCCTCTAAAGACCTATTTTTCCTTTCCACTACACCATTTTGCTGTGGTGTCCTAGGGGCTGAATACATATGATGAATACCATTATGTTCACAGTAAGTATCAAAAGAATCATTTTGGAATTCACCTCCATGATCACTTTTGATGGGCATTATTTTCTGACTTGTTTCATTTTGTACTAAGTTTGCAAATTTTTTGAAAACAGAAAACGCATCACTTTTATGAGTCAAAAAGTATGTCCAGGTGAATCTAGATTAGTCATCAATTAATACGAAGCCATACATATTACCTCCAAAACTTCTCACTTGGGATGGACCAAAGAGGTCCATGTGGATTAGCTGCAAAACCCTATTGGTTTTGACCATGTCTATTGGGGGAAAAGAAGATTTGAAAAGTTTACTTTGCTCACAAGAATCACATAACCTGTCCTTAGTAAACTTCTTGTCAGGGAGTCTTATAACTAGCTGTTTACCAACAAGTCTATTCAAATGATCTATATGAATGTGTGCAACACGTTTATGCCATAACCATGTCTCATCAACATTTGATAATAAGCAACAAACATAATCAGCAGGCACAACATGTAAATCCAGTATGTAAATATTGTTAATTCTATCACCAATCAGTTTGATACTTTTATCTACCTTTTTCTCAATTATGCAAGAGAGTGGGGAAAAGCTTACTTGAAAACCGTTATCACACAGTTGACTTATACTTAGAAGGTTGTGTCTTAGCCCTTCCACGTATAAGACGTTTTTGATAACAGTAGTTGATTCGCTGCCAATTTCACCAATTCCGCAGATCTTACCCTTATTGTTATCACCGTATTTAACAAATCCACCTTCTTTTAGGCTTAGGGACAGGAACATTGATTTGTCCCCTGTCATATGCTTTGAGCATCCACTGTCAAGGTGTCAATGGTGCCTTGTGGATCTCAAGCATACCTGCAATAAAATCAGAATTTCATTTTAGGTACCCAATATAAATTGGGTCCTAGGGGGTTAGTCTCAACAGTTTGTGTCTTGACCTTCCAAATCTGTTTACATCCTCTGTTGGCAAGTTTTTTAAATTTGCAACTGTAAACAAAATGTCCTTTTCTACAACAAAAATGACAAGTGACAGCAGAGGATGCATACTGTTTTGGTTTGACAAAGACATTATGCATGTGACTGGATTTACCAAACTTCTGGTTATGCTTCACATTTCTATATCCAATGCCATGTTTGTTGTGATTATGTTTAACATTCACATTGGGCCTATAACCAAGTCCAGATTTTTCATTCAAATTTCTTTGGTTTTCAAGAAGCATATCTAACTTGGTTTTGCCACTGTTGAACTTTTCAATATCACAATGCAATGCATGATTCTCTTTTTTCATATTTTCATTCATGACTTTAAAAGATTCATGCTCAAGTTTAATTTCATCATACAATATGCATTTCTCTTCTAGTGACTTCTTAGTACTAATCAACTTTTTAATGGTACTAGCATATTCATCATGTAATTCACTAAATGCATTTTGCAGCTCATTATAAGTAGGATTAGATGAACTTAATTCGCTATCTGAATCTGAATCTGTTTTAGCCATGAGACATAAATTTGCTTGTTCTTCTTCAGAAGATGAAGAGGATTCGTTGTCATTATCGTTCCAAGCAACATACGCTTTTCTGGATTTGGGGGCTGGTTCTTTGCCTTTGTTTTTCGCAGTTCTGTTCTTATTTTGCAGCTTGTAACATTCAGACTTTATGTGGCCTGTTTTTCCACATTCATAGCAAGTTATTGTCTTAGTGTCATTTGTCTTAGAACTGGATGGTTTTCTGAACTTGTTGTCTTTCTTTTCCAGAAATTTCTTAAACTTCTTGACAAGTAATCCAATCTCAGGTTCTTCATCATCCTCATTGCTTGATTTATCTGAGCAGCTCTCTTGATCAGATTTAGAATGATGTGTTTGAACTTTCAATGACAATCCTTTCCTCTTTCTGTCAGTTTGTTTAGCCTCATTGAGCCTGTGTAATACCATTTCATGCTCCCGCAGTTTACCAAACAGTGTAGCTATTCCCATGCTTCCAATATCTTTTGATTCTGCAATGGCAGTGATTTTTGGTTGCCATTCTCTAGTTAGGCATCGCATTACTTTGCTGATTTGTTGGTCATTGTCGATTTCCTTGCCTAATGCATTCAAATTGTTGACAATGTGTGTAAATTTGGTTTGCATGTCAATTATTGATTCGTCTTTCTTCATGCTGAATAATTCATATTCATGCATCAAGGTCTTTACACGAGCTCTTTTGACATCAGTGGTTCCCTCATGTGTCTGCTGCAAAGTGTCCCACATTTCTTTTGCAGATTTACAGTTTGAAACCCTGAAAAATTCATCAGCTGACAAAGCATAAGTAATAGTATTCTTAGCCTTAGCATTGTAACCTACCTTCTTCTTATCATCCTCAGACCAGTCAGCCCAGGGCTTAGGAATGAAAGAATTATCGGTTCCTGCAATTTTTGGCACAAAAGGTCCTTCTAAAACAGCATCTAAAATGTTTATGCTAGCAGCCTCTAAGAAAATCAACATCCTATGTTTCCAGTACATATATGCGGCCCCGTTAAAGGCAGGAGGCCTAGCCAATGAAGCACCCTCACTAAGGAATTTTGAGGTCATGGTCTTTTTATGAGAATTACTCTAACAAAAAAGTAGGCTCTTGATGCCAATTGATGGGAGGTATGGCCTCAGATTTAACAGAAAATTGTAAAGAATAATGCCTATTCCTATAATATGCTAAACAGTTTAATAAATTGAAAATTTATCAAACACAAGATATACTAAGGTCCCAAAAAGATCAATCCTACAGTGAGATAAACAAGAATGCTAATTGGCTAATAGAATGCAGTAGATACAAGTTATGATTCAACATAAAGATTCATATACAAGCATGCTAATAATAACTATTCATGTAAAATCAAATATTGCAGAATTCAATTATTTCATGCATTCACAATTAATCATATAGGCAATGCAGAAATAAGAGAGATAAGGGAAGGAAAATGTACACAGTGATTTTTATACTGCTTCGGTCACCTGTTAGGTAACCTACATCCAGTCCTAAGATCAAACCCGATCTTAGCCTTTTCAATAGAATCTCGCAGAGTCAGTTTACAGATGTTCCAGCTCCTCGCCTATCAATCTTAAACCACTCTTCCTATTCAATTCTTATCCCCCTGAATCCCAGAGTTTAAATCCCATAAACTCTTCCAAGATTTCAGTACAGTGTCTTCTTGATGAAGTCCCTCAACATAGAAGATCACCACCAGCGTCAAACTGGATTTCTCAATTGTATTTGATTACAGAATTTGTTTACAGAAATTCTAAAACCGAAATATACGGAAATGTTGATTGCTGTCTTCTTCTCAAAAGTTCTTTCTCCTTGCAATCTATTTCAGTCCTTGTTGATCATGAATGATGATTGTATAAGACTGAAAAAGGAATGTTCAATGTTAATATCAATGTAAGAAAGTGATATCAGAAAGTTCTATCAATGTCAATGTGTGTTAGTTATTATTATGAACCAATATCTGAGAAGAAGAGCTTGAAAACAGTTTATATAGTTTCAGGAAAAACAAAACATGAATCGATTTGCCCAATCGATTCATTAAAGTTATAAAGCATACTAATCGATTTGTCTAATCGATTTCGCGAATCTTGTTTTTCTTGAATCTTGAAACTGCATAAACTAATCGATTTACCTAATCGATTATTTTAAAGCATTCTTCAGAATTGAATAGCAGTTCATATTTGAATCGATTTGTATAATCGATTTGTGATGTTTTGTTCCAACAACGAGATCAAAACAATCGATTTACTCAGTCGATTCAAACATTTACATAATCGATTTGGCCATATTCTAAGTCTTCTATGTTTCTAAAACTTTTGGTCCAATCAATTGTGCCAATCGATTTCACTGATCACTTGGACTCAGTGGTTTTCAACAAATGGATTTTCCTAATCGATTTGGCCATATCACAGAGAGTTGGCTTAAATCATGTTAATCGATGTACCTAATCGATTATGCACTTTTGTCTGAAGAACAGTTTATCAGTTGGTTCATCCAATCGATTTACCAAATCGATTGGTGCCAAACTTGTTACTTAAGTAATAGTTCAATGGATTGTGTCAGTCGATTGTGTTTGTCTCAGGCCAAGTTTATTTTCAAACTCATTTTATGAAATCGATTTGTCAATAATTGGCTTGGCTCTGTAACTCTCACAATCAATTGTGTCAATCGATTTAAACAATCAGAATAAACTTGTGATTGGAACAATCGATTTGTCAAATTGATTAGCCTGCAAAACGGCATGCTACTGACTTTCACACTTTAATTTCAAAATTGTGCAAATCGATTTGTCTAATCGATTTCCTAATCACAGAAATTACAATTTGAAACAACCCTATTACAAAATCGATTTTGTAAATCGATTTTCTAAGTCAATTTTCCAACTTTTGTTAATTTTGGGAGTTCCAAGCAATTGTCTCTAGTTTGTAGGGTTAAGTTGTGGTTCCTGAAATTTTACTCAGTTTAAAATGTTAGATTTGTCACATGATGTATGTTTGTCAATAATATCAAAAATGGACTTATGTCTAACAGAACGCGCACACCTTGTGGTAATATTCCAAAATTCAAATTTGCACGATGTGGTCCTAGAGGTGGTTTATCATTTATTCTTCGATTACCTCCTGATGGCGGAACGCACACACCTTTTGGTAATACTCCAAAATTCAAATTTGTAAGATGTAGTCCTAGAGGTGGTTTATCATTTATTCTTCGATTACCTCCTGATGGTGGAATGCGCACACCTTTTGGTAATATTCCAACATTCAAATTTGCATAATGTGGTCCTAGAGGTGGTTTAATATTTATTCTTGGATTACCTCTTGATGACGGAACACGCACACCTTTTGGTAATACTCCAAAATTCAAATTTGCACGATGTGGTCCTAGAGGTGGTTTATCATTTATTCTTCGATTACCTCCTGATGGTGGAACGCGCATACCATTTGGTAATACTCCAAAATAAAAATTATGGTGAGAAGGTGATAGAGGTGGAAGTAGAGGAACATTTGGTAATATTTTCAAGGGATGATCACCCATAACAAGAGAAAAAAAAAAACAAGAAAGACAAAGTACCAACCAAATAAGCCATTGAAATTTTCATCTCTCCAATTTTGAAAATAAGTGTGGTAAAACTAGGTGTAAATAAGGTTTATGTTTGTCATTAGAAAAAAGATTTTCATGTGTTCATTATTTTTTTTACAGACTTTTATCATATTTATTTTATTTGACTTTTATCGTATTTATTTTATTGAGTATTTTTTGACTGACATTACTTTTGTATTAAGACTTTAAGGGCAAAAAGTATTAGTTGTGTAACACTCAAAATTTTATAATAAACTTTTTTAAAAAAAACTCTAAGTTCTAGTCATCTCTAATACTCAAGATTATTATTATTAATAAGGTTTATGTTTGTCATTAAAAAAGATTTTCATGTGTTCATTATTTTTTTACTGAATTTTATCGTATTTATTTTATTGAGGATTTTTTGACTGACATTACTTTTGTATTAAGACTTTAAGGGCAAAAAGTATTAGTTGTGTAACCCTCAAAATTTTATAATAAACTATGTTTTTTAAACTCTAAGTTCTAGTCATCACAATTTTATAGCATCACTATCATCAATAACACATCATCACAAATACATGTCACAAATTTATATCATTTTTATTTATTATACATCATCATAATCACATAAACTTATCAAAATGAAATCACTTTTTATTATCACATCACATAAATCCATCGAATCAAACATATACAAAAAATTCGACACTCAATATCACAACAATGTCAAATAACACACATTTAATGAAATTAAATTAATTAATACCTTATAAATATTTCTATTCCTTATTTTATTCTCACAATTTCCACATTTGAACATTAATTAATTTATCTCTCAAGGGTTACTGGCGTACGTAGCAAGCCCCAAATGAATTGTTGGAAAATATAATTTTCCTGTTCATCTCACAATATATTATACTCATGAATTCAAACGTCATCTCACCCCTTACCTTATTTCGACGTTTTTACACACAAATATGATTCCACGAGCAAACAACCTTTGTTCTTTGACTCTTTGTCCTTCAATATAGGTTGTTGTTGTGTTCCTCTTTGATTTTACTACTGGTGTTCAACTCCCTTCCTTTTTTGCTTTTGTTTTATTTTATAAACAATTAGGGTTCACACATGGGTGAAACCCATGGATTCCTTTATTTATTTTTTAATAAAACAAATAATTACTAAAACTAATGTTTTAGCATTTTTTTTAACATAATTTAATTATTAAATATTACTAATATTTCCAAAGTAATATTTTATAAAATAAAGTAATTAATCTTTTAAGATATATTAATAACCACAATTTTCATATTCAAAATTATAAGATAAATAAGTATAAAATCAACACTTTATATTAATTACTAAATCATACTAAATATATATATATATATATATATATATAATCACAATGTCATAACAAGTATATAAAAATAAAGAAAATAAAAAAACAATATTACCACTATCTCAAAGTAATTATTTTCAAAATAAATAATTAAAATAAAATATATTTAGAATATATATAATTAAGTACATATTTAATATTTGTCAAATGCATAAAAGAAGGTTATATTAATTGGGTATGCGTATATACAAGTAAGATCGCATAAAATCTTATTCTTCAAAATATTAAACAAAAATACTATAACTTTAATTAATTTCTATAATAATTTTAACATCAAATTGTATATTTAAAATCCTGTTTAATTAATAAAATAGTTTATCATAAAATTTAGGATGTTACACGTTGTATCGTATTCGTGTGTAAAAGCGTCAAATTAAAGTTAGGAATGGGATAATGTTTGAATTAATGAATATATTATATATTGTGAGATGAACGAGAAAACTTTATTTCCCCGTATTTTAAATGATTAATTTTTTATCTTTAATTATTGGCTTAATTGCACTTTTGGTCCCCCTATTATAGGTGAAAATTGAAAGTAGTCCCCCCATTTTGTTTGTCACCAGTTTTAGTCCCCAAACAGAATTTGAAGCCAAATCATGATGTGTTGTTATTTTTTTAATGACGTGTCAATAAAAAAAGGTGACGTGGCAGACGCTTACGTGGAATAAACTCATTATTATATTATTTTTGATTAAAAAATATAATTTATATTTTTAAAAATCATTTTTATAATTGTGACAATATTTTTAAAAATACAATTAAATTGTTAAAATTAAATTAAAAGGAAAAACACTTAAAATCATTCACTCATGAACAAATCAAAATTAAAACTCTAAAATCATTTTAAACCCTAAAATCATCAAAACCCTAAGTTAATCACCAAGCACAAAACTTTCCACAATCCTCTGCAACTTCAGCCATTGCTTAAACTTGTTGATGAAATCGTTAGCCTTAGCATCAACCAACTCATCTTCATCCATGGCGGCGACCTTCACCTCTTTCACGGTGGCCGGTCGAAGACTCTCCACAATGTCTTCTACCTTGAAATGCGAGAACGCTGATTTATTGCTTGCTGAATTCTTCATCTTCCTCGACAGCTTCACTGGAGAACGCTATTATATGTCCCAAAACATCATCGACTTCTTCTTCTTCGTTTTCTTCCACTTGTTGTTTTTGGTGTTTTTCCTTAACTGCCACGTGTGGTTTCTCGTGAGTGAAAACGTTGTTGTTGTTGTCGGGTGTGTGTTTTGAAGTAAAGGGTTGATGAATAGGGAACTGAAAATTCAAGAGGTTAATAGATTTGAGTCTTTGCAAAACAGAAGGAGATCTAACAAGTTGTGGGGTTTCATTTTCGTAGGTTTGAAGTTGTTGGGTTAGAGGTTCTTGTTGGGTCTATAAGGGTAAGAGTAAAAATTGATACTTTTGAGTTTTTGCAAAACAGAGGGAGATCTAAAGAGTTGTTGTTGATGATGGGGTTGTGGAAAGTTTTGTGCTTGGTGATTAATTTAGGGTTTTGATGATTTTAAGGTTTAAAATGATTTTAGGGTTTTGATTTTGATTTGTTCATGAGTGAATGATTTTAGGTGTTTTTCCTTTTAATTTAATTTTAACAATTTAATTATATTTTTAAAAATATTGTCACAATTATAAAAATGATTTTTAAAAATATAAATTATATTTTTTAATCAAAAATAATATAATAATGAGTTTATTCCACGTAAGCGTCTGCCACGTCACCTTTTTTATTGACACGTCATTAGAAAAATGATAACTCATCATAATTTGGCCTCAAATTCTGTTTGGGGGACTAAAACTGGTGACAAATAAAATGGGGGGACTATTTTCAATTTTCACCTATAATAGGGGGACCAAAAGTGCAATTAAGCCTTAATTATTTAGGAGGTTGACATATGTATGATTAAAGTTGACGTTCCACTCAAAAAATCTGAATCTCAACTAGATTGTATTCAACAATTGTTGTTAAAGTCGATGAGTATATCATTGTCTATAGAGCTAAAATTGGAACATGAGACAAGTGAAGTGTTTGTTCTTGGACAAAGCGATATAGTGGAGTTATGTATGGGTAATCAAGAGTTGTGCATCACTATTATACAAATATAGTTGACGTAAGTACATTTAATTTGTAAAATTAGTCAAAAACTTAATTTCATTTATAACAAATACTTATTTTAATTTATTTATTTTAATATCTTAGATATATGCATCACCTTTGTATTGATTTGGGCAAGAGTGGCGTGTATGGATTCATTGATCCATGTTTCATTCATAGTGAATGTAATTCTATTGGGGCTCAAAAATACATATAAAATAAGTTGCATCAGGATTAAAAAGAGTGTTATAATTTATTATAATTTATCCATTACAAGTTTATAACATAAATGTACTTAACACTTTTAACTTTTTGCACAATGTAGTTGTCATTGGCAATTACTCGTTATTTGTCCTAAGAAGAATATTGTAGTCTTCCTATGTTCGTTGGAATGGAAACCAAATAAAAATATCATCCACATCGTCGATTTGTAAGTGTTTATTGTATTTCCGGTATATGTATTTCAAATGCACATTTAGATCTTTTTAGAAATGACTATGTTGGCCTTCTACAAATCCAATTAAACATTGTTGTGTTGGCACAAAATGGAAATGCTAAGGCACATGCAAATGCACAAAATTTGAGTTTTTAGATTCTTTGTTTTTGTGATAGATATATTTTGAACATGTTTGATGGCACAATATTATTGTATATCAACACTTTTTAAGAGGCTTATGACTTTAAATGTAGTGAATAATATAATAATATAATTAATCTCTATGTGGTTTATTTGCTACAATAATTTGTTTTTCCTTTATTGACTTTATTTATTGGTGCTTTGTAGTTAGCTAAGTTAATATTTTTACATTTTGACTAAAGTTTGAATTCTAGTTCTTTAACTCCTTTACAGCTTTGTGAGGGTTTCTATCTCAGTATTCTTCTCTTAACCTTTTATTGCATGGCATGATTTGGTAAACCATCTATTTCTCTCATTGTTGATGTAAGAGCCCGTGAATCTTAAGAAGTGGGAGGTATAAAGAGGGAAAGGGAAATAATTAGTTAGTGAAAATATATAAGTAATTTTTCCTTATATATAAGTAACACATTTATGTTTATATAAATATGATATATTTCATCTTGTTATGGACCATGTTATAGAAGGTTATAGATAAATATTTAAATATGCCCGTAAATGTTGACTATCTTAGTTCATTAAATAATTTTAACGTTTTGTTTTGGAAGTACTAGTACAAGTACCTTCTTATCTATGAGTTGTATCTCTGGCCACCAAAGCACAGAAAGAATGATGTTTCATAATTTCAAGTTTCAATGTTTTTCCTGTTATAATGAACAAAGTAATAAAATTGTTCTAATTGCATTTATTAAAACATGCTATTTTTTATTTTATTTATTTATATATTAATTCATCTTTATGTGATTTTATTTACTACACTTTAATGAATATTTTATTTTTGTAGAGCTTTGGGTGAATATAATAAGTTGCGAAGATTAAGAAAGAACAAGCCCACATGGAGCATTCCCATTGTAAGTTGTGTAGATTATATATAAGTAATTACTTATATATAAGTAATTTTTCCTTATATATAAGTAACACATTTATGTTTATATAAATATGATATATTTCATCTTGTTATGGACCATGTTATAGAAGGTTATAGATAAATATTTAAATATGCCCGTAAATGTTGACTATCTTAGTTCATTAAATAATCGTAACGTTTTGTTTTGGAAGTACTAGTACAAGTACCTTCTTATCTATGAGTTGTATCTCTGGCCACCAAAGCACTGAAAGAATGATGTTTCATAATTTCAAGTATCAATGTTTTTCCTCTTTATAATGAACAAAGTAATAAAATTGTTCCAATTGCATTCATTAAAACATGCTATTTTTTATTTTATTTATTTATATATTAATTCATCTCTATTTGATTTTATTTACTACACTTTAATGAATATTTTATTTTTGTAGAGCTTTTGGTGAATATAATAAGTTGCGAAGATTAAGAAAGAACAAGCCCACATGGAGCATTCCCATTGTAAGTTGTGTAGATTATATATATAGAATTTCAATTATAATTTATATGTTTTTATCTATATAATATTTACTCATTATAATTTATATATAATATTAAATTTTAGTGTCAAAGACAACCTAAAGGTTATGAGTGTGGTTACTACATTATGATACATATGTTGAACATTGTATCTAGTGGTCTTGTTGATTCATGGATGCGGGTATGTGATAAATTTTTTCAAAGTTAGTATTAATTAACTACTTATGATTTTTATGGTCACATGATTAAAATAACTTTGTTATTTCAATGTTTATAATTCAGATATTTGGAGAATCAAAATCATTCGAAGATGAAGAAATGATGAATCTCCGACAACGTTGTGCAAACTTGATTCTTGAACTAATAGAAAATGCTTGAAGCACTTGTATCAGTTTAGTATCTTTAGACTGTTAATAGAAGATAATATTTTTTTTAACTCATATTAGGTAGCTCTAAATTTGATAATTTAGATTTTGTAAAAAAATTATGACTCGTTGTCATTGATTTTTAAATGTAAAGCTTCATATGAAGTTTTGTGTTTTATGGTTGAATGAGAAATTCTAGTTAATAGTGTAATATGTGAAATTATGAGTATGCATATGTAAGGGGTGAAAATTATGAAGAAACAAATTAAAAAGTTAATTATTTAAATCAATTGGCTCAATAAAAAAAAACAATTTTAAATATGACTTGTTATATTGGTTCAAATATAATCGATGTAATAAATGAATTTTGAATTTGACTTGTTATATTGGTTCAAATTTAATCGATCTAATAGATTAATTTTGAATTTGATTTTTATGTTGGTTCAAATTGAACCGATCTAATAAATCATTTTTGAATGTGACTTGTTACATCTATTATTTTAGCAGATTTGATAATTAATTAACAAATACGTAGGAACTGATGTAACAAGATTTAATTGCACTATTGAGCGCGATTGCATGATACAATTTCCTGAAGATTTTTTTTTTTTTTTAACATTTAGTAGAAGATTGCATTCTCATGATACGGCTATGTATTGGCTTGAATTTTTTTCTTCCTATTTTACTAATTAGAAAATTGTTTATCTAATAAATTAAAAATAATTATAATATTTTAAAAAACAAAATATTATTAATAAAATACACTAAATTGAACAAAAATACGGTTGTGTAGATGTACCTTTACAAACGTGTTATATTATTTTAATAATTTCTTCATCTTTTGTAGATAAATTTAAATTATTTTAACAATTCTCTCTAGATGCAACTTAATTATACTTTGTTCACAACTTCCTCCTATTTTTTTCTCTGAATATAAT
>JBBPBT010000709.1:130803-150252 GCA_037974875.1 Cicer bijugum
AACACAAGATATGCTAATAGTATAAAACCTAATATGCCACTCTTCCACTCTAATATGAGTAAATCTTTCTAAAATGTCTTTTTTATTGAGTCCTTTGAAATTTCATAAATTCATCTAGAAAATATCTAATAGAATATTATTAAAATTATTATTATTTATTAATATATTTTTATTTTATTAATATTTTTTTTGAATTTTTAAATATTTTAATTATTTGTAATTTATTAAAAATAATAATTAATAAAATGGTATATATATATATATATATATATATATAGTAGATAAGATGTGAACTTCTATTAAAGATAAAAAAGAAAGTTTTACATCGTCGTATCCATTTGTTGCAATCAACAACTAAACTAAAAAATTAAGACATTTATGTATTATTTTTTTTTAATGTGTGACATTTTGATTAGAATCCGCTGTTCACTCCTATCGTCTTCTTGCTAACAGCCAAAGAGCGGATTGGCACAGCGAATTCGAGAGCAGCAGATTCCAGGAACATGGCTCGTTCATTCATTCACTTGCTCATGAACTCGCAGCTTCGCCAGAAGCTACTAGGGGGGAGCTGTCGTAGAAGCTTTGCCCTTTGTACAGAGATTGTTATGAACTGACTAAATGACTAGCGGAACGCTAGCTAAGCTAAAAAATAGTATTAGTTCCCAAAATCAATAAGCTTTATTTCGGGTTTTTTTCCCTCCTTCTTAGAACCGGTGTGAAAAATAAACTCTCTTTTGAAAAGTTCTGTTAGGTTCTTAGTAGCAATAGGTGACCTTATACCAATCCCGATCCATTAGATTTGTTCGGAAAATAAACGATAGACAAAAAAACATCTCGGAAATCAGGGGGTCAGTTTTGTGGATATTCTTCGCGGAATGCACGAAGTTCCCGGAAAAAGGCAGATTTTGTCCCCTCTCTAAGTGTTCACTTCTTTTTCGCCAGGTTTCATTCGATTTGTTGTGGATTGGATGATGGAAAATTATTATTCGCCAGGTTGTCTCTTGCCTGCCCGTGAATTCAGCAGCAGTTCGAAAGGTTGACCTATTCGGGAATCCTCGGATCTATGCTTATTTTCAACTCCCCGAAGCATTTCGTCGCTTACTACGCCCTTCCTCGTCTCTGGGTGCCTAGGTATCCACCATAAGCCTTTACTCGTTTGAACCTCGCCCTTAACTTGAAGTCTACGCCATCACTTAAACCTCTCAGCCTCTTTGATTGGTAGGCGGGCGGGCTAAGCCCCCTACTTAAGATTCCATTCATAAGGGTCATTTTCTGTTGGCGTGACGCTTTGGTTAGGCCGACTACTAGACTACTAGAGGTGACTTCTAGCTTCTATAGGGGCCTTTCCCCTCTCTATCTCTCTCGACCCATTCACCGGAGTATGTTGGGCTGGAATGCCTCCATTCCCATCTCTTTATGATCTCTGGGCCTTCCCGCTATGAGATATTCCCGGCGCAGAAGCATATTCATGCATAATACTAAAATATGAATTTAGCGCGTAGTGGGAATAGCCCTTCATCGACACGGGAAGAGAGCTTCAAGCAACCGGATTACCTTTCCTTAATGAAGGCAGTGAGCTCGGTTCAGGAACTTTCCTTCGACGCTGGGTAAGGCAAGGAAGTGATTTAGCACCATTAATGATGTAGGGCTAGGGCATGGGGTCGAAAGCAAGGCAGTCAAACCAACTCTCAAACGAGCTCCCGGTAAGAAAGGGGATAGATTCTCGAAAAAAAGATGTGCGCTTCTTCTTGATGCGGCAGACTGCCTCTTTCTAGATAGATTCTATGGATGCTGATCTGTCTCTTTATTGGACTGGACCAAAGAGTGGCTCTCCGCGGAGTTCGTTCCGATGCCTGTCGTGCCTTGCAAGATTGAGATATCAAGGCTGGTACCAAAGCAAAGAGAAGAATAAGAATCTAATCTCTGCTACCCACAACATAAAGGGGCTCATTACTCGTTTTCGTATTGGATTGGGATGGGACTATCAAATAAGGAATTCCCTTCTTCTTTCATTTCACTACTCCTTTCTTTCAACTTTCAAGGCTGCCGGGTATGAGCGAGTCGAGACCATGGATACGACCTTCTCAGTAGATCGCCAAGGTGAGACTCTTGAATCAAAGGTAGACAGCCTAAGAGGCTTCATTCCAAGGGGCAAACAGTAGTTTATTCAAGAAGATCTGGGCCCCACAGCCTAATAGAGCGCAGAAGACTTTCCCGAAAGAAAGATTGTTTTCTATTAGTAAGAGAATCTCAGAAGCTAAGCTTTGAAAAGGCACTGCTCTAACCGGCGTCTGTGCCTAGATTAGGACTAGCTGCTTAACCGACCACTTTACTCTTCCTTCCATCCGGGAGTACCCGTTTATCAGTGATCTCTTGGAAACCAACATAGTCCAGTGTACCAAATAGTGGTCGGACTGATCCTGCCATAATGTACTCCTACCTACACGCACCGGCAACCGAAGTCGAGCATACATACGACGATCTTCATGCGTGAATAGCCGGGAGGAAAGAAAGGGCGGTAGATGATAATGAAAAAAGGCGCCGCGTCTGGACGGGCGGAATGGATGAGCGAAAGGTGCCATGGAGTGAGGAATAAGCCCCATTTAAAGCTTGTTTTGTTCAGTGGGGGCTGGTTCGGTTCAGTGAGTTACGTTACTCTCCTGATTAGTTATTGAATTGTCGGCATCACTATATATTATTACCCGTACAGGCTCTACTATAGTAACGGGAGATGTGATCTCGCCATACCTTACTGTCTGTCTCCCCCTCTCCCTACTAGATATGCTAAAAGAATATACGGATTTCCTGGAACGAAGTCCCAGATCTTTCATAGCCTGGAGAAAATAAAAAACAACTTAATATTAGTGGTTCTAGACCTACTTTAAGTTAGAGCTCGTGGTTGCTTCGAGCAACGGAAAAAGGCTTTTTTAAGGGATAAAAAAAAACCTTATCTGCCCCGATTCCCTCGAACTAGAAAGAGAGAATAATAGATAGATATCTAAGCGTAGAAAGATTAGCTAACGAATGCTCCTATCCTAAGGGAATGAGTGCTTTTAGAAACTAGGATTCCGCTTGGCCGCTCTGAACTCTTGGTTTCAGCTCTTAACAAGAATTGCCATAGTTGAATGTGAACAACTCGATTGGTTAAGTCATTTACCCGGTTATAAGGAAGACTAGCTAGAAATCCTTCTCACTTCATTTCTCGATATGAAGAATAGCCGCTTAGTTTCGGTTTCGTAGTCAAGGGATGAGACTTTACTTCTTCCCCCGCTTAGGCACCTTAAGCGCTAGTTCTGCTTATAAGATAATATCGCTTTGTAATTCAATTCTTCCTATTTTCCTGCTACAAATGCCAAAACAAACACTAATTAAGTCTAATGCGCTGCGCCCGATTGAGCGAGTTACAGTCAGTTCAGTCTAGCTTAAGGCCCTATTGAGAAGGGGAGGGTAGGAGTCTTCTTCAGCCTTTGTGGGAGCCTAATAGTATAGGGTAGTCGGAATGTCTTGGCAAGAATAGTTGAGAATCAGCTGTTATAGGCTGCAAGAAATAATCTCTTAGGAATCTCTGTCTCTATGTCATCAAACGGTTTGATCAATAGAATTATAAGAGCAGGGGGCATCCATAGTAGGAAGAGGACAAGGAAGTGATTGATCGGCATGCTCTCCCACAACCCCGTTTTCACGGTTTAGGCTGTTCCCATTTCGCTCGCCGCTACTACGGGAATCGCTTTTGCTTTCTTTTCCTCTGGCTACTAAGATGTTTCAGTTCGCCAGGTTGTCTCTTGCCTGCCCGTGAATTCAGCAGCAATTCGAAAGGTTGACCTATTCGGGAATCCTCGGATCTATGCTTAATTTCAACTCCCCGAAGCATTTCGTCGCTTACTACGCCCTTCCTCGTCTCTGGGTGCCTAGGTATCCACCATAAGCCTTTCCTCGTTTGAACCTCGCCCTTAACTTGAAGTCTACGCCATCCTAAGGTGCTACTAATTGATTTGGGCTGTTCACTTCATTGATTGGGCTGTTCACTTCATTGATTTGACTTCACTTGACTTAAGATTAAAGATAGGGGCCGGGCGGGCAGTGAAGGCTCGTTTAGTAGACAGCAAGCTCCGCTTTTTGGGTTCCAACGAAGAAGAGTTGAGGACCAACTTCGACCTAATTTAAGAGTTAAGAAAGCAAGCTCAGTTCAGAATGGCTACTTACCAACAGAGGATAGCGAGGTACTACAAGGCCAAAGTGAAATTTGGAACCGATTCGGAGAAACAAGAAGCATGGCATGAGATATGCGGCGGAAAAATTTCCGATAGCGAATTACTTGACTCGATGGATGGATGGAGGGCCCTCCAACTCAAGCACGAACACTTTCAACAGAACGAGACCTGCCCCTATCCTATATAGTAAATAGAAATCAAATATAGAGTTAGCCGGACTTCCCTTTCCCTTACAAAGGGGTCATCAAATACCTAGACTGGAGCACACTGACTTAAAGAAACGATTGCCTTGCCTCAGTTACGTACTTATTTGATTCCTTGCCAGACCGAAGGGGTACGGGATTGGACAAATTAACGACTTTCCTAAATAATCTCCTCTTCCCTATCTCCCCCTTGCCTTTTTTTCTTTTTCTCGCCTAAAGGTAGTTTACTTGCTTACTTGTTAGAGTCAGGAGAATCCATTTCTTTTTTTTTTATTGTTTATTATGATTGATCTGTAGTTCAAGGGCACTCTTCCTAATCCGAGTTTAAGATGGAATAAGACCCTTCTATTTAGTCGATGCTTGTTTTTCCGGATAAGTAGTATTATCTCTTCAAGTTCAAGGGAGTTGTTGGAGTGCTTTTGTAAGTCCTGTTGGCGTGCTATTAAATTTAATTTGAATGATAGGCCAATCTAAGTCTTCCATGTCGGTTCGAGGGGAAGGAAGTTATAATTTTGAAACATGCGAGCTCTAGAGCAAGCAAATAAGAAAGCTAGAGATAGAGCGGCAGGATAGACATAAAGCTATGGAGAGCTTAGGCAAAATGCCTAGTGGCATGATCAAAGCCGATGATCGTAAGTTATGTCCTCCATCATGATGTCGAATGAAACTATCCATGGAATCGTGCGCCGTGTGAAACGTAGATCATCGCCGTTACAAAGAGAGGATATTTTTTGAAAGAGTCAACGGAGCAATGGTTTATTCTTTTTTGAATCCCCGTTACTTTATTAATTAATAATAAAGAATGATTACCACAACAGCATGGGCTTGTTGAATGGCGAGGCAGAGATGACTAAGTTACATATAGAATATGGCGACGACAACAGCATGTCGTAGAAGGAGATAACAGGTGGAGCTAATGATCCGCTAAGACTAACGTATCTACAACTCCATCCCCGAGCGGCTTTCTCTTTTTAGGAGGAAGCTAAGCCAAGTCCAAGATTATGCTGTAAGGCATCGATTTCCGGCCGATTGCCTTCTGCAAAGGTCTCATATTCTTTGACAGATTCTCTATAAAGAGTACGGTACGGATGAGAAGCCCTTTCCTCTGATCTGTTGTTATCTCCTCGAACAATTGAATCAATAGTCGTTGATATCCACACCCATGCACAAAGAATAGGCTGTGAATGTCCTCTTTTCAGAACGGGTAAAGAATACAAACAATATCTTAATAAGAATTGGCTATCCATATAAAGATAACGAATGCTTTCTCCTCGTTCATATTCTTTTCTTGCTCTAAAAAACTCGCACCAGCTTGGCATGATTATATATGAACAGTCAAAGTGATCCGCTTTGCTTTCTTTTAGCAAAGACTTGCTTGACACGGTGGCTCCAGCAGGAGGGGAGGGCGGAAGCGGTTCCGGTTCTTCGAACCGCCCGGTGCATATCGATCTCAACCTCCCCCTGGCTCCGGGGACGAGCTCTCCGACCTTGTCGCGGAGCTCGATCAAGTGGATAGGCAGATTCGCCACTTGAGTGAGACCCCGGTCCAATCCGCCGAGGGTCTTGAAGCCAACCAAAAACTCTTTGAGCACCTCCAGAGGGTTCTGGACGGAGTCGAGTGGCGGCGGAGAAAGACTCGGCATTCAGGCGAGCCGCCCGGTGGTGTGGTACGTAGTGGGTTTAGTATGCCCCGCCAAAACAAACGGCTCCGAAACAAACTAAAAGGTGCATGCCGCACTCACGAGGGACTGCCAGTGATATACTGGAGGAAGGTGGGGATGACGTCAAGTCCGCATGGCCCTTATGGGCTGGGCCACACACGTGCTACAATGGCAATTACAATGGGAAGCAAGGCTGTAAGGCGGAGCGAATCCGGAAAGATTGCCTCAGTTCGGATTGTTCTCTGCAACTCGGGAACATGAAGTTGGAAAGGAATCGATAAATTCGTGACTATAGATAAGAATTCGGATATGCTGAACATCTTAGTCTGAGTATGCCGGGTATGTCTTTGCCCAGTGGAACGTGATGCCACTGCGGGCCCTGTTCGTTTCTACTTGACGTTATTTTCCTCGGTTTTTTGATTTTACATTAAGGCCTTTAGTTTAAGTGATCAGTACCTTCGTAGCGCTTTCCTCTCACTGTTATTGCCCGGTACCCTAGCTAGATTCAAGTTCTCCTCCCCATTCTTTTAATGGTAGCAATGAATCCGGAACAACTTCTGACCGCTTAACCACACTCAGATTTATTCAGTCGGAAGACTGCTATTGAATTAGCGCTTTCAAAGGGCGACTCCACTGCTATTGATAAGTGCAGCTAACCTCTTGTTAGCAGCTTCTCCCGTCCAGGATTCAGCATTCTTGGATTAGGCTTCTCTCGGACGCACCGGAATATTCTCCAGGACGAGAAGATAAATACTTTTTTGGCGGGCTTTCTCTCGTAAAGCCAAAAACGCCCCAAGACAAGGGGGAAGGGGACATAATCAATAGAACCTGGCTGGGTAGTGACGCCCATTCCTAACCTGTTTCGAAAAGGTTCGCTCATGCTGGAGGGAGCATCCCCACTTAGTGATCGGGGCAAGGGCAGCACGTCACGGAAGTTCTCAGCTTAATCTTACCAGCGCTATATCTTGGGTGCGCGATATGGTGGGACTGTCTAGCACAGAGACCCCCAAGCATCGCTGAGTGACAGCAGCTGGCGGAGGCAACGCAAATCGGGGAACCGGCAAGTTCTTCCGCATAAGTAAGGCAGCTAGTAGACCACCTCAGTGAGCAAGCCAGGGAGGTGGCCAGTGAAGCTTCAATGGAATTCCCTCTAGACTTTGAACTGCAAGGTAGAGCTTTAAGCGGAAACTGACTCTAGAATCGTCAACCGAAGGGTTCGTTGACTTGCTGGCAGGGCTATAGGGTTCTCAATGGTTTGCTTATAGCCTGGTGGAATTAGTTAAAAATGATCGGGATTGGATATAAAGACTGGGCCGTTGCAAGATCCACCCGCTTAGCAGCGGAAGCAGACAGGTTTTAATAGGAAATCTTTCTCAACCGCACTCTCGGAAAAGAGGTGCCTACCTACGGATGGATCAACTAGAGGGTAGTTACATGTAAGTCAGGTATTCGGGTAAAGTGACCTTACGGGACGTAGCTACACTTCAACACGAACCAGGGTTCAACCTAAGAGAGCCCTTCGTTCCTCTCCAGCTTTCACTATTCTATTATAGGGCGAGTGACTTCGTTCCTTTTTTACTTACTTGAATTAATGAAATTGTTCTTTCGTGGAAGCCCGAGTGGAGCTAGACTTGATTTCCGTGTGTGATTTCCCCATTTTGGCCAGGGAACACGAACTAAAGGCCTCAATCCACGACCTTCCCGCCCAACCCTTTCGTTCTTATCGCTCCGGCACCGCATTGATGACTAAGAAGCTTAGATGAGACATTTCCCCAGAGGAGGTCCCGAGATGGCAAAGCTGGCTCAACGTATGCTCTAGCTCCAAGATGAAAGTTTGAGTTTGGCCCCTCTCTTAAGCAAAAAGCGTTGTTTCTGGGTCGAATAGGTCATTCGGAATATGCCCAAGGAGTGACCGAAGAGCGCATGGGACTGGAAAAAGGGGCACAGACAGAGAACCACTCTGAGTCTTTATTCCTCGTTAGAGTAGGGGTCGCGAGAGAGCAGAGCGTACCGCCCTGCCATAGTTGCGAGTCTGTTTATAGTCGCGACTGTTGTCATAGTCAACAAGGTTGAAACTTCCAGGAAAAAACTTCGAATTGGGAGGGCGATCCTCCCGGTGAACTGACCGTACCCCAAACCGACACAGGTGAACAAGTAGAGTATACTAGGGCGCTTGAGAAAACCATGTCGAAGGAACTCGGCAAAATGACCCCGTAACTTCAGGAGAAGGGGTGCTCTCCTATCTTTTGATTAGGAAAGCGGCACAGACCAGGGGGTAGCGACTGTTTATTAAAAACACAGGACTCTGCTAAGTGGTAACACGATGTATAGAGTCTGATGTGGAATGGGGGATCAAGAAACGGATAGGGAGGGGAATGGCCTTTCCATTATTGGTGGACCTTCCCTTGAATTGAACCGGTCACGGAGCTCTCCATTGAGTTGTTTAGGTTCTTCCCGCTAGACTTATCTCTTTTGGACCTTGTCACAGCCTAAAAACCCCCTCTTCTTTTTATGATAATAGATCTCCCTTGAGCTTGGACAGTTGGGCAAGCCGAACCCTGTACAGTAGAAGTTTCAGCTATTATTGATCCAGTTGCCACCTCTTCACCATGTTTGGATGATACCGGTTCTTTCGAAGCAGATAAGGGCATTGATGGATCGTCCTCATCTGAGATCCTGGGGAAGAGGATCAAGTTGGCCCTTGCGAACAGCTTGATGCACTATCTCCCTTCAACCCTTTGAGCGAAATATACGAGATCACAAACGCAGATTGCTCGCGGCTAAATATGAATTGAGACGAAAGCTTTATAAAGCCTTTTGTAAAGATTCCGATCTTCCTAGTGATATGCGGGACAAACTTCGTTATAAGTTGTGCCTTTGGGTTCCGAACTCCATATGGGGAAGGAGCGTTGTTGTTTCCGAGGTCTCGATCATTTACATGGACCCACTTCTCATTCCATTTGTGGGAATTTGATGATCTATAAACCGTCCCTAACGAACGATCGCCTCATGTTTGAGCATGATGAATCACTTCGTGCCGACCTGTTGCCAATAAACTTTCCGGCCTCATATGAGAATGGAAAACTGGATCATTTTCTGCATCGGTGGATGAAGAATAGCGAAAATAATAATTTATGGTTGACCATGTTCCCAGAAAAAAGATACTTTAGAGAAACAACGAGCCCAGAGTCCAGACGCTCAAGCTCTGATTTCACCCGATACGAAAGGCCTTAATTATTATTATTTTTTGAAGAAATACTTTTGTTAAATTGTTTTTGTCAAATACTTATATATTTTAAGTTTATCATCACCATAAATATAATTCAATTGCGAGCATGCATCCATAACTATAATAAAGATAGTATACAAATTTGGTGCACAAATTCCAAAATAAAGTAAGATAAAATTCCTAAATTTCAATCGTTAATACATCTCTTCGAAAGTGTCTATTATCTAGCTCGCCCCACATTCGTACTTATATAAATATATTATTTATTATATTAATGTTTAGTTTAATTAAATTTTTTTTATATTTTAATATCTATTAATATCATTGGACCACTATAATATTTATAATTAAAAAATAAACGTTTGTAAATTTTTTAAAAATATGATAATGATAAATAGTTAAATAATTATGATTTTATAACTAATAGTTATATCTTATTAATCGTGACTTTATAATTATACTTGTAACTTTGTATCAATTATCTCAGATAATATTGTCGTATGACTTGCAACTCCATAAAATATTCACTACAAGAAATTAAGGATTTTGTGAGGGCCAAAAGCCCTCACAAAGAGAAAAAAACAGCCACAAAGGTGGCTTTTGTGAGGGCTTTTGGCAGCCACAAAGAAGCTGGTCACAAAATTTTGTGAGGGCTTTTGCAGTCACAAAAGACAAGCATTTGTGAGGGCTTTTGCAGCCACAAAAGTTTGCCTTTGTGAGGGCATAGGCCGCCACAAAGGACAGAACGAATTTATGTTGACTGGACCTTTGTGAGGGCTTTTGGCCGCCACAAATGCCAACGTAATTAAAAAATATATATAATTAATTAATAGTTTATTATAATAGTTTATTATAATATTATATATAATAAATTAATATAATTATAATATTAAAATTTAAATTATAATAAAATTAAATTTAAAATATAATGTAATTATAAATTAAATTTAATATATGTATATAATAAACAAATCTTAATATAATTAAAAATTTAAAATAAAATATTTAAATTAAAAATAAAGATTAATAATTAAATTAAAGATTAATTTAAATAATAAAATATTTAAATTAATAATTATAATTATAATTATAATTAAACATTAATTTAAATTAATGTAAATTATAAATAAATTATAATTTAAATTAATCTTAAATTAGAATTTAAATAAAATTAAAATTAAATATTAAATATTAAATATTAAAATTAAATATTAAATATTAAAATTAAAATAAATATTATATATAAAAACATAATATTAATAATAATTAAAGCTAGCTATAGCAATCATGATAAAATCAAATAAAACATGCATTCCAAAATTAACAATTAATGTCTTACAAACCCAAAATTAACAAATAATGTCTTACAAAGTGGAAATTAATTAAACACACAATAATGTCGTACAACCCAAAAATAATATTTTCAAATTCTTCAAATCACATCAATCATCATAATAATTCGTCTGATCAGCTCCACTCCCACCATCATTATTTTCTGCATTCATACCCGACGAAAGAAGCCCCTCAAAAGTATTATGCATTTGTGTTGGGGGAGACATCATGCTTTGAAATTGAATTTCATCTTCAATGGCACCACCAATAGTTGAAGGAGTAGCCCTAGCTGGTTGAAGTTGATTTAAATCTGGTCTGATCAACCCAGCTGTTGGCATAGTCGGTCGGTATGCAGTTTGATGATCTGGTTGAGGTTGAGGAAGTTGATGTGAAGATGATGGAGCATACTGATAATTATGAAAATATTGTTGTTGCTGAAACATTGGCTGCTGCTGTTGCTGGAAGGCAGAGTTCGAAGGATCCTGGTGTTGCTGTTGGAAACTTGGAGGCGGTTGCAGCTGCTGGGAGTATTGAGAGTAATTTTGTTGCTGCTGGAAAATTGGTTGTTGATGCAAGTATTGAGGCCGAGGCGGGAACTGCTGATGAAACACAGGAGGAAATGAAAATTGTTGTTGTTGAAATTGCTGTTGATGTTGAAACTGATGATGCTGCTCTTGAAACCTCTGCTTCCATTCCTCATTCAATTTATCAATTGCGGCTTGTATCAACTGTTGTGTCCTTTCTTCTTGCTCACTTGCCCATTGCTCCTTTAATTGGTCAAGATTATCTATCGGCGCCGGACGATGAGATCGATCCGTACTAGCATAAGAAGAAGACGTCTCAGTCTGAATATAGCCGGTTGGACCTTTCACAAATGTTGATGATAAAGTATCGGCTCCCAGCACACGCCCTTTGAATTTGCCACCACTGATGTTCATAAAACTTGCAGTCTCATATTGTTTTTGCTGATCTGGAGTAGCTCGCATAGCAGGAGGAAGAGTAGCTTGATGATCATCTCATTCTTTCATGACATGTTCAAGTTGTTCCTATATTAAAAATCAAAAAATTAAAAATTAAAATAGTTAATAAGTCATATATAATAATTTAAAGGTGTAAATATATAATAATCAATATATAGTAATTACCTGAATCGTTTTTTATAACGAATCAGTATACTCATTTGTTTGAGGATTAACGTGAAGATAACGATGTATCTCAGCCTGAGTGACCTCCCTTCCAAGTTGCTTTGCCTAAAATATATATTAAAATAATGTCAAGTTTATGGTGAAATGTGATGATTAATTGAATAAATATTAATAGATATATATTATAAATAATAATTAATTACCATATAATATTTAATTTCTCCAGCAGACATGGAACCTCCCTTAAGAGTACTAGTACCCCTCTCAGATGCTCTATTAATCTTTGCTTTTTCTCTCTTTTGTTTGTAAGCATCTGTGTTCCACTTACTCCACAAAGCAGTCCAAATATTTTCACCAATCCAATTAGGTCGTTTTTCTTCGCCCTTATTACGTGCGTAAGACAACATAGATGAGAGACGCTTTGAATAGCGATGGTCAAATGAAGCCATAACTACGGCATCATGCTCTCTTTTCCAAGTACATTTAGTCTGTTGTTTGTTGAAATTTAAAAAATATTAAAAATATAATTCAATTAAGCAATCAAATGTATATATAATTAATTATAGTACTTAAATAAATTAATGTAATCACTTACTTTGGAACAATGTAGAAACTGATCAACTTCCCTAAATTGAGGTGTCTTATCCTCTTTAATCTCACCCAAAGACAACCATGGTTTTTTGTATTTCTCTTGTATGACTTCAGCAATTGCCTTTGCAGATGGTTTAAAAGGAAGATATCTTGAAAATTTACATGCAAATTAAATATAAAAATTAATTAATAAAATAATGTAACATGATATGCAATAATAAAATATTTAACAATCATAGTTTACATACCCATCTCCTTCTGGAATTATGACAATGCGGTTGCAGCAATCAACACATCCGGGTTCCATTATTTCGTCTAACGTATAAGGCTCTACTGGGACCTCCGGATATAGAGGAATAGCTCCACCACTAGTACCAATGCTCGGCATCGGCATGAGAGATGGGTCATTAACAACACGTGGTCTAGCAACTTTTTTCTTACCATGTGATGTTTTGGATATTCCTTGTATTGCCACCGTTCCTGGTCCTCCTGATCCATCTGAACTTCCTGAACCTCCTACTCCCACAGAAGCCATGTCTATATATATATATATATATATATATATATATATATATATATATATATATATATATATATAATATGTGTGTATGTACAATTAACATAAGATTAATTATATGTAAATAATAATGAAATAAAGAAATATACATAAATAAATAAATACAATACAATACATAATGATATACATATATAAATAATTATATATCCATACATATATATATATATATAATGAATTATACATAAATAAATTTTAACAGTCACATAAATAAAGAAATATATAATATTATACATATCGATATCCTTACAAATATATATATATATATATATATATATATATATAATGCCTAATTAAATAATTGTCTTCGTCTTGGTCATCTTCATCATCAGTATATTCATTTGATGAGTGAATTAAGTCAATATTGCCTTCATCATTCTCTAATTCATCTATTTCTTGTTCATCAACTTCTTCTCCAATGTGTGACTCATGACAAAGTTGACTAATAGTCTCATCTCCAATCACATGATCCAAAATTGACATTTCATCCATTTGAAATGCAACTTCTTCATTTTGACCTGCTTCAACTTCTTCTATTCCACTCGTTGGTCTTGTTTTGATTGCAGCACACCAACCTTGCTTGCTTCTGACAATTGATGGATAAGGAACATAATACACTTGTCTTACATTATGGGCCAGGGCAAATGGATCAAACCGTGGATATCTTTTGCTCATTCGAATGTCTACAATATTGGATATCAAATTGATTTTAGTTCCTCTACTAGATGGATCAAACCACTTACAGTAAAACAACACCACTTTTTTCGCATAATCAAAGAACGTGTAGTCAATTTCATAAATATGCTCAATTATGCCATAGAAATCTTTGACTACACCACTATCAGAGACACTTTTCATACAAACTCCACTGTTAATTGTTTCTTTTCCTTCAGTCCAATATTCAGTGTGAAATTTGTATCCATTGATGTAATAGGTGTGCCATTCTTTGAAACTTCTACTCGGGCCCATAAATAAGTGCCTTAAGTGGATGTTGATAGGAGTTTGTTCTTCCAGATGCACTTGTTGTTGAAACCATAATGGGAAATTTGAATGTATATCATCAGATGATTGTCCCGTATTTAAAAATACCCTGATCGATGACCATATATATGGTGAATATCAATTTAATCATATAATTAAATATAATTATTTAATAAGAAGAGGAATTTGAAACGTACTCAATATATGGTTTAACTTCAGTGCAGTTAATCAAAACGTGAACATGTGCCGCATTAAATACTTTATCGCTTGGCCAGAAAATCGAAAAATCCCTACCAACATGATGACCAGACAAGGAAAAAACTAATAAAGCATGTGGATGACGTATTACACTATCAGTAGCGTTTCTTCCGTTAACTGGTGACAATGTTTCATTGTTGAAATAATGAGAACAAAAGTGTGTTGTTTCACGGTGTAGGTAAGATGAACAAATTGAGCCCTCAACTCTAACTTTATTTTTCACCGACCGTTTTGAATAACCCATGAACCTATAATATACAAAGAGATGTACAATAAGCTCCATGTATATATATATATATATATAAGTTGAAATATATTGAAATTAAAGAGATGTATATATATATATATATATCACCTTTCAAATGGATACATCCATCTATACTGAACTGGTCCACCAAGCCTAGCTTCACTTACAAGATGCACTGAGAGATGCTCCATCGAATCAAAAAACCCAGGAGGAAATACTTTCTCCAACTTACATAGAATGATCGGAATATCATTTTCCATCTTGATCAGATCTTTATCAATGAGTGTTGAAGAACACAAATTCTTGAAATATTGACTCACTTCAATAAATGGGTTCAATACATGTGTCGGTAAAGCACTAAAGGCAATAAGAAGTAAACACTCTAAAAATATATGACAATCATGACTTTTCATCCCATGCATCCTCCCATTTTCCACATCAACACATTTTTTCCAAATTAGAACAACAACCGTCAGGCGTCTTCAGCTCTTTGATCCAACGATAAACAGATTTGGCTTCATCAGTAGATAAAGTGTAATTCGCACGAGGTTTTAGGGTCTTGTCGTTTTGTTCCACCAACAACAAATCTGGTCGTCTGCAATATATACCTATGTCTTTTCTTGCTTTGTCATTATCTTTTGTTTTCCCTTTCACATTCATCACAATATTAAAGATGTTGTCAAAGAAATTTTTCTCAATATGCATAACATCGAGATTATGTCTCAAAAGATCATCTTTCCAATACGGTAGATCCCAAAAAATACATCTTTTTGTCCGATTGTGTCATTGTCCGTAACCTTGTGGTTTACAAGCCACACCATTAACAACATGTACCTTTGGCATATCTTTTACTTTATTCCAAACTTGTTCTGATGTCAATTTCATCAGGGGTCCTAGAATTTCTGCATATCCCTTCATAAATGCAGCTTTGTTCCTTCTAAATGCATGATCAGCAGGTAAAAACCTACGATGCGAGTCAAACCACGATGTCTTCCCACCAAATTTTAAAGTAAATGCTTTCGTATCTTCCATACAAATAGGACAAGCTAGTTTACCATGGGTGCCCCGTCCTGACAACATCCCATAAGCGGAGAAATCATTAATGGTCCACATCAATGCAGCTCTCATCATAAAATTTTCTCTCCGAGCAATATCATATGTCATGACACCATTCCACAACCTCTTCAAATCGTCAATCAAAGGTTGTAAATAAATATCAATACCAGTTGTAGGATTAGAAGGACATAGTATCACAACAGCTAAAAACATATAAGGTTTAGACATACACATATCAGGAGGAAGATTGTAAGGAGTAACAATAATCGGCCAACAAGAATAAGGAGTAGACGATGCTTGTATGTAAGACGTAAATCCATCTGAGGATAATCCAAGTCTTACATTGCGTGGATCTAACGCAAAATCATGATGTATTTGATCAAAGTGTTTCCATGCCTGACCATCAGACGAATATCGCAACTCGCCTGAATTTATTCTATTCTCATAATGCCACGTCATCTTTCCTGCAGTTTGTATTGATGCAAACAATCTTTGCAATCTTGATACAATAGGGAGGTAAAACATTGCTTTCCTTGGAATTGATTTTCCCCTACTTACCCTTGAGTTATTCTTTTGGTGATACCTTGGTTCTTGACAAAACTTGCATTCAACTAAGTTTGCATCATTCATACCAAATTCATTGTCATAATACAACATGAAACCTTTAACACAACAATCAATCCTCTTGATACCTAATCCTAACTTTGACACTAACCGTTTCGCATCGTAATAACTTTACGGCAAACCATCTCTAACAGGTGTTGCGTCAAGCATCATTTTAGTCATCAAATCCAAAGCTAAATCAGGAACACGAAATTGAGACTTTAGACCTAACAGTCTAATACACATTGATAACTTTGAGTTTGAAGAACCTTCAAACAATGGTTTATTTGTCTCTTTCAAAAGACCATAAAATCTCTGAGCTTCTTCATTGGGAAGTCCATCGGTATCATCATATTGATCTTCATTGAATGACAAATTAACCCCAACAGCATCCGATATCATATCATTTATCGCCTCAAAGTGTTGATAGTTATAATAATCTATACCTAACATGTTAGTACTACTTGAAGGATCTATGTTATAATTCTCCAAAGATGTACTAGTATTAGGCGCGACCGAAGACTCTTCTCCATGATTAGTCCAAATCCAGTAGTTAGGCATAAATCTGTCTGCATACAAATGCACTCTTATTTCATATTCACTTTTAAACCGTCTACATTGACATAAACAACATGGACATCTCATTCCCCCTTCATCTTGGACAATTTTTTGCACTCTCGTAAAATTGAGAAAGTCTTCGACCTTGTTAGCAAAACGTTGTTTAAGACCCTTTCTTCCGGGAAAATTCCTATCGTACATCCAACTACGGTCTAAATCCATAGTTGCTTTATATATATATATATATATATATATATATATATATATACATATATATATATATATATACATATATATATATATATATATTGATGTTTTATATATTTTATTTTTCAAAAGCATTAATATAAATTTTGACGTATTTATATGTCAATTAGGGGAGCATGCATTTGCACACAATATAATATATTATTATCAATACAATAATAAAATATATACCAAAATAAAATTTTAAATTATATATATATATATATATCAATACTATCAAAAAATATCAATACTAACAAAAAATAATAATTAAATAAACATTATACAATATCAATACTTATAACAAAAATCAATACTTATAACAATAATATAATAAAATATCAATACTTATAACAAAAAATAATAATTAATATGATAAATTTTAATAATATTTTTTTAAAATCAATAACTTTGATATATATGTCAATTAGGGGATTATATATTAATTAATTTGAAAACAATATAATAAATTATTAATCAAGACTATATCATTATACAAATATATATGTCAATTATGATGTTTTTTTAAAAATCAAGACTAATAATCAAGACTTATTTATAATAAAAAATAATAATATCATCAATTTTAATAATGTTTTTTTAAATAATAATTATATTAAAACCAATATATTTTAACCGTGGTATGAAACTTTAAAACTAATCTAAATATATTAAAACCAATATCATTCTTATTTTTTTAAAAATAAATTTATAAAACTAATCCAAATATATATATTACTAATCTATATTTTAAAAATAATATATATATATATATATATATATATTTACTAATATAAATTTAAAATATATAAAATACTAATTTGATGCCGAGTAGCGTCTGACTTCAAGCTTTCACTCACGTACGATGCTTGCAAGTCTTCGAAATAATTAGCAAACACTACAAAAATAAAAATCAATAACATTAATTAGTTATATTAAATTAAAAAATTATATATCAATTAGTTATATATTACATATATAATATAACTTATATACTTACCAAATTTTAAATGAAGAGTAATTTTGTGTAGAGAGAAGGAGGAGAGAATAGTGAGAATGAGGTTTTAGAGAGAAGTTGGATGTGAAAAAATGAAGTAGGAGGGTGAGAAATATGTCTAGGATTGGCCTTGGGCATTTGTGGCGGCCAAAGCAGCCACAATGCCAACGACTACATTACTTTTGTGGCGGCCTGGCCCGTCAGAAACGCCAACGGCTACAAAGGAATTTGTGGCGGCCTTTGCCGCTAGTAATGGTAACGGGCAAAACACTTGTGACGGCCTGAGCGGCCAGAAAATCCAGCTGGATTTGGGCGTCTTTTGTGGCGGCCTTTGCAGCCACAAACGCCACGTGCCCAATCTTTTATGGCGGCCTATGCAGCCACAAACGCGCTGGTCTTGTCAATCATTTGTGACGGATTTGGCCCTCACAAAAGTCATCCTTTGTGGCTGTAAAAGCCCTCACAAAATCCATAAATATTTAACTGGATTTTGTGGCTGTCTAAGCCCTCACAAAATCACAACATTGTGATTTTGTGAGGGCTTTGGCAGCCACAAAATCCAATTAAATATTTAAAATTTTGTGAGGGCTTTTTCAGCCACAAAAAATGACCAATTTCAATTTTAGTCTTTGTGAGGGCTTTTTCGGTCATAAATTTGTGAGGGTTTTATTCGGCCACAAAATATTTATAAAGTTGGCCACGAATATGTGTTTTTCTTGTAGTGATTATTATGTATATTTAAATATGTATTGTAACGAGTATTCATTTGAAATGTTTTGAGTTATAAAATATTTTGATTTATAATATTTTATGATTGGATTTAAGATATTTGAATAATTTTTAAATTTCGTTACAACAATATCATTTATTTATCGTATTTTTTAGTTAAAGCGTGGATGACATGTATGTGTACGGGCACATAAGTACCCAGAGAATACGGGTATTAAAGTTGATATCCAAAAGAATACGGGCACATATATGAATATTTTTTTAAGTGGCGGGTATGGGGATGGGTACTATAGTACCCTACCCATTGTCATCCCTATTCATAATATAGGGTAAATACTACCTATAGTCCCTTAACTTAATTTCAGTTAACGTTTTACTCTTTTAACTTTTTTTTCTTCTCGATTTAGTCCTTTATTTTTATTTTAAGTGACAATTTGATTTTTTATGTTTTAAAATGTCAACAATGGTATCCTTAATTTTTGCAAAATTTCAAAAAATTCATCAAAAATTTCAAACCAAACTCATAAAATTAATTATCATCCTCAATATAATGCAATTTCATCAAATTCATAACTTAAATCTTTAAATAAACTCATATTTTTTTCTCTAACAACATCAAATAAAGAATGACAAATATGAGTTTATTTGAAGATTTGAACTACAAATTTAATAAAGATTATTTTTTTATTAAAGAATATAACTAAATTTATGAGTTTTGTTTGAAAATTTTGATGAATTTTTGAATTTTTTTGTAAAAAAAGAATAACATTGTTAATATTTTAAAACATAAAAAATTAAATTGTCACTTAAAATTAAAATAAAAAACTA
>JBBPBT010000709.1:150455-168912 GCA_037974875.1 Cicer bijugum
AAAAAAAAAAAAAAAACGAATTATGGTAGTCAAGACGGTGTAGAATATCAAAATATATATATATATATATATATATATCGATGTTAAAGAAGGGTTTAAAACCCACCACGTGTACGGCAAAACTCTCCAACCAATGAATGTTAGAAACGTGGCACGACCAACGAGGAAGGCAGGTAATATCAGACAAGTCTCTAAAGTGGGTCCCACAATAAACATAATCCTCGGTGACGGACTTGCCGAAGGACAAAGGATAAGAACGGACTCAAATTAGAAATTATAACATACATCTCACATACATTTCCCACAATCAACCTCATAATCACAACCGTCCATTTAGATTGCCACAAACCCTTCCTCATTCATCTGACGGCCAGGAACCCTCCTCTGTTCTTGCTTAATTAAAAAATGAAAAATGAAAATTTTTTTAGTAGTTGACCCATGAGAACAAGTAAGCTTCTAAAAGAGCACAACACTGTTGCATGCTGTTTTTGCTCAGTGGAGAGAGAGAGAGAGAGAGAGAGAGAGAGTTGGGTGGCCATTGTAATCAAGGAGAAGCTTTTTGAAACATAAATTCAAAGTCTTTCTTTTTTTCTTAGAACAAAAACCATTCACATTGAATTCTTTTAATATTCTCCTCAACTGAGAAATGAAATTGGAATTCAAGTCTCAACCAAAACTGGTAATTTTCTTTCAAACTATTTGCTAATTCCATTTCTGTTCTTTTTATAAAAAAAATATTTTTCTATTCCCTTTTTCTATTTTTAAGCTATCATCATATTTCTGGCTTACTAAGTTCAATCCATTTAATTATGATCCCAATCTCTTGTGTGTTTGTTTTTGTGATCTTAATCTGTTTCATTCCTTTTGATGTTTTCCCTTGTTGTTCATCATAGATTCACAACTTGCACTTCTTTCCATTTCATGCTTTGTAACTTCTCTTTCACTAAGTTCAGAACTAGTATTAGCTGACCCACAAATAAAAAATTAGTCTTTTTCAATTCTTCTTTGACCCTTTTGGCTGACTTTGAATTTTTGTTGAGTGATTATAACCTTTTTGGTTGAAAAGTTGAATGATATGTTATTGTAATTTTTTGAAAGAAGTGTACGTTTTTAGTGTTAAGTTGTGCTTACTAAAATGGTTTCAAGATCTTATTCAAATCTAGTAGAGTTAGCTTCTGGTGAGGCACCATCATTTGGTTTAATGAACAGAAGAATTCCAAGGATTATGACTGTTGCTGGATTGATATCTGATGTTGTTGTTGTTGATGATGATCAAGTGGAAAGTGTTTCCTCTGATTTCTCATCATCTTCGGTTCACCGTGACCGGATCATAATAGTGGCTAATCAGCTTCCTATTAAGGCTCAAAAGAATCAAGATGGTAATCGAAATTGTTGGTCTTTTTGTTGGGATGAGAATTCACTACTTCAATTGAAAGATGGATTAGGTGATGATGATATGGAAGTTATTTATGTTGGTTGCTTAAAGGAAGATGTTAATCCAAATGAGCAAGATGAGGTTTCACAGATTCTTCTTGAGAATTTCAAGTGTGTTCCTGTTTTTCTTCCACCTGATATGTTTACTAGATACTATCATGGTTTTTGCAAACAACAATTATGGCCACTTTTTCATTACATGTTGCCTTTGTCACCGGAACTCGGTGGTAGGTTTAATAGGTCTTTGTGGCAAGCTTATGTATCTGTTAATAAGATTTTTGCTGATAGGATTATGGAAGTTATTAACCCTGAAGATGATTATGTGTGGATACATGATTATCATTTGATTGTGTTGCCAACTTTCTTGAGGAAGAGGTTTAATAGGGTGAAACTTGGATTCTTTCTTCATAGTCCGTTCCCTTCATCGGAGATTTATAAAACATTGCCTATTAGGGAAGAGCTTTTGAGAGCTTTACTTAATTCGGATTTGATCGGGTTCCATACTTTCGATTATGCGCGGCATTTTCTCTCGTGTTGTAGTCGGATGCTAGGTCTTACGTATGAATCGAAGCGAGGCTATATTGGGCTTGAGTATTATGGTAGGACTGTTAATATCAAGATTCTTCCTGTTGGTATACACATGTGTCAGATTCAATCGGTTTTAAGGCTGCGAGAGACCGAGGAAAAAGTTTGTGAGCTTATTAGACAGTTTTCTGACCAAGGGAGGACAATGTTGCTTGGTGTGGATGACATGGATATATTTAAGGGAATAAGTTTGAAACTTTTGGCAATGGAGCAACTTCTAATTCAGCATCCAGAGTATCAAGGAAAAGTGGTATTGGTTCAGATAGCGAATCCTGCTAGGGGACGGGGGAAAGACGTGAAAGAAATGCAAGATGAGACGAAGGCGACGGTGAAACGAATCAATGAAACGTTTGGAAAACCAGGGTATGATCCTGTTATTCTGATTGAGGAGGCACTGAAGTTTTATGAGAGAGTTGCTTATTATGTTGTTGCCGAGTGTTGTTTAGTCACCGCGGTAAGGGATGGAATGAATCTCATACCGTACGAATACATAGTTGGTCGTCAAGGAAATGAAACATTGGATAAAGTTTTGGGGATAGGTTCCTTCCCTAAGAAGAAAAGCATGTTAGTAGTGTCCGAGTTCATTGGATGTTCGCCGTCTTTAAGTGGAGCTATCCGAGTTAACCCGTGGAATGTTGATGCTGTGGCGGATGCAATGGACTCAGCTTTAGGAATGGCTGATTCAGAAAAACAACTAAGGCATGAAAAGCATTATAGATATGTTAGTACTCATGATGTTGGGTATTGGGCTCGTAGCTTCTTACAGGATTTGGAAAGGGCTTGTAGTGATCATGTACGGCGAAGATGGTGGGGAATCGGGTTTGGATTGAGTTTTAAAGTTGTTGCACTTGATCCGAACTTTAGGAAGCTCTCGATGGATCATATAGTTTCCGCATATAAGCGGACAACAAGTAGAGCCATCCTTCTCGACTATGATGGTACACTAATGCCTCAAGTTTCCATTGATAAGAGCCCAACAGGTAAATCCATTGAAAGTCTTAATAGCTTGTGTAGAGATAAGAACAACGTCGTGTTTCTTGTTAGTGCCAGAAGCCGAAAGACGCTCTCTGAATGGTTTTCTCCTTGTGAAAATATGGGAATTGCAGCTGAGCATGGTTACTTTCTAAGGTAATATTTAAAAACTATTGTTTTAAAAACCTAATTGGAGATCATATGGATGATATATCTGATTCATGGTTCAATCAGCTCAACCATGGCTGATCCGGATGAGAAATAACAAAATATGAAAAAGGTAAAAAAATGTAAATAAAATATGCTAAACAAATGAAAACAAGTCGAACCAACCGCAGTTCAATCTGGTTCAACTAGACAGCACTATAACCAGAATCAAACCAACTAACAAACCAATCGGTTTCCAATTCGACCAGATAAATCTGGTTTTTAAAACGTTGCTTATAAATCATTAGGTCATGTAATGGCTAACATTGCTTTTTATGTGATGTGTGTGGTTTCAGAATGAAGCGAGATGACGAATGGGAAACTTGTGTTCCTGCAACAGATTGCAGTTGGAAACAAATTGCGGAGCCGGTAATGAAACTTTATACGGAAACAACTGATGGATCAACAATTGAAGATAAGGAAACTGCACTTGTTTGGTGGTATGAAGATGCAGATCCAGATTTTGGATCATGCCAAGCTAAGGAACTTCTTGATCATCTTGAGAGTGTGCTTGCAAATGAACCAGTTACCGTTAAAAGTGGTCAGAATTATGTAGAGGTTAAACCACAGGTGTGTATAACATTCTAAAGATGATTTTTAGTTGTAGATTCAATCTATATATACTAGATGTTGATGTTAGTAGCTGCATCATCAGTGAATTTGACATTCAATAATTTAGAGATTATTATGTAGAGATTTTTTAAGGAAAGTAGAAGCTATTTTATTTGTCTACTATGATGAAAATTATTTTTACTTTTTAAAGTAGAAGCTACTCAAAGTAGTTTCGTAATTTAAGAATTTTTTGAGATTTACATTTTCTGAAAAGTTGTGACAAACAGATGAAAAACTGCTAAAAGTGATTTTTATTTTTTGTTTTAAAAAAGTGATTTTTTCTTAAATAAAGCGGAAACAAACATGCCCTTAAAACCATTTCTTATATTATTGAACTCTAATGTAGATCAACTCTTAGAATTTTCCATTTGTTTATGACTATGTTTATGTGAAATGCTAAATTCATATACTATTCATTTTTGTTTACATGCAGGGTGTGAGCAAGGGATTAGTGGCGAAACGCCTACTTTCATCCATGCAAGAAAAGGAAAAGTCACCTGATTTTGTTTTATGTATAGGAGATGACAGGTCGGACGAAGATATGTTCGAAGTAATCACGAGTTCGATGCACGGTCCAATAGCACCGAAGGCTGAAGTGTTCGCTTGCACCGTTTGTCGGAAACCGAGTAAGGCTAAGTACTATCTAGATGATACTGCTGAAATTGTGAGATTGATTCAAGGCTTAGCTTGTGTTTCAGATAAAAAAGTTTTATGCTAAGGTAAGGGAAAGTTAGTGATTAATATTATACTTGCTTTTCATACATTTGATGTTCCATTATAAGTATGAAAGTTGTTAATGAGATAACTTGTAAATATATATTTGGTTTTCAATTATAAGTTTCTGTTGTGAAGTGATTTGTTGCAATCTGTTATATAGACTTTATAAAAAATTTGAAAACTGTTAGCTCTATCTATAGTAATGATTGGATCATTCATAAAAATTAATAACTGGATGAATATGACTCATTCAAAATGAGATATGTAAAAAAATTGTAATTGGTGCTTAGAATGTTCAGTCAAGATTGTAATCATAGTTTGTTTTTGGATAAACAACTATCACTTGTTTGATATATAACTGTGTATGTGAGAGTTGTACTTGCAATATTTCTCGCCATTCCATATTTCTCGTATTAAATGTCACACTTGCAATATTTATTAATTTTAAATTATGTGTCAATTTATTAATGAAACATTAATTACGACTTCTTTAGCTACTATAAATAAAGATATTTTACTAAAAACTTATAATGAGTCGGAATAAATATCACTTAATTGTAGTTTTGGTTTTTCTTAATTTTATTAATTCACAGAATTAGTCTATATTTTCATCAATAATAAATTAATAAAATTTTAGAAAAAAAAATTGAACAAAAACGATGCAATACAAATAGTTTGAAAAGCTCTCCGACGTGTTTGGAGTGCCGACATAGTACGTCGTCTTTACATAAACAAGTAAATGAGTAGTACATTCTAAAGTTTGGACGAGAGGAATTTAAAAATGTCTACTTTTTTTTTTCTTTCAAAATATGACTGGTGGTTGGAAAATGTCAAACACAGTATGACCTAAGGGATAAAAGTGATTGTTTACGGGAAAAACATCGTAAACATCTTGTTGTAGGTCAACTTTTAATAAAAAAAAAAAAGTAATGTATCTTTTAATAACACTACATATTATAGCATTTAAAAGTACCGTTAAATATATATAAAAAATATTTTTAAAGCTATTTTTAGTATAGTGTACTAAGATAAACCATCAGTGAGACCACTATCTTTCATTGATTCGAACTTCTATTGATCACCACTCTAACTCTTGTTGATCACAATAGATTGTTGATCATCATTCCGACCACCATCAACCATCGTTTTAAACACCACAATTGACTACTCTAATCTTTGTTGACCATTGTCAATTATCACATGGACCACTCCTATGATCACCACCACCACCACCACAATTGATCGTCAATGACATTTGACAATCATCTATTGCCACTTTCGACAACCATTACTATTAAAATAATAAATTATAAATTTATTATTTAAATCATTTTTGTTGAGTAATTTACATCCTAATTCGTTGAGAGATTCATAATTTTATATTTATAATTTTAGTAATACGATTTGGATATATGTGAATGACTTCAAAATTGATTATTTTGCAAATGAGAATCTTTCATATAAGCGTAATATGATTGATGGATTTTCTTAGCACTTGAAGTTCTACGTTTTTCTTGAGCTTGGGGTTCCTTTTATAGGCTTCAAGGAGGTTGATGACACCTATCATGACCGTTGAAAAGGTGCCTTGCAGTCATGTTTCAAACTTGGCCAAACACCATACTTTTAAACTTTGAATGTTAGGTTTTGAACATTTTGTGATTATGCTTGTGTTAGTAATGTCTGATCTAAAACTTCTCATTCTTATCTGTGATAATACTTTGTTTATACACACAAACATCTCAGAGATATGCTTAATCAATTCAGATTAAAAATGCATTTTGATTCGAGCAAAACAGGTTGGAGAATGTTCGTATCATTCTAGAGTGACATCATCATACTTGGAGAAAGATGTTAGTCATTTTAGAGATTTGTTAATCATTCTGGAGAAAGATGTTCGCTGTTGAAAAACAAGTGTAATATGCTAGAGAATGTTTATTAATCTTGATAACGATGTTACACTGTTGGAGAATGATCATTTGACACTTTTGTTTTGAATTGTAACTTTTATCCTTTGATCCTTTTGAGTGAATATGTTGTCCATATGAGATATGTATATTCCTAGTATATAAACTGAAAATCCATTCACGCTTTGCAAGAGCTTTCCTTGCATTTAAAATTGATTTGAACTTGCTTGCTGAAAATGACAGAACTGTGTAGAACATTCTTGGTTTTCCAGATTATGTCAAGAACGTTCTTGGTTCAGTTTTGTTCATTTTTAGTTCTTTCTTTAAACTGATTTCTCTTGCATTTGCTTTGTACCTATCTTGAACTATTACACTTAAAAGCACATGTTAAATTTGATGTAGCTAAATATCACTAAAAGGGGGGATGATAGAGATTTTGCTGTTAAAAAGAATTTTCAAGTGTTTTAAAAACTATCCTCTCGCAGAGGATGGCAAGCCCGATAATGGGTTTTCCAAACCATCAGATTTGAGCTGAGCTAAAGAGTGAGAGAAAAATATGAGAATGACACACACAATTTTTATACTGGTTCACCCAATGAAGGCTACGTCCAGTCCTCACACTCTTGTGAGATTTCACTAATGTTCAAACAGATCAACCTCTCACTAAGGATGATTACAAATTGTGTATTCTTTAGCTTCACCAAGCTTACAATCAAGTTTCAAATATTTCCAAGTGTATCTCACGTGGAAATTACAAAGTGATATGAGAGTGATTGATTCTAAATACTTTCTCAAAGGATTTTCAAAGATCTAATGTAGGATTATAGAAAGTATGAAGAGAGGATGAATATTGCTCTTGATAGCTTTAAGATTCTTGATCTTTTAATGCAATGTTGTTGTGTGTTTTGTAATGAAGAGCTTGCTGCCTTTTATAGAAGACTTATGATTCTCCTTCCATGTGCCAAGCTCTTTATGACCGTTGGAAAGTCAATTCAAAAAGTCCAAGGTATTTCCTTATAATTACGAAACTGTCATTCAACTGTCCTTTGACAGATGCAGCCTATCCTTTAGAACGAGGTTGCATATTTTCTGGAAACTTGGACATGTGTTGTCCTTTTCTCTTTCCTTTCTTTAAGGCTTGTAAGGCCATGTGATGTCTTTTTCTTTCTCCTTTCTTCAAGTCTTGTAAAGGCTTCACGTGAAGTCTTTTCTCTTTCTTTTCTTTAAGACATGTGAAGACTTTCATTTTTAGCTTGTTTGTTGTTGCCTTTTTGAAGATTGACTTTATATTGTTTTTAATTCACACAAGAGTGATCTATAGGGCTGCTTGTAGCCTTTGCACATGATATGATGTGTTGCTTTCAAAGGTGTTGGGATGCTTTTCAAGATGTTGACCATAGACACATCCTAATGTAATCCTTCCTCGTACCTTTCTTTTGCCATCTTACTTCTTTACTTCAAAAGCCTTATTTATTCATTATTTAATATTGTTTTGTCTTTATTTAATGAATAAAACAATTTGTTGTAGTGAGGATGAGTATCTTACAGATTTGAAGTTTCATCCTCTCGCGAGGCCATCCTCAGGAATTTCAATCCTCCAAATTTGAATCAGATTTTTCACCTTTTTGCCTTAATGATTAATAACCTTTTTTCTTATATGAATACACTCAAAAGCACAAATTAGTCATTAACCACAATCATAATCTTTTAAATAATTTTGTTGTCAATAAAACTATTTGAGAGAGATTTTGTCTCAACAAAATTAACACATAATTTAAAATCATAACTAGAGTTTTAATTAACTTTTATTTGTTTACATCAAAACATTAATTTGGGATTTTGTCTCAACATTCTCCTCCTTTTTAATGATGACAAATATGTTAATTTAGATTTTAATTTCAATCAAAGAGCTTGATAGCTGCCCCTCATAATATGATTCAGATTAATCAAAATATCATTTCATTAATTGCATCTAAAAGCATATTTACATACATACAATTTGGCATATATTCAAACATTTTTGAAATATGCAGAAGTACAATTTACAAAAGGACTTCTTTAGTACATATTATATTAAAATAAATCTAAACTGGTCTCCCCCTTTGTCATAGCAAAAAGGAATGCTAGCAAAAATGTAAAGCTAATCCTACTTAGAGAGAGAGGGGGAGAAGATCCTTCAGATGACGACGATTTTGAGGTTATGGGACAACATGGAAGGAAGAAGTTGGAACCAAATGAAGATGCTCAATCCCTAACTCCAGAGCAAGTTGGGTAGTCAACTATTCCCTTAAAGTTGCAAACTCTATGTCCTGATGGATTTGCTGAACCATGATAGTCTGTAGGGCAACCATGATTGATTGGTTGGTGGAGTCTTGTTAGACTTTTTGTCGCTTAGCCTAGATTTTGGAGTTGTCCTTGGGTGTTGTGGGAATAGTGGAGTGAGATGGAGCTACAATAGTGCAAAAGGATGAGAGAATGGCAAATGAGGTGGAAATGGTGGGAAGGGTTGTGACCGGTGATGTTGGACGCCTAGATAGACCAAGAGTGCCCATAAAGTTCATAAATTGACTAATTCTGAAGATGAAGGAAGTAGTCTTTTAAAGGGAAACAAAAGTTGGTGAAATGATAGTTGAGCACACATGTCACTGAGTAGGTTATAGTGAGGAGGGAAGGTAGTTTCAATAGATGATATAGGTGGAAAGAATGAAGGGAGAATGGTTGGGGAAGAACGTTCTCGTGCCTGTTGTTGAGGAGGGGAGGATAGAGAACGTTCTTCAGTGGCTGATTGAATGAGGTATGATGGAAAACGTTTCGAGCAGAAAGTGGAGAACGCTTTTGAGCAAAATGGTGAGCAAAATGATGTGGAGAACGATCTAGTGTGGGTTTTGGAGAATGTTCTCTTGGGATAGTGGTGGATGCACCAAATTTGCACACAAAGCGCTTTTTCTTGAGAGAGGTTAAGGGAATTGCAGATTTAGGAATCTGTTTTTCCGAAAATTGCTTCATAATGTGAGGGGCTTCAAAATACCTAAATATTTTTGACAGAAGCATGCCATACGGAACTATGTTTTTCTTGTAGTCCTTCGTAGAGGCAATAATCATATTTTGCAGTATAATGAAAGGAAGGTTGACCCTCTTGCACGTGAGGAGATGATGAATGATTAGAGCATCGTTGTCAAAGACGTACTCATGATTCCACATGCGATAGGATGGAATGTTGGTTGATGTTGTTAAACACCTTGCATATGGGTTTTAATGATCCAGACAATTGGTTTTTGCAGCCCTCTTGAAGTTTTTTAGCAAACACATCTGTCTTGTTCATATTGAGAACTGAGGACCAGTTCTTGTCGATGAAGGAAGGTCCATCATTTGCAAGGTCGAGGATGGTGGCAAGAATATCAAGGGTTAAACGAATATCAATACCATTAAGAGTGGTCACCAAGAGTGACTTCTCAGGAAATGTTTGGGCTCTACAGTAGAAGGCTCTCACCACATCCGAGTAATAGCAGTAAGAGATTTGCAGAAATTTGGTCCAACCAAGAGCATCTGTATGGGTTTCGATAAAGGTGCCATCGATAAACAAGTTCTAAAGCAAGAAAACTCAACCAATTCCAACAGGCCGCTCGACTCATTTTTCAGAATAGGTTTTCTTTAGGGTTGATTGAATGAGCGGAAGGAAGCGTATTTTGGGAGGGTGGGTGGAAGATGAAGAATGTTATGGATTTACAGTAGGAGGAGCAGATCATTCTGGTGAGGTAGAAGGAGAACGTTCTAGATAAGGAAGAAAACGTTCTCGAGTATTTTTCTTCGGAGCATATTTTTGCCTCTTTGGGGGTTTTTATTTATTTGTTTGTTTTTGGCCAAAAACTAGGAGAGAGTCATGGTAGTTTTGACCTTTAAGTTTTGTTTTGATGATGATTTAGATGGAGACGGTTGAAAGGATTTTGAAGATGAGAATTTCATTCATTGATTTTCTCTTTTGGTTTGAGGGTATGGAGAAAGAAGGTTCAAATTTGGAATCAGGAGGTGGATGGTTCTAATGGTTTAAGAGGTGTTGAAGGTTCAAAATTGTCACTGTCAGAGATGACGAAGACTGTAGGTTTTGAGGTATTGGCCTTTGAGGTACCAATTCCAACGGATACTCTCATAGAGCGTTTCTTTGGCTCCGTAGGTTTAAGGAAGGATGAACAAAGGTGAGGAGGGACTTCGTTTAGATTTGGAGGAGGATATTGAAAGAGAGGGGGGAGAATAGTTGAAAATGGATTGGGGTTGGAATGTTTATAGGGCTAGATTCAAGAGAAGACGAAAAGTAATCTAAAAAGGTTTTAAACAGATCTTTGCCAGTAGCTCAATTGTTAGTGGGATTGTGTGTAGGCGGTACTTATCCCCCAAGTAACGGGCTCGAATCCCACTAGGTGGTTAGGGGGGTGAGAAAATCGCGAGGTAGCATTGCCAATAATGGTAATGATCAGGGTGTTACACAAACATTCTTTTGAGCAGTTATTTTAGTGCGAGCCATTTCAATTTTTTCGCAGAAAATAGTTTGAAGGTTTTGAGAAGTTTGGGAAAGTGAAGTGACTCATTGATGTTCAAAAAAAGGAGAAATGACAGCGTGGTAGTGATTTTGTATACAAGAAAACATGTCTCATTAATGCCACGAAAAAGTGGTTTTGCAAATTTTTTTAGCGAAAAAAGGAGAAATATATGTGTTGAAGAGCAAAAAGAGAATGATATGCGCATGAAATGCAGAACGTCTAACGTTCTCTAATTATACAAATCTAGATTTTAATGCAAATTGATTGGATTTTTGATATTTCTCAGTTATTCCTTGATAAAATTAAAACTTTCCTCTACAAGGGGTTTGTTAAATATATCAGTAAGTTGTTCTTGAGTATCAACAAAGATTAATTCAACTTCTTTTTAATTAACATGATCATGAACAAAATGGTGCTTTATTTCTATGTGTTTGGATCTTGAATGTTGAATGAGATTTTTTGACAGATTTATAGCCATTGTATTATCACAGTAAATTGGAAAACTTGAATAACTTACAAAGTAGTATTCAAGTTGATTTTTTATTCAAAGAATTGAAATCTAGCACATAATCCTACCGCAAACACAATGTCAGGTCAACTAGCAGTTAAATAAAGCAAATATCTTACCCCTATACTCTTTTTCGGAAATAGATTTTCTATTTTCATATTTGTCTAATGAAGAAGAAGGATGCATAGGAGTAATCATGATTTTGGCTTCATTTATTTTATAGTTTGTTAAGAGATCTTTTATATATTTTTCCTATGATATGAAAATGCCATCTTCATGTTGCTTAATTTTCAAACTAAGAAAATATTAATTCTCCTATCATACTCATTGCAAATTCACTTTGCATTGAGTTTTGAAAAATCATCACACATTTTCTCATTAGTTGAGCCAAAGATAATATCATCACACATTTTTATTATTTTACATGAACAATGTAGTGTCAATATTTCCTCTAGAAAATCCATTTTTGATTAAAAAGGAACTAAGTCGTTCATACCAAGCTCTTGATTCTTGTTTTAAACCATATAGAGCTTTGGTGAGTTGAAAAATATGATTTGGTTTTGATTGATCTTTAAAACTAGGAGTTTGTCGCACATAAACTTGTTCATTTAAAAAACCATTTAAGAATGTACTTTTAAAATCCATTTGAACGAGTTTAATAAGGTTATGAGATGCATATGCAAGAAGAATTCTTATAGCTTCTAACCTTGAGCAACCAACCTTGCTTTGTTTGTCACAACCTTACCTTCTTCGTCTAGTTTGTTTTGAATACTCATCTTGTTTCTATGATGGTTTGATCTTGTGGATCTGGAGCCAAATTCCAGACTCCATTCTTCTCGAATTGAAGATTTTCTTCCTTCATCCCTTCAACCCAAGATGGATCAACTATGGCTTTTTGATGGATTTTGGTTCAATTTGGGAGACCTTTTCCATATTGTTATCACCATCATCCTTGAATGAAATTTTTGTTCTAATTCCATCAGTAGTATCTCTAATGATTTGATTTTGAGGATGATCACTAATCGTTCTCCAACTTTTACGAGGAGAATGAAACAAAGATTGTTTATCAATTTGGGTTTCCTGGAGAACATTATGTTGTTGTTGTTGCTCAAAATGTTCTTATTCTTCCTCATCTTTTTTACTCAAATCAAGATCATCAAATAATATATGCATGCTGATTTCAATAATTTTGGTTTATAAATTGAAAACATGATACACTTTAGAATCGATTGAGTAAACAAAAACTATAGCTTTGTTCGATTTTACATCAAACTTTCTAATAGTTTCATTGTTGTTCAAGATATAATCATAAAAATAAAAAATATGAAAATATGATATGTTTGGCTTCCTACTATTCCATATTTCATATGATGTTTTGTTTATGATTTATCTTATTGATACACATTTTAAAATGTAACATGATGTATTGATAGCTTTAGCCAAAAAGTATTTTTTTTTTTAATATTAGACTCTTCCAAGATTGTTCTTGTCATTTTTGTAAGATTCTATTTTTTCTTTCAACAACTCCATTTTGTTGAAGAGTTCTTGCAGAAGATAGGTTATAGAAATGCCAAGTTCTTCAATGATGGTTTTAAAAGAAACATTTATGAATTCTCCTCCATGATCACTTCTTATATAAATGATGTTGGAATCTTTTTCATTTTGTACCTTTTTGAAAAAGATTTGGAAGGCATCAAAAGCATCATCTTTATGTTTTAAAAATAACACTCAAGTGTATCGTGAGAAATTATCTACAATAACAAAACCATACTTCATTCCTCCTAAACTTGTTGTTTTAACAGGGCCAAAAAGATCCATATGAAGCAGCTCAATAGATCTGTTTGTGGAGATGAACTCTTTTGCATGAAAAATACTTTTGACTTGATTTCCCTTAGTAGTTGCTTCACATACTTTATCTCTTTCCAAATTCAGTTTTGGGAATCCTCTAACAAGTTCTAGTTTTGAAATGGTTTTCATGCTAACATGACATGTCCGTTTATGCCAAATCCATTTATCTTTATTGATAAACATGAAACAGGATTCATCAGGTAATTCTTCAAGATGTAAAACCTACAGATTTTTCTTTCTAGTTCCAGAAAATAGTACTTTCCCAGATTTTGTTTTTATGATTTCACATAAGCTAGGTTTGCAAATAACTTCAAAGCCATTGGGACATAGTTGACTTATGCTTATTAGATTATGTTTAAGACCTTCCACATATTGAACATCAATTATTTGGGCATAATTTTTCTTACCTATTGTTCCTTTACCTTTAATTCGAGCTTGATTATCATTCCCGAAGGTGACTGATCCTCTATCTTTCTTGATGAAGGACATGAAGCAGTTTTTATCACATGTCATGTGTCTTGAACAAGCACTGTCCAAGAACCATATTTTTTTTCTTGACACTTTGAAATCTAACCGGCATGATTTGTTGTATTAACTTTAGGTACCCATTTGGTCTTGGGTCCTTCAAGGTTAGTTTTAAATTTTAATTCCTTCTTAATATAGCATGTTGATTCAGAGTGGCCAATCTTAGAACAGGAGGAACATCTAGTGATTTGTTTTTGAAAAGGTTTACGAAACTGAGTTTTATCTAGTTTTGGTAAAATTCTAGAACATTCTCCTTTTGCTGCATTAGTTGGAGAATGTTCTCCTTTCTTCAGTTATTGAATTTTTTGTTTGTTTTTGCTCCAGAATATTCTCCTTTTTTGAAGATATTTTTCTTTATTTTCTAATCTTTTTTCTTAAAATAACACGCAAATTCTAAATGCCCAATATTGCTACAATATTAACATTTGATTTTACATTTACCTTTTTTTCTTTCCGAAACAAAAACTTTTTCATACATTTTGTTTTTTGAGTTTGAACGAAATCAAGGCCAATTTTATCAAATATTCCTACTTGAGATTCCATGACTTTTTGAAATGTTTCAGTGGCTTTAATGAAATTTGACAAATCAATTTTAAGAAGTTCAACTTCAGGTTTAAGGAGAACGTTCTCCTTTTGAAATGCAAAATGTTCTTGACTTTCTTGATTTTTAGTTTTAAAGTATTTTGTCAAAGATTCTTTCAGGTTTGAATGATCTCTTTAAGTTTATCATTCAGAGCCTGGGTTTTCTATTTCTCTTCTTTTTTTTTGTGAAATTTTTTTTTAAAGAACTACATTTCTTAACAAAAAAGTTTGAATCATTTAGCAGGTTATCAAATTCTTTTTCCATTTGTTCACACAAAAAACAAGGTTCATAATTTATTACGTCATTTTCTTCAGTATTTGCCATTAAGCATGTGTTGGCTTCTTCATCTTCTTCTTCATTAGATTCATGTGTGTTATCTCATGTAGCCATCATTGATTTCTTCTTGAAAGGTAATCTGTTTGGTGGTTTTTTACTTAGGGGACACTCATATTTGTAATGTCCCAATTTATTACATCCAAAACATGTGATTTGGCTCTTACTCACTTCTGCTTTGGGACTTTCTCGTTTGTTTGGAAATCCTTTCTTGATTTGATTTATTCTTCTAATCAATCTTTGAATTCTTCTAGTGAGAAGGGAAATTTCATCATCAACATCCTCTTGTCCTGTTTCTTCTTATTCTTCTTTTGTTTGTGTTGGTATACTATCTTGAGATTCTTCCAATGCTATTGCTTTTCCTTTTATGGCTAGTTTATCTTCCTGTAGTAATACTTCATGTGCTCTTAAGTTTCCAATTAGTTCTTCTAATGCAAGCTCTTCAAGATTTTTGGCTTGGCTTATAGCTGTCACCATCGGTCTCCATATGACCGGAAGACATCTCATGATCGTTCTCACTCTGTCTTGTACTGAGTAAACCTTACCAAGAGCACGTATCTCATTTACTATAATTGTGAACCTTGAGTACATCTCATCAATGGTTTCTCCTTCATTCATTTCAAACAGCTCAAATTTCCTTATGTCAGTGTTTATTCTTGTTTTTTTGACATGAAATGTTCCTTCATGATGAGTTTGCAATGTGACCTATACTTCTTTAGCAGTTGTGCGTTCATCAACTCTTTCACTTTATTTTTTGCTCAAAGCACACGCTAAGAATAATTAAGCTTTAAAATTTAGAGATAGTTGTTAATCATTTTGGAGAAAGATGTTTGCTGCTGAAGATAAAGTGTAATATGCTACAAAATATTTATCAATTTGGAGATTGATGTTATACTTCTGGAGAATGATTATTTGACACTTTTGTTTTGAGTTGTGTCTTTTATCCTTTGATCTTTTTGAGTGATTTTTGTGCCCATATGAGAGTTGTAAATACTTAGTATATAAACTAAAAATCTATTTGCGACTTGCAAGAGCTTTCCTTGCATTAAAAACTGATTTGAACTTGTTTGCTGAAAATGATAGAACTGTGGAGAACATTCTTAGTTTTCCAGATTATTTCTAAAACGTTCTTGGTTCAATTTTGTTCATTTTTAACTATTTCTTTAAACTGATTTCTCTTGCATTTGCTTTGTACCTATCTTGAATTATTATACTTAAAAGTATATGTTAAATTAACACATAACTTAGAATCATAATTAGAGTCTTTAATTAATTTTTATTTGTTTACATCAAAATATTAATTTGGAATTTTACCTCAACAATCTCTCCCTTTTTGATGATAATAAATATGTTAATTTTAATTTTAATTCTAATTCCAATCATAGAGAGCTTAATAGTTCCCCCCCACCCCCCTTTTAGAATATGCTTCAGATTTATCATAAATATCATTTCATTAATTGCATCTAAAATCATATTTACATCTTGTCTTTCCTTCAACACATATTTCTTGCATTTGACTTCATTATTTTTGTTAACGTGAAAGTGACATAACAAATTCATCAGTGATAGAAATACTATCTCAATTGCATTCATCATGGCATTGTCTTTATTAATCAAAATCACTTTTAAAATTAAGCTCAATTTCAATAATAAAGTTTTTAACTTCTCTAATGTCCAACTAAAGTTATCTTACTTATCAAATTCCAAATAAGTACATGCTACAAAATATGTTAACTCTATTGAGGTGACACATATTATTTCAAGCAACGGTACCTTGTATTTGTTAGTTTTGTATGTACTATCCATGATCAGTGCATTAGGAAAAAAATTCAACACCATGGTCAAATCAGAATGAATCCAAAATATATCTTTAAGAGCCTTTGAGTCTTCATGTCTTCTATCAGCACACATATTTTTCATCTTTTATTAACTTCAATAATTGTTGCATCTTAGTTATAGGATCTTTCAAATTAGATTGATATACTTCTTTGTTTATAAATTTGGGTGACAGATGTGAGATCATCCATGTTTTAATGGTATCCTATCATATCAATTTTAATGGGTATCATATCATCATGGCTAACTTATCATAATTTCTTGAAGAATAAGCTAAGTCTGATCTTGTTAATTTTTTGAGGATGCCGTTGAATGGAAAAATTTAAGCCATATGATAACCTATGACTTAAGAGGTATATTTTAAAGTCTTAAAAGTAGAATATTTTTAAAAACTTTGTGTATTCAGTTTCCTAAAAATTTAATTTATTTTCTTTCTTTTAAGATTAATTTATTTGAGGAATTCCTAACATGTGTCATAAGCGATATATTAGCGACTAGCGAGACCCAAAATTTAATAACCGGTCACATCACATTCAATAATATGTATTTTAACATTTAACTAACATAAATTATAATTATAACTATAATTATAGTAGAATATTTGAAGTGGGTATTTTCTTTTTAAGGAAAAATGTTAAATGAGTTGTGATTGGAAAACTATTTATTTTCTTTCCTTAATTGCATAAAATTATTTATATTGATTATTCTTTTTCTGGTGATATCATAATAAATAATTTTCCCTAATGATTTTTAAATACATTGCATGGTATTGTAAATTTTTTTTAATTAGACAATTAATGTGTATCACTGTACGATTGACTGGGTAATTTAGAAATACTAATAGAATATTCAAATATGAAAACTTTAAAAATAAAATAAATGATATTATGTACTATACCATTGTTCCTTTCTATAAAAAATTATTTGGACAATAAAAATTGTATTTAGTTTATAAAATATTGTAGATAAAACATATTAACTTTTATTAACTTTTATTAACTAAGTTGTCTTTTATAAAAAGAAATAAAATAATATTAGAATAGAGATTTGCATGTGTACGTAACTCTCAATATATTGAGTTGTAATTTTCAATATTAATATTTTCCTTTTTATTGTTGTGTTGAATAACTATTATTATTATAATATAAAGTTAACTAAATCTAATATTTCAAAAAGGAATATTTATTGTGCAAGATCAAATTGTAATTATAGTAAAACAATTTAAGTATAATATTAAAGAGTGTAGTAAACAAAAAAAAGATCGGGATGTGTGTGTGTTTCATATTTACAAAGTTTTTACATTTTATGTTAACGGATTTTATAATTTTTTGGGGCACTATGAAAACTCATAACAATGAAATATAGAGAAAATTTTATATACCAAATGGGTGGCCTTTTTTGGTTTGAAGTAAATTTTGATAGGAAGTGCGATTGATCAAGCACCAACAAAGAGGTGAGTACTATTCCTTTTAAAAAATTAATATTAAAAAAAGTTGATATTAAAAAAGAATTTATTATAATTAATTCACACAATTAAAAAATCTAGATTTAAATTTAGGACAACACATTAAACCCAATGACGTTCCTAAAACTTAAAACATATTATTCCTTCGATTTATAGGAGCATTACAAAATCACATATACAGAATTTTAAAAACACTATAGTATAAATGTTTAATAAATTTCGTTGGTCTTTTAATCTCATGTTTATAACAACAATTTTGTTTTATTCAATTGATATTTAGCAAAAATAAATAAAAACACATAGTTGATTAATGTATATTTTTAATATATTATAAAACTATAATGCACTATATGTAAAATTAAACTTTTTCGATTGATTTCATTACATTTTAGA
>JBBPBT010000709.1:182980-193352 GCA_037974875.1 Cicer bijugum
AAAATTTACATAACCATATATCCTAACAAAACTCCAAATTACTACAATTTTTTTTATTCGGAACAGATGTATTAAAACAATAACAAAAAAAAAAATACTACCTATGCCATTATAAAATAGAATGCTTTCAATAACACAATCCATTCACTCCATATCAATTAATCTCTCCCAAAGAAGAAAATAAATAAATAGAGAAATCAAATGAATAATACCACTAATGAGTCTTCATATTTACAATCAAAATAAGAAGATAGATAAAACCCCATATATAATATCACTAATGAGTTTGCATCATACTTACAAATGATATAAAAACACCAACTCAACATTATATATGATATTACCATATAAATATTTACATGCAAAGTCAATAAGTATAAGCATAGTTGTCAATCTAGACGCAATCTATGACTGAAACAATGTTCTAAGCTAACAGCATGCATCCTCATCCTGGCTTTCTCCTTCTTGATTTGAACAAGTAAATGGTAAACACACCATGGAAAGCTTAAGAAATGGTCTCTCTTCATACCTTCATTGTATGAACCCCAATAACTATGATGGTAAGTAACATAGTACCAAGCAGAAGCTTTTGCATACGCATCAACGCTACCAGAATCTACACCGGTTACGTCGTTATTAAACCAACTTCTTGCCTCTTTCCTAAGGGACCTTACAGCCATATTAATCGCATCCCCATCCCTTCTTTTGTTGAAAGATTTTGACATTCTCATAATATTCCCACTGAGGATTTCGGATTCATTTTTGATACCATAGTAGTCCATCAGATTTCCCAACTTGTAGTCATAGTTGGTCTTGTGATAGAAGGCATCGTCAACGTAATCCATAAAGCCGTCAAATTCCATGCCGGGATCATATGACTTTTTAGCCACTTCAAGTGTGAAGGATGTAATAGAGCCATCCCTTGATGGAATTCCTTGAATTTCTCTGAAGAGTTTTCCTATTACATTATTTGATTTGTAGGTGGTTTTATCAGGCTTCTCCATGAAATCTGGATATTCTTTGGCAAAAAGATGAGGAGGTATAACTGCTGGGATACCAGTTTTTGGAAAGTCGACTGCTATAGAGAATAGTTTTGCAAGTTCAATACATGGCTCAGCCTTTGCTTTAGCAGGTTCTTTGTCTGCAAAGACAATGTGTGCATTGGCAATTATTCCAAGACTGTCATTGAGTATGTAATTGGTAAAATACTCCTCCACCTCCTGCACCATTAAACCATGTTATCAACATTTATTAGATTACATGTTGAAGGAAAAAATGGATCTATATCCATATGGCTTGCATGAGTCAAACAATACTAACTACTAAGATTACTGCACAGACCTAACAAGAAGCAAGGATTACTGCATAGGCCAAAATAGCAAGTAGTCTTACCCAATCACAGCTACCTAATAAGGCCCACGAAATCTCCCTAGGGAGGCTTGCCCATCAAGGGATATTTTTAGTGGCTTCAAGGGGAATTGAACCCACATATATGAGAAAGATGAGAGCTCAATTTCAGACCCTTGATCACTTAGGCAAAGCCAAACAACAACAATCAAGCCTTATCCCACTAAGAAGGGTCAACTATATAAATCAAACGACACTGCAATGTTCTGTCATATATCTACCAACATATTAATCTTCAGTCATTTTTAATAGTTTCTCTTTCCATTTTTTCCAGTCTTCCTCTACCTCTAGCGATTTGACTACCGTCCATATGATATACTCTACTTACTACATAATATCTAAAGGTCTCCTCTCCACATATCCCAAACCACTTAAGTTGAGTTTCCACTATCTTTTCTACAATAGGTGATACTTCAACTATTTCAGACTTTTGTAATTCAGATTAAAATTAAAATACATAAAAGTTTAAATTAATCTACAAATAGGATTGAATAGCTCAAAAAATTATAAATGAGGCTTAAGAAGTTGAAAATATATTGACTTTACAGGTTTCTTAAAAATTAAATAATGTAGTAATTATAGTTATAAATATAAGTTGAAAAGGGGTAAAATTTTGGATAAAATTGTTAGTGCTTTATTAATAAACAAAGGACAATACCTCAATCTCCACATCATGATACAATACAATAGGTTGGACAGAAGCATACTCCATTGGTTCAGTTGTTTCAGGTGGAATCAATTCAGGATCCCAACAAACAAAGTAGATGTCACCGTCTAGATCGCTTCCCGAACATTCATTTGGATGTGGCCTGGTATTAGAAATCAGTTATTGGTGTCAACAAACAGTTTTAAAAGAAAACAGACGACAGCATAAAGAAGCAACATCTCAATTTCCACGTTCAAAAATAACATTCTAAATGACAAACATATAACTTCTAAATATTCAAAACCTACTCCTCTGAATGAGTTCTCATACACAGGTAACAAATTTTGCAAAACAAGTATATTTAAGGATGGAAACTTTTTGAAGTTTTTATTAAGTATGTTTAGTTTTTTAGATGTATATGCAACTTGAAACTCAACTGCTTATGTAACATGACTAAAAGAAGTGAAGATGAGCAAGATATGAGTTTTAGAAGAACGTATTAGAAGGTTTTTCTTCAAGAAATTTTGTAATAAGACCATAGAAATATATCTTCACAATATAACATTTAAAATATAGAAAACAATTCATTCTTTGAATAAAGAAAAAAAAATTTAAACATTAAATCTTTGAGGATTTAGATGAAGCAGAAAAAGAAGTCACCATCTATGGTAAAATGGCAATGTTCCACGAGAAAATGGAATTGACACCTTGTAAAGTAAAACTGACACCTTGTAAAGTAAAACGAAGAAAAATAAGCAGCAAATTCTAAATATTGAATTGGACGTATTCTTTTGTAAGTATCAGCAACATACTTACTAAAGAAATATAGTATTTAGTTCTCTAATCATTTCTCACCACGTTCATCAACTCAAATTTTAAAATAATTTTTTTATTAGACGCAATATTTAAATAATAGATCATATATGATCCTATAAGAGAAGTGTTCCATTGATCATGCATAACGGTTGAGATATTTAATATATATATACCTGTGGCCTTTTAGAGGGAAAACAACACAATCCACCATGTGGTGCAAGGCCGGCACATTGACGGCCTTCAAAACACGCACATCGCCAGGGTGCAAGCAGGGGTTTTTCGCTACTACTACCTTACCTGTAACCACAAGAGAATTTGTGGAACCATAAGAAAGACTGCTGATCCTATTGTTAGAATATTGAACAAAAACTTCACCATATTCTAGGGTTCTAGTTTCATCTAGAGCTCCCATCATTGCTCTTCCTTTTGGAATAAATATCCTAGTTTTTTGTCGCAATTCCAACAATTTCGATGCCCTAAATGTCTGCAGCATCATGGAAAGAAATGGTTCAACATTAGGCTTGTAACCACAAAAAAGCATCTCCTTCAAAATATTGGTGATCTCCCCAGTAGACATCAAGTCCAAAACCTCCTGTGCCTTCAATGAATCTGTTAGTATAGTGTTCAGTTGATTAACAGCTTCTTTTTGTTTTTTCTCAAATACACTGTCCTCAACTTTCAGAGTGGATAAGAGAGTAATCAACTGTCGATTCAGATAACACGGTTGATACTTACTACACGCCAAAACATCCAATTTTGTGTTATCCGAATCATACTTGTACATGCTTTTCCTCAGTGACAACTTCACTGATGAGGTTGGATCAACGGCCACAACTCCTTTGTACCCTCCATACCGAATCTGAAATGCTGATGGTGTAGAATCATAACCACACTTTTTAGCCACTCTTCTAGCAAATTCAAGAGATATTTTCCCGATTCCATCTGAGAAGACATATTCGATTGTATCATGTTTAACCTGCGCGTCGGGAATAATCTCAATTTCGTTCCTATGGACAGTTAGAGTTTCGGTAGACGAACCAAAAGACTGTCCCAGCCTAGCAGCATATTTAGCCACATTTCTTATCTGGCTAAAATCTCCCATCCATGCTCTTATGAATTGGGCGGTAAGTCCTGTTGCCGTAGGAGCAAACATCCATAGTGAGTTTTCACGCAACTGACTTGACGAGAATGCTAGAAATTCAAACTTCTTATCGCCAATAACTATGCCATTTCTAAGGATGGAAAGAATTCTATTGTATACCTCTGTTCTCACACCCACAGAAATACGAGAAGATAAATCTGTTGAATACAGTTTATCCAACTCCTCGTCAACAAACGAAACACGTAAAAAATTGTCAATGTGTTCATGGAAATGGCGGACGACACGATTGGAAACATTAATCTCTGGACCACAAAAGTATACTTTGCAAGGCGTTATCTGAACCCGGCGAACATATACCAATCCGTTATCCAAAGATATGGTAGGTGATTGCGGCGGATAATTTGAATTAAGGTACATTCTGTACTGATCTTTCAGCCACCTTGCGGGTTCATAACAGAAATCCTTTGAATAGTACATCTTTTCTAAAGCATGCTCGATAAACTCAACATTTATTCTAAGTGGATCAACTAGACAATAGAAAGCATTATCGAGTTCAGAACCTGAAAGACACCCATGCTGAACCAATGAATTAACTTTAAACAAGATATCAAATGGAATATAAATGCCTTGAGGAGGAGCAACAATGGGGACAACATCCAGATTGTGAGAAAAAGGCGATCCACTCTCCAAAGTGTATTGACCCTCATTTTCCTTGTAATGAACAAAGTATTCCCCGATATTCGGAAAATCTCTGTCACAAGGAAGCTCAAGACATATAGCAGAAGACTGCCCTATACAATTGAAAGGAGTGAAATCTACTGCTCGGATCCATTGATCATCAGGAGATTCTTTAAAATAGTTCTTCAAAGGATCTTCATATACATTTGTTGAAGTTGAAGTGGGAACATAAAGCTCAAAAATCCGAGGTGCGCCAATTAACTACGAGCAGAAGAGACCGAAAAAAGGCTTTAAGTAATACATACTTCAGTAAACATTAAATTGCATAAAACTATTAATCCAGCAAAAAAAATATATCCTGCACTGTTATGGAAGAAATCATATGAAATTTGCAGAAGAAATGATATTGAATGAAAATTTTCTCAACATGACATGAAAGGCAACAAAGAAAGTAGAAGTTCATGGCTTCAAAATTAGGATATGATAACCAAAGCGTATAAATTAATAAAAATCCACCATGGTACTACATTTGAAGCATAAAAGATACATCATGCATTAAATGTAATAAAACAAGCATTAAATGAAAAACAAAATTTAAAATAAAAAGTAAAAGCAAATTGCACATCATGTCAGAGATTTCATCCATCATTATCTTATCATTATCTCATGCAACAGTACTTTAATTTTCCTCAATTAAAATTCATGAACATGTGATTCCTACATTTCCCCAATTAATCATATTTTGTTTTAAGGTGTTAGATTTTGTTCACCATAACTTGGAAAAAATAACTTATAACATGGGATGGTTGACTCAGCCCATGGTCAAGTCGTAACTCATAACCCCGACTTTCTAGATTTCTCACCAGTCACCACCCTAACGACGAAGTATTCAATGAAAATGAAGTACACACTTTAATAAAAAGTTGAGTTTAACATTAACAACCTGAATTAGGAGATATTTTGCAGTTTTACCCCATGGTTGATACTGCTCAATCTTCCAAATGTTCTCATATGAAAGATCAAGTTTGAACTTCTTATTGTCATGGCACAAACAGAATCGCCACTTTCTCATTCCAGCACTTAAATCTACACTAACATCCCACTTTCTCCACAAAATAGAGAATCTTTCCTTTGAGATCTGACAGCCAAAATACAGTGTCACTTCATCCAAACTCTCCAAATATGTCGTCGGATTTGGAACGATATCTCTTACCATTTCCCGAATTTTTAAATACGAGCCCCCATACCGCAACATTATCGAACTTCTGTTATGTAAGGACAACATATGAGTAGCTTGATTTGCAGTATTGAATTGAATAATTGCATATGCTCTTTGAACCCGGGCTTTGCCTTCTCTTATCTTAATAGCAACCACAGACCCATCACCAGTAAACCGCTCTACAAATCTCTTTACATCGGGCACAACCACAGAAGTAGGGAATCCATACAACTCAATTGTTTTACTTTTCCCCATCCTCAATCGGAACTCTTTCAACTTTCCTGAATAGGATAGGAGAAGAAATTAAAAAAAAAAATGCTAAAAATGACTACTGTTATACCACTACAGAAAGTTAAAGATGTCAAACTAAATTACATTTTACAAGCACAATCAATGATTTTCTATGGTCAAAGCATTGAAAGTTTATACTCACCAGAGCATAAAAGCATTTGAACTCTTTCCCTTGAACAACTAAAAGGTTTATACTTAAATATATATGCTTATGGTTCATACAGTACAAACCCTACTAAAACTTTATGTTACAGAACATATCTATGGTTTTACAAGAACAATAATTATATTTGATATGTCTTGTAAAAGTAAAATACCTCTAAACAGCTGAAAATAATATATATATACATATATATATATATATATATATATATACATGGGCAGGGTAGAAACAGGTATAGAAAAAAAAAATCAAATTTATCAGAGTAAAATACCTCTTCATACTAACTTTTTCTTAAAAAGATCATCTATTGAAAAGGTAAAAATATCTGAGACTAAGTGGACTGCATACACATCTTACAAATTTGGGAACATATGATCTCACTATCTGACCTTGATTCTAGAGCGGGTGCAGGTGTCAGTGGACCATAGATCAAGACAAAAATATTCAAAAAGAGTGTATGTGAAACATAGAGTTGATATTTGTACACCCATTTAATGATTCAGAAACATTTCTCAACTGATTTTTGAAGCTTTGTTTTATGTCGTTCCTAGATTATGATCATGAATAAATACATAACATATCAACTCTTCACAGCTCAACCCTATATATGGAAGTTCAAACTCCAACTTCCCGCTGCTATGTAAGGAAACTAATAGCATCTGATATAAGCTCGCAGGCTGCGGAAGGAAATTAACCAAAACCAAAGCAAGCGCCTTTCAATGTTTTTGTACGTTTGAGCGACACAGTTGGGATAAAGATTAGTTTGCCATAAAAAGTGTAGTTTTATGACCCAATACATTACACATTATTCCATTATCTCACAGTAAATAACTTTGAAAAAAAATGTATTCCATACCTATCAACAAGAGAAATTGTTTTCAACATACATATAGAATATCCCTTATTAATTGCAAAAACAAATTTTCCAAGAGACGCAAGAGGGAGGACAATGTCAAGAATAAGTTCAAGCTTTAGACTGCATTGCCTTAAACTAGGAAGCATGACATCGGACACGTCAGACACGACACTGACACATCAATACCGGTAGTATTTTGCGAAAGTGAATTAATTGAATGTAATCAAGGTGTCGGTGTCGGACACCAAACACACCTTCGATCAAAGGTGTCAGTGCTACAAAGGCCTTAAATGCCTTTGATGTAACGAGTATGATCACGAATTCAAGTAATTAGTTGGCATTACCTAACATATGACTGATTCATGAATTAAAATGTCTGATTCTATCTTAGGACTATCTTAAAACCCAATAATAACAATATCAGCAACTTTTGTTGACTTGTTGCCAATAGAGGCAAAGGAGTGAAAAGAGTTACATATAAAGAATATACAATTGAAGATAGATGATAAATATAAATGAAAACCAAATCATTATTAAAATGATGGTATACACAACACAAACTTACCAACCTTAGCATTACCCCTCTGCTTGATACCTGCTACCTCATTACTCTAAATAAACAGTGTTGGCGCCTCAGTTTTAGTTCAAAATAAAATGTTTCTCCAATCAAAAAGAAGAAAAATAATGAAAAAAGTGGGTTAAAAATTTGATCTAATTGTTTTAACAAGCTATGTAATTATACTTCACATAACCCATTGCTTTCATCCTTTTGGACAAAAAAGCAGATTGAAAACAACATAGATATCAGTCAATTTTTTCTGCACAATATAGAGAAAAAGTGATCAATTTCAAATACAATTTTACACTTGGTTTTAATAAAGGTCCAAGGCCGTGATCTTGATCGCGACATCTAAGTTTTCAATGTCTCTGCAGCTCCGAAATATCTTAAAACCTTGATTTTGGTAACAAACTGATCCAAGTATTATAATTTTAGATTTTATAAATGTGTAACTTATGAAAAGAAAAGAATACACTCCAAATTTTACCCTCATATACCAACAAACCCTACAAAGTAAAAAACTAACACCTTATCCAAAAATAACATGTTGAAACTCAGCAAAAAAAGCACATGACTACTAATTTAGGAACAATACCAGAGACATTAAAATAAAAAACAAGAAAAAAACAAAAGAGAATAAAGACATTTCATTCAAAATATATAAAAACACAACTAAACTAAACTAAATGTGTGATCAAATTGTAAACTTGACAGATGAAAGACAAAGAAATCAAATAATTTTTTCAATATAAATTAATAAACACCGCAGTTTAATCATGAAACATAAACAATGAACAGTACATAAAAAAAAAAAAGCTTGATAATGGTGTTGAGTAAGTGATGAGTGATTACGATCACAGTGACAGACCTTGAGAAATCAGAAAGACGAAGAAGAAAAGTGATAATCTGAAGAGACAAAGAATGTGGTCAATCCCAACCAAGTAAACACTACCACTGTCACGCTCTCTTCTGTTCTCTACTCTCAACTATTTGAAGTCAGTGAAATAAACTTAACAAAATTCCAACACAATTAAATTTATTTCAGTCTTTTCATCTTCAGATAAAAAAAAATACATCAAACGTTTATTCAAATTTCTTTATTTTTTAATATGATTGAATTTATATTATTAATTATTATAAATATCAAATTATTATAAACTGTTTGACTTTTATTTTAACTATTTTTAAAATCACATAAATGATTCATTTTTTATAGAATAAAACATTTTATATTAATAATATCTTTTTATTATTGTTAAAAACATTGTTTAAATTTTAAAAATCAACATGCATTTGTCTTACTAAATTTATATAGTTGATAATGATCCAACTAATATTTTATAAATTATTTTTTTCTTCAGCTAACTGACCGCATATCAGAAATTCAATATCATAAAAAAGAAAAAATAAAATAAAAGATTTTAATATATATTTTTTAATATGAAATATTTTAGTGACTTAAAACAAATTGTACTCGAGTCGTGGGGTCATTTCATCATAGTACTTTCCTTCCACCAATCCACGACAACTCCTTGTTGCATAAGCAGTATTTTTCTTTTTCTGACCAAAAAACAGCATTATTTATCTTTTGTATTATTTATTATTTATCATTACTACCCTTGACTCGTAAACGATTATTCTTCTTAGAAATATTTATTGAACACAACCCCAATAAATATTATTTTAACGTACACACAAAAATATACCCATCATTTTATTATTTAAAAAAGAATATGTATTATTTAATTATTTCTTTTATATATTTTTTTATGAATGTATCTACATATTATGTTCAAATTTTGTAACTACATCAAACTTTCTCTATTCGTCAACTTTGCAATGAATAATAATATAAAACCTAATATTATAAATAGAGTCTCACTTAAATGACCTAATTAAAAAATATATATAAATCATTTTATTCAAGAACTAAATCAAAACTAAATATCCACTGAAAAATTGTACTCTTGTTTCAATTTTTATAGGGATGCTTTTAAATGGACCCCACATTCAAATGCCATACCTCCTAAATTGGGAAGAATGCGGAAGAATGAGATCTTAATTGATAAAATTACAAAATAACCGTTACTTTGAATTTATATCACCTTTTTTCTCTCTTTTTTCTTCAATTAATTTGTTTTTCACCAATCACCTACAACTTGAGTTCAACCATGAATATGTTTTTGTCAAATAGTTTATTGGAATAAGTTTTTTTTTCGTCAACTAATAAATTCTACTCTTGTTTCAATACTTTTTTATCCACTTTCTTTATCATTCTTTGTTTTCACTTTCTTTCCTTTTACTTTCATTCTTCATCTAAACAAAGCTTAGGGGATTGAAAAGATTAAAGAATAAAGGAGTTTCTCTTGGTTGGCACAACCACAAAAGGTGAATGAAAGAACACATCAAAACTTACACAAGAGGGAAAGAACACCTTGTGTTGGGCTACACAAAACTATTGCTTCCCACGAAATTGAGAAGAAAGTATAATAAAATTAAAGAAAAAAATAGATGTTTTTTTTTCAAATAAAATTAGAGATTTATCAAAAGTTAGGCGAAAAAATGTGGCAGAGAGAGAGGGAAAGAAAGTATAAGAAAGAATCATATTGCACAAGATAAATGACTAATTTAAAAA
>JBBPBT010000709.1:193449-212641 GCA_037974875.1 Cicer bijugum
AAAAAAAAAAAAAAAATAACAGATAAAATAACAGTTTGAAGCATTAGATTAAGTTAAAGAGCTAATGTAGTTTTGGCTGTAATAAATGACAAAAGTAGTAATCACAACAAGAAGAAGCTTAGGTAGTAAAGAAACTCAGTCCAAGTCCAAGAAGATAGTGAAAATAGGTAGAAAAATCACATCAACAATTCACATAGTATTGCATCAAGTAGCTTGATAGTTTACTGTATGCACATGATAATCTATATATACATTCTAACGCATTCAAATGGCTCAAAAATAGGTTATATGTGTAATTTTTAACCTACAAATAAGGATTATGATGCTTTAGTAGTTAGGACTCAATACATACATCTAGACAAAGCACCATTTCTTGATCATCAGCTCCACTTTAAGTTGTAAGGGGAAGAATGTCCATTGATCATTTTGTTTTAAAAATGATAAATAATAAAAATAAAAATAAAAAAGTTGTATGTATGTGTAAATTAAATGACCTTAAACATATAGTGTAAAATGGTACAAGAATTGATATACAAGGTCAATCACTGGCCTTAGGAGTATCGCCGACGCTGTTGGAACTATCTTGAAGTCCCTGAGATGCAGAATACCGGCTTGAAGCACTCCCATCTATGATGATTCTATTGCTCATCACGGAATGCTTTCCCTTCCTTCCTCCAGATGAGCAATCCTACAGAAATTGAAATGAAGGTTTGTAAGTTTTAGCACTGAAACAAGTTTAAATTTTTAAGATGTTTATAATAATCTACTTGTTGTGTTGATGATCCCGGCATCTTAAGTTCAAGCTCTGTAGCCACATCAGGAGATACACTACATCTTTCTGCATCACTAGGTTTTCTATGACACGGTGACTTGCTTCGAGACTCTTTTCGACTAGACGCATGAGATGTAGAAGCGTATTGAGCTGATGGCATCTCAATTGGAGGGTTAGTGGGAGTCGAGAATGGAATATACATTGAGCATAGACTAGGAACATGACCAGGATTTTGGTTTCCAAAGAAAGGAAAAGATTGCAAAGGTGGGTGCATGGAAACTGGACCGAGAGGAATAGGTATAGGAACTGGATATGGATAAGGGTTACTCATGACAATAGAATGGTCGATCGCAGTCCATGGTGGCATGACTCTGACTCTCTGCTGATATTGAGAATTAAGATTTTCTACGTCAGATTTTAAAGACGCCTTTTCTTCTCGAAGTTCATTCTTTTCTTGTATTAGCTGTGAATATAAAACCAACTTAATGAATGAATAAAACAGAAGCTTAATCTTAAAGACAATTTAAACAAATAATAAGAACCTTACTTCGCGTGACTCTTCAGAAAGTGATTTATGCTCAGCTTTCAGTCTATCAACTTGAACAGTTATGTCCTTTAGCACTTGGATTGTCTCTGTAAGGATGGTTGCCTTGTCGTTCCGCGGTCTATCAGGATCTGCGTCGAGTACAACGGACATAAATATCTCAACTAAGTAACAATTACCATTTCAAATTGGCAATAATTATGTATAATAATTCATACATTTGCTTATAAGACAACAACAATATCAAAGGCCTTGTCCACTTATGGAGTCAAATATGTGAATCAAACAATGATGCCATAACATGTTATAAAAAATCATGTCTAAAACTATAAAAAAAAAAAACACTGGTCCCTAATAAAGGAAAAATACCATCCGGTCCTTAAGAATCTTAAATGCTGGTCAAGTGAGACCCGCAAAGAGACTAAAATGTCTCTAAAAATTATCCTAAAAATAACCAACTTGATCCATGTTTTAAATTCTTAAGCACCAAATTATAGTATTAATCATTTCTAAGGAACTAAATAGGTCTCCATATTTTTTGTCATGGCCAATTTGTGTATTTACTCTAAATGTAGGTCATGATGCTATCTTGCTAACCCACTTTTGGGGTTGACCGCTCCGCTTTCTAATACTGACAACATAGCTATAGTCATGAGTTGTATATTGAGATGTATTTTAACGCTAATTTGGTGAAGTTAGAATACGAGTCGTCTACTCTTCACCCAACAATCGACATCTTCAGCCTCATGACTGTGTCCTTTCCCTTCTACAATAGTCTCACTTAATATATCAAACTTCCTTAAGGGAGCTTCCATAAGTCTTTCACCAAACATACACAAGGAACAATACAAGAAGCATAAATCGTGGCAAAAATCTTCAATTCATAAAAAAAAAAAAAAGCACAATTGACTAGTCGAATCACATGCAATGTTGTTAATCGGGTATCGCAGAAAATTGCAGTTTGTTCAAATTCCACTATGCTATAGCGCTATATCACGCTATTTGACCATATTTATTGTTAAATTGCGCACCGCAGCTCAAATTCCGCTGTGCGAAAGAGCTTCAGCACCACTATAGCCGTTAATTGACAACACAGGTCACATGGTCATCTGAAGGCCGAAAGCACAATTTCAGAGACACCAACAAAAAAAAATTGGTATGTCCACAGAAACAAAGGCAAGTTGAAATATGAAATGATTTGTGTTAGATGCATTGAAATAAAAGTAAAAAAAAAAAGGAGAAATGGATTGTGTTTGAGTGTTAATTGACCTAAGGCGTTTCCCAAATCTTGAAAATGATCATTCAATCTATCCCTCCTGATTTTCTCACGGTCCGCCTTCTGAATTTTTCTAGCGGCAGTTGCATCCCCACCTTCCACCTCACTCCTCTCCCTACACAAAACACTTAATTAGTAAGTTAGTTAGTTAAACAAAAACAAACATGTTGGAAAAACTCAACGGTAATAACGGTTTCATGATTAGAAAAACCAAAAATAATTAAAGCAAAAACAAAGTAGTAGTACCTGAAAGTGTGTTTGCGATGGGAGCGGTTAGCGAAGGGTGGCGGAGTATTGGAGGAGTTTTGAGGCGGCAGGAGGTTCCATTGATTCATGTTGGCATTTCCGGTGAGGTAGAGAAAAGTTCGAAAATTTTATATTGAGTGCCGAGAAAGAAAGGTTGGGATAGAAACTCACGCGCGTTCAGCTTGTGTCTTCCACGAGCCACTCTCCAACACTTGCTCCTTTTAACATGTACGGATTATATATTTTATAAACACAATTATTCTATTTTATTTTACATACTATTTACGGTTTTATTTTACATAATGTTATTTTTATTTGTAAATATCACTTTAAAATAATAATAATAATTAATTATATTTATGATTTATAAGAAAAAAAGTTCACAATAAAGTGTTATTCACGTTGTAAAAGAATAATTTAAAAAAATATTAAAAATTGATATTATTATATATAAATTTTATAAGACAACTAAAGAATAAAAAATGGTTAAATGATTTGAATTTAAAGTATAATAGTTTCACTTAAAAAAAATATTGAATTAAAACAAATGCATAATAATAATATAAGTACATCAATTAAATTTGATTATGAAAAAATGTGAATTTATAATAGAATAATTCTGGAATTCGATAGCAACTATCTTTTTATTGTATTAGCGTAAAAAGGTTATATCGCTATGTACTTTCTCGTCTCATTTTTAATGTCTCATTTGAGTCTACATTTCTTAAGAAAATGATTAGTTGTGTTGATTTTAGTGATAAAATATTTTTTTTATTCAAATGTATTTATTGATTGCAGCTAATAGAAAGATTGATGAGTTGAAATATAATAAAAAAGAGTATATTAGTGAAAAAAATTAATTAATGTTGTATTGATACTATAAAATGACAAATAATTTAAAAAAACAATAACAAATAAGACATTTAAAATGAAAGGGAATGAGTAATTGTTTCCTCATAAACTTGATTTGTTAAAATCGAATAAATTTACAAATTTGTGACAAATCTAAAATATTTGGTTAAAACATAATTTGTAGTATTTTATTTGTTTATCTCTAATTCACATGTCTTTTGTGTTAGATCTTTTTTGTTGAGTTATATGAGTAAAACAATAACAAATATAATGTCACTCATGAGTCATGATACGAGGACAACATAAAAGGAAAAGTTAAAATTTGAATTGGAGGACATAAAGTTTAATACATGGATTAGATGTTTCAAATTATTTTTTTTAGGGTATTGTGTTGTAATTATTATTTCTTAATTACTATGGGAACTTTAATTTCTCAAGCATTGTGTAAATTTCCAATCATTGTCCAAATGATTTATTGCGCTAAAAAAATATCCATTGTAAAGATGGATCTACTTTAAACATGAAAATTAGGAATTATCAATGCCTAATAAAAACAACTTAAAAAGGAGGCAAAGAGTATGTTTTGTTGAATGAAACATCAATAAGTACAATCGTCATAAATTAAATAAATTACATTTTTTATATTAGTGATATTATAAATGAAAGATAACATAAATATAAGGCATAAAATGGAACACACATTTCTGGTGGTTAGCAATCCCGAAGATGTCGTGAAGAAAAAAAAAATATCAAAGTCAATTACTCAAATAGATATAAACATCAATTGCATTTCATCAAACACCACAAAAGCAATTTTATTATACTCAAATTGGAGAGGAAGTTAGCATGAACAATGGTTTATGTGTTGAGATTGTGGTTCGTGTTTTCTTGAATCTTAGTTAAAAAAAAAAAATATATATTTGGAGTTATCTTATGAATAATCATAGAATAAATTAACATTTAATAAATGATAGATATAGAGCGATTTATTAATGTTATTAGTGATAAATTCACATTCACATCTAAAATTATTAATGATAAATTGACATTCACATTTATTGTATTATGAACTGTCATTAATGTTTGTTTAATGTTGAAATTGTGTACTATATGAAGAATAAGTGAAGTGACACAAATAAACTTATATGACATAAAATATGATTATGTGTCAATGAATGATTCGGGAGTCTATTTTAATATATTATAATAATAGACTTTAATTTTTGAAAATTTTAGACGTTTTACTCAATTTTAAATTTTACTTCCAATTTGAAATAATGTGACAATTAAATAGGGATGTGCAAGACCTGGTTAGTCCTACAAACCTGACTTGACCCATAAGTAACGGGTTGGATCTTACATGGTCCAAAGTAAAACAAGGACCAAAAAAAGGACAAGATATGGACAAGGTAAAAAAAGGACCGAGTTCGGGTTACTCGTTCCGTTCCAAAATACATTAAGGACAAATGATTTATTTATTTATTTATTTATTTATTATTTTACTTTATTATTGATTCAATTGCACTAACTTTACTTAGGGTTTGAAAAAATTAGGGTTGAAATTTTTTTCTCGTCCCTGCATCCTTTCTTTTCTCTACAACTGTATATTCAATTATTATTATTATTATTATTATTATTATTATTATTTTATTATAAGAAATGTTGGTTTGATACTAGTGTTGATATAATGTTATGAGTTACTCATTTCGAATGAATTAACAAATGGTAAGTAGGTGGCTTGTTATGAGTTATTTTAATTTTTTTTTCAAAGTTTCAAGAATTACTAGTTGATGATTCGTCTTGGGACTATTTCGATCTCAACTTATTTCGTCATGTTTTTATTGAATCCGCAACTAATCGAGTTTTGAAAAATTTTACCCCATACCCCCCCAATTATACCTATACCCCCATTTTATGAATGAAATGACATTTTTGCCCTCTTATATATAATAAAACGTTAAAAAATTTGTCATTCACTATTCACATTTCCAGAACCAAAAAGTAAGATTTTTTACAAAACTTCCGAAAAAGTTATTTCGAAGTTTTCCGGTACAGAAGAAGTACCCCAGAAAACCTGAAAGAAACATATCCGGTACAGAAAAACTACCAAAAAACTTGATTCAAAGTTTTTCGATACAGAGGTCACTTCCGGAAAACTTGATTCAAGTTATCCGGTACAGAGCTGTGTTCTGGAAACCTTGATGGTCAACATTTCCGGTAGTTACCGGAAAACTTGGACATCAAGTTTTCCAAAAGTTTATTTATTTATTATTTATTTTTTTTTATAAATTATAATTATATAATTAATTAATTTATTGTTTTATTTATTTAATTTTTCAGTGGGCGCGTAAGGAAGAGACGACAAAATAATGCGAGTTACACGTGACACTGATACTTCGACATCGTCCGCGATGAATCCCCTTGAGAGGATTCGACCGACTGCTTCAAGGAGAAGAAGACGAGTAATCATTGAAGAAGACGATGTGGAACATCATGATCATGTGGATATGTATTAGCAGGAGCAGGTGGTACAGGAGCAGGTGGTACATGAGGTGGTACAGGAGGAGGTTGCACCTGCTCATGAGGGAGAGCATATAGAGGAGGGGCATGCTGTAGCTGAGGGACCTGGTGAGCTCACACGGTATCCTGGAGGACCTTATGATTTGTATGTCCTTACACGATATCGTTATCATGTTTCAACTAGACTATGGTTTGGTGTGGTATATTTAATTAATTATTACTTGTATTCTGTTATAAATATTTAAATTAATTATTAATTTTACTCTATATTTAATATTAATGTCACATATTTTCTTTGTATACATGAGCGACCATTGCTGAAAATTGTTGCGCATGGAAAGAAAATACAACAATTTACTCCGCCAGTACTTCCATGACCCATAGAGAACTGGTTTAATTTGTCAAGTTTAAACCCCTTGCAACGGGGTAGTTTGAAGATGATCGACAACAACCTGATATCTGCCTTTGTTGAAAGATGGCATTCCGAGACATCGTCATTTCACATGCCATTTGGTGAAATGACGATCACTTTGGATGATGTTGCCAATATTCTCGGATTTCCTATTAGGGGTGAATTCTACAGTCCACCCGATGTAGATAGAGTAACGACATGTAATCTTGTCGTCCATCTATTAGGAGTGAGCACATAAGAGATATGGGAGGAGACCATGAAGACTAGAGGTGCGCACTATAGACTGGATTGGTTGAAAGACGTCTTAAGAAGGTAGTGTGCAGCTGAGAGATTTGACTGTGCTGCTAGGGCTTATCTGTTGAATTTAGTAGGGAGTACTATTTTCGCTGATAAGAGTCATACTCTTGTTGATGCGAAATACCTTCCTTTATTCAGATATTTAGAGTGTACAGATAAATATGCATGGGGTACTGCTGCACTCGTAATCCTTTATGACTACCTCTCAAATGCATGTTGTTATGACACCAAACAGCTAGGTGGATATATGACGCTGCTTCAAGTATCAATTATTTATTTAATTTTAATTTATGTTACTTATGTTATTAGTATTTAATATATTTATAGTAGTATTTAATTATGTTATTAATATAGTTTATTATTATATGTTTATTTATTAATAATATATTTATTTTTATTTGCAACAGTGTTGGATTTACGAATATTTTCCAAATATTTGTAATAGAGGTGACCAGGGTGCTGACGTGGAATGTTTTGCCCGAATGAATAGATGGTGCTACAAACAAGACAAGTATAAGGTCCATGAATACAGAAGTGTTTTGATGCATTGACACCTGCGGATGTTATATGGAGACCATGAGAGAATCACTGGGGTGTCATTCCTTTTGATGATATCATGCTTTATACTGGTCACCTCCAATTATGCAACACTATAGTGAAATATCTACTAGAGAGGTGTTTGAGACAATTTGGATATATCCAATACATTCCTTCACCGCCACTTCCAGATCCTTCCAGATTATTTGATGTAGACGTGGAATGGTTGTGATATGTGACGCCAGTGACATAGTTGTTTCGCAAGCTTCGTCCAGCTACATATCCATCTGAGTGTGAAGATGGATATTTGGAGTGGTTCTATCAGGTGTCTCATCCATTGCTTTTGCGATCAGATGGTGTACCTCAGGTCCCAGATTATAGTGTACAGCCCATCAGTGCAGATGCTTCTAGTTCACAACCGACACCTATATTATAGCAGATCGGTGATCTTATACAGCAGGGGTTGAATCAGCATGAAGCTAGTTCGGATGATAATTTGTATACTTATTTTTATAAAGCATTGTATTTATCACGTAGTCGCACTAGTGAGTAGTAACACTTTTATGAATTATTGTTATGTCAATTACTTGTTATGAACATGTTTATGAATTGTTGTTATTTTAGTTACTTGTTATGAACATTTTTAATTTATCATTAATTATCGTTATTATTTATCGTTATTAATTATCGTTATTAATTAAATTACAAGATAAAATTGAAAGACAAAAATCTAAATTTAATTAGTACGATTTTACAAGATATCAATTTTAAACATTAAGGTTCATCTAATGACATTGCATCTACGAGTTCCGTAAGTGGATTTTGGTTAACACGTGACAATCGACTTAACAAATAACCCCAGTGTTGTAGACGCCATGTATATGCTATTGCCCAAGAAGTTGCTTCATCAGTGCGATATTGCTTCCAACCTGGTGCAATTTCTGGCAATGGAAATCCATCTTTCATCTTTAACTGCAAAAAGTTAAATAAATTAATTTAGAAAGAAAATTAATTAATAAATTAACAAACATTAAAATAAATTTAAATGGAAGAAAATAATTACCTGAACTCAATGATTTCCATTAACAAACCCGATACAACAAATGCGATCAAATTTTGTCATATTCGAATGTGAACCCCTCATAGGAAAGAAAGTCATTGAAAATGACCAAACGTGACAAGAATAATATTATATGCTGTCGCTGTCACGTAACCCATATCAAATATGGACAACCATTTATCCATGGGCTGAATACCAAAGTCAGATATCTTCAACGAATCTCTTATTTCTCTAATGCGTCTTGGGAACAGTCTATCATATGGAGTTACATGAGAAGCAATCTCATGGTCCAAACTATTGCTTACCAAAGACCAACACTCTTCACCCTATCCAAGCAATAATGCAATAGCGCGAAAACCACAATTTCCATCCGCTGCCACATCAAATATGTCATCAATGTATGGCTGAATAACTTCAGGAAGTTGTCTCAACAACAACTATTTTGAAGATTGAGATGATTGAGAGGGTTGGGAACCAACATCTTCACAATATGTTGCATTAACATGCTCAAAGTAAGAAGGGTCACGATATACATCATGTCCGTCCGGCTTATTACCCTTACTCTTCTTCACTCGTCCTTTGGTTTTGACTTTATCAGGTGGCTGACATATTGAACTTGTACTTGGAAAAGCAAGTTCACGCACTTTATTCTTCAACACTCGCTTCCCTATAACATCAAGTGTTCGAAATCATTTCAATAACGCATTCATCTTAGTAGACATATCCAATTCTGATCCATCTTTTGTGTCTTGGGTGAGTTCACATTCCATACTTAACTTTCTCCATTGAATATGCACAGAATCTAAAAGAATTGGTTCACCCAACAATTTATATTGTCCCAATTCACAAGCACAAGGTAACCCATATGTCCTTTTGATAGAACACCCACATACAGATTTGTCAGTACCCACCCACTCAACTTTTTCATATTCTTCAGCAATACGTCTTTGAGCTTCTCTTGATACAAATGTATTCAATCTCTGATAAAATGGATTTTTGTGCTCATGGTCTTCATCATAAAAACTTTTTTGAAACGAGGCCCTGATTTTTTTATGTTGCAACCTTATCATGTTGTTCATAGCCTCCCAACATTTACGCAGATCACCCATGCTATTTTCCAACATTAACTTCAGTTTCTAGTGAGCTGACTCAACCCTATAATAAAATTTTACAGTCACATTAGAAAATATAATGATATTCAACAATATATAATAAAATGACATTAAATACCTATTAGTCATTGTGTTACCCAAATGCATCACTTGATTTGTCCATGCTTCAACAAATCTTTCCTTGTGTGGATTCAACCAAATTTCTTTCACATAATCAACAAACACTTTACAATCAACACATGATTGTTCAAACATGTGCAACCGCATGCTTTAGTATTTTTCATCACTGTAATACATAATGTCTTTCCACATATTCAATACCGACTCTTGTCTATCCTTTAAGACATGTTGCTTGCATTTTGCTCCAACATTTTTGTCGTTATGAAATCGACAAAATAAATTAATAGCATTTGGAAATACAATACTGACTGCATTCATTAATGCAAGATCTTTGTCTGTCACAATTACTTGAGGAAATTTATTTTGTGTAACAAATAAATCCCTTAGTTTCTCTAATGCCCAACAAAAGTTGTCTTCCATCTCACATTCCAAATAAGCAAATCCAACTACAAATGTATTCTCTGTTGATGTCATTCCAACAATTTCAAGTAATGACATTCTGTATTTATTGGTTTTGTAGGTATTGTCCATAATCAACACAATCGGAAACAAATTCAACAACTTCACGGAATCTGGATGCACCCAAAAAATATCTCTCATAACATCGGAGTCTTCACGCATTCTATTCCAACACACATATTTTGCATCTTCAATTAACTTGAATAAATGTCGCATCTATGTTCTATTACCTCTCAATTGCAATCGAATCACACTCATCTGTTTATATATTTGTGAGATCTTAGTAGCATTACTATTATCTCGATCTTGCAATGAGAGTAATATGTGTCTCGGTGCAACATTATATTTTGTTAAGTCATGAACATGCTTTCTTTCTTCATCATCTAACCGTCCAACATATGCATGCCCTTCCAAAGTATCAGGTAATTCATGATTGTGAATTCCACAAATTGCTTTAACTATCCATCGTGAACCATCTTTTAATGGTTTTGATCTAAGCTTGAAAGGACAATCACACTTTTTTGTTGAACTTCGATTTGAACTAACAACACCCTTGTATTTTCCTCCTTTGTCACATCCTAATATTAATTTATTTCTCCTTCCTTTCTCTCCTGTCTCTATATTTGATCTTCTGATAATTATAATAACTTTATTTTTTATACCGGTTTCTTTTGACCATTTCACAATAGCGTCCCTTGAATCAAATATCTGAAGTAAAATAAATTATAATTAATCACCACAATATATTTTTACAATATTAATATTACTTATATTTATTCATACCTGATTTGTGTCAAAACTATTTGTAGTATCGATGCATGTTTTATCCATTAATAGTAACGGTTCATCCATATCTGTTAACATTTAAAATAAATTAAAAAAAATTAAAGAATTAAATTTAAAAAAATTGTTCTGTACTGAAAAACTTGGGTAGGAAGTTTTCCAGTAACATGCTATGTACCGGAAATCTTATGGATGAAGTTTTCCGGAACACAGTTCTGTACCGGAAAACTTAGGTCTGAAGATTTCTGGTATTGAACATTTCCCTTCTGTACTGGAAAACTTGTTTTTCAAGTTCCTCGAAAGACTGTTGTGTACCGAAAATGTTGATTTTGAGTTTTCCAGAAGTTACCGGAAAACTTGGACTTACCGGATTTCTTTTTTACTGCTCCGAGAATGTAAAAAAGGTGAATTTTTTTTTAACTTTTCATTCTGTGAAATAGTCAAAAAACTTGAGGGCATTTTTGGCATTTTGAAAATTATCTGGGGGTACAAGGCTACTTTGGGGGGTACAGGGTAAAATTTTCCGAGTTTTGTTGGGTTAAGAGACGAATTATGATCTAAAAAATTGGTTCGATCTAACCCATCTTTTATACATTCCTACAATTAAATAAGTTGACGTGAAAGTTATGTCACATTTATTTTTGTTTTTAAATTATTGAAAATATTTTTAATAAATCTAAAAAAGTTATTTTAGTTTTTATAATATAAAATATATCAATAAAGTTTGAGAAAAATGTTTAAAAATTTTGAGGACTAAAATCGTAAAAAAAAAAATTTGTCAAGAAAAAGTTGCATAAAAAAGTAAAGACTAAAATTATGAATTAAACAAAATTAGAAGATTAAAATTGCACTTTAAATTTAATTATTCTTATAATTCATTTGAATGATTATTTAGTTTGCCAACCAAGCTACCTGGTTAAAATTCTTTTTGATTAACGTTTGAGTCAAATAGAATAGGACTTGAATTATCTCTTCCGATGGTAGAGGTACTTGCAAAAGACATTCTAGAATTTCAAAATTAGATTTATCATAGTAAATGAATACGAAAACACGAGTTTACTAAAATAGACAGACCATACTTGTAAATATTTTTAAAAACTTGTAAATAATATTCTAATACACATAAAACTATTCATTGACTTGAACTACCTAGAAAAACCCAATACTCTAATACTAAATTTCACATACTTAACTCATTAATTCACACTTTATGTAGTGTAACATCAATACTAACAATAATATAAATATATGTTTAAAATCACTGTAATAAATTATATACCAAAATGTTTGCTTCTTCTAACTAATTTATTGTCCCATCAGCTGACCACATCCACCATATGTCTATTATTTAACTATTACAATAGGTTATGTTCATATCTAAAGTTGTAAATATTGTTTAAAAAAAAAATGTAAATAATACTCCGTTCCATCAATAATATTGTTTTGAAAACATGCTTATTTCTTAAATCTTTTGTTTTGGTAACAACCTTGTAGAAATCAAACTGCAACAAGAGAATAAGAAAAGGGACAACCAAATAAATATATAAATAGATAGTATATATTATTACACATGAAATAAATTTATATAATAAGCAATTTGAAGTAGGAATACTATTTAGCTACAAATTCATTAAAATGATAATACTGTATTATCCACAACAAGAAGCAAAACATTAATATAATGACAAACACTTTCACTGTTGTCCAAACCTTCAATCCAAAGTTTCTTCTATTAGCTTTGTCCTTCTTGATTTGGATGAGAGTATCATGCACACACCATGGAAAACTTAGGAAATGATCCTTATTTAGTCCCTCATTGTAGCATCCCCAATAACTAGGATGATATGTTACATAATACCAAGAAGATGCAATAGCATATGATTCATCACCTTGAGAATTTGATTTGTTTATCATCTCATTGAACCAATTTCTAGCTTCCTTCCTTAGTGAAGTCACAGCATGATTTATTCCTTCCAAATCCTTTCTATCATTGAAAGATTTTGACATCTTCAAAATATTCCCACTAATTATTTCACCTTCTGTCTCTATACCATAGTAATCCATTAAGTTCAACAACTTGGAATCATACATGTGCTTGTATTCACAAGCAATTGTTATATACTTTTCAAAACCATCAATTTCCATGTCATAATCATATAGTTTTCTTGCATCTTTTCTAGTGAATGACTTTTTGAGACTCTTTGGTTGTGCAGCATTCTTCGCTTCGCGGTAAAGCTTTCCTATTATGTTATTTGATTGGTAACTTGGTTTGTTTTGTTTTTCCATGAAATCTGGATATTGTTCTCTATGTAGATGATGGGGTATTTCGGCCGGCAACCGGATTTTGCGAAATCGACGGCGATTGAGTGTAGTTTTGCCAGCTCTATACATGAATGACTCATTGCTTTTTCAGGATCCTTATCAGCAAAGACAGTGTGTGCACTTGCAATGATTCCTAAGCTGTCTTTAACTATGTAGTGGGTGAAATGCTCCTTTATGTCCTGTAGTAAAGTAGTGATAGTCATAGCCAACAAATTGTTTGCAGCCAAAAAAACATGCTTGGTGTGATTGTAGCATGAATTATCCTCATACATCTTCATTGGCTTATTAATTTTCCTTAGACACTTCTTAAAATTTAGGTTAGGTCCATCACAGCAGTGCAAAATCGACTTATAAAATGTACACAGTCAAAACTGTATAAACACCACTTAGGTCTTATCTATATCAATGTGAAACTAAACTTACCCTTTCACGCCCAACACTATGAAAGTTCTGGAGACTAAAAAAAGGCAACCCAAATTCCGCAATTAAAGTAGAATTTCCACACAAACAACGGATCTATGATAACTCAACCCTATAAAATCAACTTGTAAGGCGAGGACAGCTAAATCTTAATAAGTATCAATTAAGCCATATCTCTAGACAATGAGGGATTAAACACACCTCCTCACACCCAACACAATGAAGGCGGCTAGAGGCAGGCCGCAATAAAGGCGGAATTTCCAACAGAATTCTATATCTAAAACTTTTTAAATCAATACCTGTAATGTGACATCATGATCCACATTCATGACTTTAGATGGTGAATGATCCATTGGATTTTCCTGATGAGGAGGAATAAGACTAGGGTCCCAAGAGACAAAGTAGATATCTCCATCCAAGTCACTTCCTGAACGTTCATTAGGATGTGGTCTATACAAAAATATCACTTGAAGTCAGAAAAAATCATCATACACATAATTAATGTAACAGACTCATCTATTACATTTATTGTATGCATATAACATGTTTTACATGCTATTATACACTATACTATGTTATCTTCCTCATACCTTGCAATTTTCTTTACTGCAAATGTAACTACATTTAGTTTGTTATTTTTGAAACAAATGATTGAATAGATAGGAAGTAAGTAGAATGTTACACTTAGAGGAGTGTGCATGTGAATCAATATTTTCAAGTGTGTGCTGTGCTGGGAATGAGGAAACTCAAAATGAAAGGAAGGTATTAAAAACATTTTCTAACAACATTTTCAATTTTTTCTTTGTATGTAGGTGTTTGGAATGATATTTGTCTATGAACTTTCCTTTTTAATTGTGATAAACAGAAGATGAAAGCTAACTACTGATAATGTATTTCCGAAAACCATGTTTTGAAATTTTCTAGAATTTTTATAAAAAAATTCAATCTATTTTTAAAATGCCTATTCAAAAACTTTCATAATGCATTCTGTAATATTGATTTTATAAGTGAAAATTGAAACAAAAAACACCTGAAGTAATCAGAATCTTACCTTCTTCCCTTCTGTGGGAAAACAACACAGTCTACCATATGATGTAAGGCAGGTACATCAATTGCTCTCAAAATCCTTACATCTCCTGGGTGAAGACATGGATTCTTGGCTACAACTACCTTCCCCTTAACAATATATTTACTTTTTTTTGCACCAATGACCTTTGATTGCTTATTTCTTGGAAGAGATATTTGCACAAATACCTCTCCATATTTCAAAGTCCTTGTTTCATCCAAGCATCCTAACAAAGCTCTTCCTTTCCTAACAAATATCCTAGTTTTGAGCTGTAATTCTTGTAACTTTGCAGCACATATTGTTTTCAACATCATGCAAAGAAAAGGTTCCTTTGATGGATGGAATCCACAAATAATCATTTCCCTTAACATGTTTGTAATATCTCCATAAGACATCATGTCTAGTGCATTGAATGGTTTTCTTGTTATCATTCTGAGTTTATTAACAATCTCCCTTTGCTTCCTTTTAAAGACTCGGTCCTTGACGCCGAGCGTGGACAACAGAACGATTACTTGACGGTTAAGGTAACATGGTTTGTGTTTGCTCCATGACAAGACATCAAGTTTTGTGTTTTCTGACTTGAACTTGCACATGCTGTTTCTCAAGGAAAGTTTAGTTGATGAAGTAGGATCAATAGCAACAACACCTTTGTATCCACCATATCTGATTTGAAAAGCTGATGGAACATTATGATCCATGAAGCCACATTGTTCAGCCACTTCTTGAGCCAGTTCGTAAGATATCTTCCCTATTCCATCAGAGAAACAATATTTGATTTCACCTCTTTTAAATTCTATATCAGGAATGATCTCAATTTCATTTCTTCCAACACTCACTGTGTCCCTTGATGAGCTGAATGATTGACCAAGCCTTGCTGCATATTTGGCAACATTTCTAATTTCATGAAAATCTCCCATCCATTTTCTTATGTCATATGCAGTTAGTCCTTTTCTTGATGCAAACATCCACACTGAGTTATCGCGTAGTTGACTTGACGAGTAAGCAAGAAACTCGAACTTCTTGTCACCAATTGATATTCCATTTTTTAGTGTAGAAAGTACCCTTTGATGAAGCTTTGTTTCTCTTTCCACATCAATAATAGACGAACGCAAAATCAAATCCGACGAATGGAGTTTATCCATGTTCTCATCGAGAAATGAAACGCGAAGGAAGTTATCAGTGTCATCAGGAAAGTTGCGCAAAACTCGATTCGAAAGATTTACTTCAGGACCACAAAAATATATTCTTGATGGAGTTACTTGTACTCTATGCACATACACCAACCCTTTATCCAATGAAATGGTACTAGATAATGGAATTGAACTATTTGTTGAGTATCTTTGATATTCTTTCTCAAACCATTGTATAGGTTCATAGCAACATTCTTTCATCTGATACAGTTTATTCAAAGCACTTTCTATATATGCATCTTTAATTCTTTGTGGATCAATCATATGAAAAAAATTGGTGTGAATTGCTTGCAAAGGAAGAAAACCATGTTGGACTAATGAGTTGATTTTGAAGAGAATTTTGTATGGCAAGTTGAGAGCTTCTGGTGGAATCACCATAGGGACAAAATTCAAGTTAGATAAGAAATCATGTTGTTTCTCAAGATCCAAGGTGTTGTCAACTTTATAATAATTTTGATATTGGTGACGAAAATTCGGAACCTCGGTATTTTGTGGAAGATCTAAACATAAAGCTGATGATTGTCCAATGCAGCATGATGGAGTGAAATCTACTGATCTAAACCAATGGCTGTCATAAGCTTCCTTAAAATAATTGCTTTCAGAATCATCTTTTTCGTATATCTGAGGAGCGCTGCGTAACTGAAAATTAAGGATGGAAATTGAAGTATAAGATTTCTACTTTGTTACTATCAAACAGACAAAAATATTCAGTGTTTTCATGAACTGAGGTAATTAAGTTTATGCATGTTTCAGGTACTAGCAAGATGTTCATGTGGTAAAAGAGAAATAGTTAAGTGGGAGAAGAGTCATAACTGGCAGCACTTTATGCTTATTTTATGACTATTGTCCGAAATGTTATGAACATAAATCTAGACAACAAAATTCAACATCTTTTGAAATAGTTAATGCAGTTCATACACGTGATTAATGCAACCACATATGTGAACTGCAGTAACCATTTAAAAGTTGTGGAATTTTCTTGTCCTAAAATTAATGCTCAAGTAACATTTTTGGCTGATATATTGCAGCACTATTTGTAGTATGCACATTAGAAGTGGAACATCTACATATAGAAATAGAATCAATGCATTCTGGCTATTGCTGTCACTTACATGCATAAAAGAGAAAAAGCTAAAGTCAAATTATTTTGTAAGGTATTTAACTAGTATTTTTATAAAGGGATTACATGATCACACTGGTATATATGAGTCTCACATTACTTGTAAAAAATATTTCTGATATATTTCAAAGTTGTGAATAAAGTACAACCACTATTTTGTTTAAAGAGACTATTCTAAACCTAATGAGCCTGAATAGAGGACCGAATACAGTTACTACAAATAATTAAAAATACAAGTTATTTACATCAGTACTTCTGTAACTAAAAAAACTAACCTGAAAAAGGAGAAGCTTCTTAGTCATACAACATGAGTGATGCAGCTCAATTCGCGATATACTCTCGAGATTAATCATCAACTTATAGTCCTTAGACAAATATTGAAAAAACATATACATCTTCCTTAATCTAGCTCCAAATTTAACAGAAGCATTTGGATGTTCCCAAAGTACACTAAGTTTTCCCTTAGATGTTTGACATCCAAAGTGTATTCCAATACCATCCATGTTGTAAGCAAAGATCCTTGGCTTTGGCAAAATGTCATGTTTTATTACTTTAGAATGTAGAACATAGTCACTATTGTAAGATAGGTGTTTATTAGTAATTAAGTCCAAGATAGTTTCAACACTTTTTTTCTCTGTGAATTGAATATTAACATGTCTCCAAGGTTCTCCATCTTTATGCTGCTCAATCTCTATAGCAAGAACAGTTTGGAAACCAGCATATTGCTCCAAAAATTTCTTTACATCTTCAGCAGAAACATTTGATGGGAATCCATGCATTTGAATTGTCTTGCACATTGTTTACCTGAAATTTATATATAAATAAATGAAAACTAGCATGATTTCTTAATTTTTAGATAAGTATGAAGATTGCCTAACCAACTGATTGGACTCAAGTAGTTAATAAGTTTCAGTTGAAGACGAATTTTTCGGGAGAGCATGAGTTCGAATTATGGCTAGAAGAATCATTAGTCATTTGAACTCTAGATTTCCAGAGTCCTTTCTCTTAGAAACCGAAATTTTAAGACTACAAAAATGAAGATTTCCTTATACAACAATTATACAGAACTTGATATAGAAAACTTTTTTTTTCTTAACCCTCCAGCTTCCAAACTCATTTGCTGCTATATATAGTGGTAGATGCAGAACAATCGCATCTTCGAATATTTGTTAAGATTAGAAAGTGGTAAATGAGAGACATATGGTGAGATTTTATATTTTTGTCTCAACACTCCAGTTTTAAGAGGAAGAGTCATCATAATCTAAAATTCGACTAGAAGACTGACTAAAAATCATTTTAGTTAGGTTTGAACTTGAGTTTTACCGAATAATATTTGATAATGCTGACAATGAATAATACACCTATAGTGGTGAATATTTGTCACACCCCATTACATCCCATAATTTCTATGATTAAAATTCATAATTATAGGACTTCTATCTTAAACTATAATAATAGGCAGCAAGAACAATTAAATTTGAAAACATGCATTTATAAAGTCATAGTTTCAAAGCAATTATAAAAGAAGTTGAAGAATCTATATATGTAATTCACCAACATGCAAGGATGAAAAATACTCACATGAAATTTCAAGTTAGACTTTATCCAAATGCAGTTTGAGAAACCAAGCGCATGCGAAAAGGAACCAAATGAATGAAAGAGTTCCTTCACACTAAACTAGGCCACAGTAACTTTTATATGATTGTGAAAGTATTGTAACTATATAATAATTTTCAATTTTTCATTGTTCAAAATTAAAAATGCATGGTGGCATCTTCTGTCATAGAATTTTTTTATGTTCATGTTTCACTTGCTTTTGTTTTAATGATCATTTATTCATCATTCTTGTTATTCTTCTAATTAGACTTGGAATTTAAACAACAATATTAATTATATATTATTTTCTCTTAAATTAATAATTTACACTTTAAAATTCATGATAGTTTCTTTGTTCATAATTATTATCAACTTGCTTAGTTGGTTTTTATTTGGTTTAAAAAACATCTTCTTTCTTAGTTCTCTTATATATTTCCTATCTACAACTTGCTTTTCTTTTAACATTTTTAGTTTCTTTTTTTTTTTTT
>JBBPBT010000709.1:233626-261966 GCA_037974875.1 Cicer bijugum
TATATATGGTTTGATAATTGTTTTATAAAAGATTAGTATGAGAGATTTATTGTTGTAACATTTGGTAGAATTTCAAATGATAAAATATTTTTAATTACACAAATTGTAATTTAAAGTGAGACAAATGACTAACGATGCAAATATAATGCACTTTAAAGGACTAAATCAAAAACAAAAAACTTAAAAGATCTAAGAAGAAACTAATCTCAATTTAAAGGGCATATGCATTAAAAAAAATGTTATTTCAACTTAAAAGGCATGTGTTTACAAACTATTATTTCCATGAAAAATAAAAGATCTCACGATTTATTTTGCCAATATATTTTATATTATGATTCACATGAAATTGTTTTATATTATTTAGGAGAATAAAAACGAAATATATTCAAATAAACAATGCATGTAACACGAGAAATGCTATGTGCATAAAACATATACAAAATTCAAGATTTTGAGATCCATATGGACGGTGATTTTTAGTCACATAGTATCTATATAAGTTATAAGTTGCAAACACCACTAATTACCATATGTTGGAGAGTTTAAAGGAGTACGAGAGAAATAATGAGTCAAATGTTTCAAGACCGCACAAGCTTTTGACACCACATATTCATCCAAAATTTTAAGACGATGACTATATGAGCTACCTTTATCTCTTATAAATTCAACATTTAACTCATACACAGTCAGTATGAAATTTAACTCAACATTTTTAGCTGATGTTTAGAAAAATAACCAGATAGAGACATTTAAATAACAATCAAAATACACAAAAATAACATGGAAACTCCAAAATTGGAGAAAAAATAACAAATAGATAATAACGCTAAATAAAAATTATTACAACACATAAACTTATCTCAAATACACCACAACTACAATACAACCACATTCTCCAAAGAGAATATCTAACTATCTATCATAAAACTCTAAGACATGATTAAAATAATAGAGTGAAATCTAAACTTAAAATATTTCTAAGTAGAGCAAATTTTATAGTAATACATATAGGCTTGAGCTCACTATTCCTTTACAATTCTAAGCAATGTGAGACTATTTCAACATATATAATATAAATCAACTCTAATAATCTTCACCTTGGTCGAAATTTATTTATCTTCAACTTCCATTATCTACACTGACAATCATAGTTCTAAATAACGTTCATATTCTATCATAAAAAGTATATTTCACTTGAAGTTAAACCACTTCAAGAATTTCTTCTTCCTAACGAACACTATACTGAAAAATATGGTACAAACTTCCATGTTGACTTTCTTAAAAAGTTTTTCAGCAACAGACATAATTTCACAACATATCTTGCATTAATGCCAATCAATGCTAATGTGATAACCCGTTATCAATAATTCATAATTTTCTGTGATAGCGTGAAAATTTCATAAGGATGCACTTCTCATTTTTAGAGAAGATTGCCATCTCCCATCACAGGGAATACATTGTTAGCATTTGACTCAAAGTCTTTCTCTGACATTTCTCTCTCAGGACAATTATTCTTCACATGCCCAAACTTTCCACATTTTCAACATTTCAGAATCATTCCATAGTTTTCCTTCATATCAATCTCTAGCAACCAACACTAAGTTTGTTGAGATAAAGTGTTTTCCTCACTTTTCAACCTTTTTTTCTTAAAAAATAGTTTTGCTAGCAACATCTTCAAAGATTAACATTTTCTTCTCATATACCAAAACAAGTTTGATATCCCCATAGAAAGATGGAAAATACCATATGAGTATTAAATTCTTATCTTCTTCTTCAATCATCAATCTAATGGCTTCTAACAGAGACAACACCATTGACATCACTTAGATGATTGGATATTTTCATCCATGCGTAAGTTATGAAATTATTCCTCCGACAACAATCGATTTGAGATGTCTTTTGCCTTATATAGCCTTTCATGTTTCTCCTAAAACTCTTTTGTTGTCGACTTGTCTTGCACATTAGCAAAAATATTCTTAACCAAATACAATCGAATTGCACTTGCAGCTCCCAAATGTCGGAAACATTTCCTTTTAATGTCTTGTATAATTATTATTGTATCAACACATCTTTGACTTGTATTATCCACAAGTCAAAATTGATTTTCCGCTTAGATTTGTATATGTCAAACTAAACTACACTTGAAAAATTTGGCATTGCAACAACATGAAAACAATAAATTGTGCCACAGGTAAGTTTCCAGAAAAGAGAAATAAGTCACAAAGGACTACTTAATAACAAGTATTTATTAATCAAAACATTTTCCAAACAATACTTCTACAATATCAAAATTATTTTCTAAGTTTGAAGATTAGACAATGGTGCAACCACAAAACATACTAAGAATTTAATACTCCACCGAACCAAAAATTGCCACACCAAATGTTGAAAAAAATAAACAAAGAGACAAATTTAAATAAAAATCTAAATACGTGAAAATGACATGGAAACTTTAAACTTAGAGAAAATCATGATAAGATAATAACACTGTGAAAATTGTTGCAACACAATGAATTTTGTCAAATACTTCACACCTCCAATACAACCACACTTTGCGATAAAAATATCTAACTAGAATAAAAATGAGTTGGCAAAATCTTCTCAATATCATTGAAATTTTAACTGGAATAATAAGGAAGAATTGAAGATTAATTTAACTTTAAATATCTTAAAAAATTGTTTTGATTTTACATTTTTTGTTATTCAACTATTTAATTTTTTTTCCTATTTATTTTCATTTGCTCTTGAAACTTTGAATGTTTCCTAAAAAATTGAATGACTTATTTGAATTTCTATAAAAAAAAAATTTATCATTTAAAAATAGTCTTTTAAAATCTACATAATTTTTTATGTCATTTAAAAATAATTTTTTTTTTAAAAATTTGCAAGACTCTTATAATTCCTTTAAAATCTTACATAGTCTTTTAAAATTTGCAAAAAATTTTTTTTACATAAAAGATGACTTTTAAATTCTCTAATTGAGAGGAATTGCAATGAAAAATTAGAGCGATAAATATAAGGTCACTCTTACTTTACAATTTTAAGTAATGTGAGACTATTTTAACATATAAGTAAAATATATTTTTAGTCCTTTAAGTTTAGTCCAATTTCCTCTTAGGTTCTATAAGTTTCTTTTTTCTCAATTTGGTAATTTAAGTTACATTCAGTTTGTATCATCAACCTTTAAGTTATATTGAATCACACAAGAAATCCTTTAAATTTGAATTTTTCTGGAATTACTATCACAAAATGTTAAGATCTAATTGAAATATGGGAATAAGTTGACCGTTCAAACTACTTTTCAAGTGAAAGGAGTTAATGACATTGATTATGTAGATAGACTTTCATTATTATGTTTTAAGGCTATGCATGTATCTAAATGGTTGCAAAGAAAATCAAGAAATGAAGACCATCCGTAATGTTTGATGAATGATTTTTGAAGGTTTAGTATGAGAGATATATTTTTAGAACATTTGGTAGAGTTTTTAATAATTTGAAGCTTTCAATTGCACCAATCATTGTTGAAAATGAGATAAAAGACTAACATTGCAAACGTAGTATATTATAAAAGACCAAATCAAGATAAAATAAACTTAAATGACCTAAGCAAAAATTGAACTAAACTTAAAAGACTATAAATGTATTTTTGCCTAACATATATAATATCAATCAACTTTAACATAAACATCATAACTAAAACCTGATAGGTTACATTTTAACGACAAATAAATTAAGTTCTTAATTTTTCAACAATTTGATGATTGTTTGTGCAAATAGATTATTTCAGGGTTTCCATATTTGATTAGCACCTAACATGGGATTGAGCGCTAATTGAAATTGTTTGTGCAAATAGATCACAAATGATATTCACTACAACATTTTGGCGCTACGGCGACTCTTAATTTTCTATGGTAAAAAAACTGTTCTCGTAGAGGTATATAGACAACAGTTTTTATATTTCGTTGCAGTAAAACATGAAATTTTATAATTTCTACAACAACACTAAAAAACCGTTTTCGTAGCTACTTGATAGCTTTACGCAACATTTATTCACTATTATTCTTTAGTTTTTTAAATATATTTAAATATATTATATAAAATATAATTTAAATATAATATATAACTATTAGTTTATTAATTTATTTTCGAAACTCTATCACAACTTGAAGGTTTAGGCTTTTGCAAAATAAAATTTTATAATTTCTACAACAACATTAAAAAATCGTTTTCATAGCTACTTGATAGCTTTACGCAACATTTATTCATTGTTATTCTTTAATTTTTTAAATATATTTAAATATACTTTATAAAATATAATTTAAATATAATATATAACGATCAGCTTATTAATTTATTTTCGAAACTCTATCCCAACTTGAAGGTTTAGGCTTTTGCAAAATAAATTGTAAAGCATACTTTTAGTCAGATATTCAGACTTTGTTAGACTTTTAAAATGGTTAGATAATATAAAAATAGACATATGACATGTAATAGGTTAAACCTCGACCTAATGTTTTTAAGGTAGACCGAATCTAGGCTTTGCAATATCGAACTTAATTCAATCTATTTCCATCCTTAGGTATAATTTTTAATTTTATTCCTTAATATGACAACATGTCCTTCTCTAATTTTAAAATAAGAAAGGAAGAAGTTAGCAGCGTGCTAAGAATTTTTTTTTTTTTTAAAAAAACTTTAAGATTTTCAGAAATAGCATGAAAACTTTTATTCTATATTTAATTGTGTTCATTCAAATAGTTTTTATTAAAGTGTTTTTCTATGAATTTGACGTTTTTGAACACATATATATTGAATCTCTATTTTATTTACAATTATATCTAACACTAAAAATAGTATTCGTAAATATAAATTCTCTAATAAATAAACAACCTTTTTTACTAATTATATAACCATGTCAATGTACATGTCTCTTGTTTGATTGATTTGGTATCTTAGTAGCAATATCTCACACAGAACTTTTGGGAGTCCAATAGGCCATTGATTCAGAATTCAAACTATTGCAAGTTTAAACTTTTAGAAAAAAAAATTGTGACTTTTTTTCCAACATGTGCAAAAATTCAGGCCATTATAATTCCAATTTTGGTTCAAGCTTATAGTAGGTAATTAATTTTCTTTTTTACCGAATAATGAGCAATTAATTGAAGTATTATTTTCAATCACCCAAAAATCTAAAAAATATTTTACCGCTATTAAATTGGAGTGAGATTATAAGTTAATTTACAATATGATTAAAATTCTCTTTTTTTTTCAAGTAAATAATTTTGAAAAAAATTTACATCGTCAATAAATAACAACAGTTAAATCATTAATAATATTTGATTTTTATTTATAAATATTTATAAAATCACTTCTATAATTTATGATGTATAATATTTTTTACTTAGCATCAAAATTAAACTCTTTTCCAATACTTAAAAAGTGTGATGTGCATATCTACATAAAAATCATTATTAGACAATGTCAACTACCAATTATTTTAAGATAAAAAGTTCTTGATTTGATCTTCAGGACTTGAACCATGCTCTAATTGTCATATTAATTTTTTGAAAAGAAAATCAATTAAGTAACCATTATCTAATCATAAGACATGTTAAGACTTCATATTACAGCAACAAGTACCACAAACATATTACATGTTATGTTAAATGAAACTTCATATTACTAATAGGACCATTTATAATAGTAAACATAAAACAAGTATCTCAAATAATACACAATACCCAAATTATCACAAAGTGTTAAGTTCCACTAAATACTCTGCCTTTATTTCATCATGACATATTGATCTGCTTGTTAGTTACACGTATAAAATTGAAGACTCTCTTTACTTCACCATGACATTCTTCTATACTTGTAAAAACCAATTGAAATATAATTAGGGAAATATAAATTGAAGTATGAAATAAATCATATGGATACTAACATTATGACATGCATATAAAATTATAGGCTTATAAATAATAAAGATTTTTGTAAGAAAAAAATAAAAAATAAAAATACACATATAATCCTTTAAGTTTAATTCAATTTTTGTATAAATCGTTTAAACTTATTTTATTTCGATTAAGTCATTTAAGTTGCATTTTTTTTTTGTACCGTTAGTTATTTATCTTAATTTTAACAACAATTATGAAACTTTCTGATTAATTGAAACTCTACCAAATACTACACCATATGTCTTTTATACTAATCATTAATAAAACATTCATCAAATATTATAAATAATATATATTTTTTATATTCTCAACATCAATTTAAACTGACGTATAACATTGAAAGCAAGACAATAAAGATATATTTAAATAATCAATAATCAATGTCTTTAACTTCTTTAACATGTAAAGGTAGTTTGAACAATCAACTTATTGCGATATTTTGATTAGATCCTAATATTTCATGACACTAATTTGAGAAAATTTTGAAACTTAAACGACTGCATACATAATTTAATATATCTTAAAGGTTAATTGCGTAAAACTATGTACCTTAAATGGCCGAATAAATTGTTTTTTAAAAATCTAAACGAAAAAATTGAGCTAAATTTAAAGAATTAAAGATGTATTTTTGCAAAAAAAAAGGTAATAAAGATGAACTTTTACTTTATAAAAATAAATAAATAATTACTTTAAAACTAAATTGTTATACACTTACACTCGCAATGACAAACTTTGTCTATACCACACCTTCCAACTTCAGGAGGCATACACCAATAATTTGGACATTCAAAGTCATAATGACACATGTCTGTTATGTTAAACAAGAATTAATGTTAAGGAAATTTAAGAACAAAAAAAATGTTAAAGGAAATTAAGAGGGTGAAAGATAAAGTCTTACGTAAAACATAAATTTCACAAGAATGAAAAAACAAACTTACCACCAGCATCAATTACAACAAGAAGCACGGAAAAAAGGAGGATCATAGCATTAAAAAACTTGAAAATTTCGGCCATTTTTTTTTTTATCTCTTTTGCACCTTAAGAATCAGTTAATTGTTTGATCACTTTATAATGTAAAGAAATGCTCTGTTTTGTTAAATTATTAAATATTAAATTGTTTTGCACCTATAAAGTTTTAAGAAGCTCTTCCTAAAATAATTGCTAGTACGTGTCTATTGGGTAAATTGATGTGTTATGCTTATCTCTCTGACTCACTCAATTGATCATGTGGCTAGACGTTAGTAAAAGTCTCATAAAAATTTTGGTGTTCATCAGAGGTCATTCATTTTTTGTTTTTGTCAACATTTCATTATTATTTTTATTTTCTTGTTAGTATTTGATGATACACAACCAAAAATCTTAAAACAAACAATAATGCTGTGAAGAAATATTGATAACTTAATCAAAATCAATTACATTGTTGTATATTAGACACTCTTTCTATTTAGAGAAAATCCCAAATATTATAGCTCATTATATGTCTCATTCATTTAAGTGAAGAGGAGTCTTGTTAGAATTATAAGATATAGACAATTTTAAGGAAAAAGACAACCACCAAAAGAGAAAAGAGAAGAGTAAACTATATTTTCGATTTTGTCAAACTAGTCTCAAAATAATTGTTCATTCGTTAACCGTTGGATTGAACTGATTTTTGGATAACAAGTTCACAACATACAAGTCTTCATTTTTCAATGGTTGGAGAGGAGAAACGATGTATGGAGAAGGAGAAACAATGCTCACACAATAGCAGACTTTTTGAGTGTTTTTCTTCTTGTTTTTCATTTGTAAGCTTTAATGTTTTGTTATTTGGCTAGTTGCAAGCAAAATTTTGTGCATCATTTTAAGACTTTCTTGTACTCTTATTTAATTATAGTTGAACTATTTTTTTTTATTTGGACGACCTGTGGTTTTTACCCTTCTATTGAGGGGGGTTTTCCACATTAAAATATCGACGTTCTTTACACACTTTTATTTGATCAATTTTACTGTCATATATTTATTGTTGCTTTTCACGTGTTCTTGCAAGTTGGAGGAATTTTATATGCACTATGTATTGCTTATTATCGGGTTTCTGTGTTTATTCTCATCAGAGTGGCATTAGAGTTCTTGGTTAAAGTGTTATTTGACTTGCTTGAAGGATGAAGGCAAATATGAATATAAAGATGGTATGCTTGAATGGTACTAATTAACATTTATGGAAGGGCAAGATGAAATATTTATTATTTTTGAAAAAAATGCATCTTCTTATTTTTTGTTCTAAAAAATCGCATGATAAATCTACGGAAGAATGAGATTTTGAACATCAGTGGATATGTAGTTATGTTAGGCAATCTGTAGAAGATAATGTTTATAGTCATATTGCTAATGAGATAAATGCAAAAACTATGTGATATAAGAAACAACTTTGTTTTCCTCTAAATCAGGGAATAATAAATTGTTCTTGTAGAATAGTTTCATAACTTTGAATTATAAGGAGGGAACTTTCATTTCATACCACTTGAATCAATTCAGGGGATCCTTGATCATATGTCATGAATGGGTATCAAGTTTGATGATGAGTTATTGAGATTGTTTCAAGTGTTATCTTTACCAAAGTCTTTGGAGACATTTTAGGTTTCTATAATGAGTTCAGCTTCTAAAGGTGTTATTTATTTGGAAATGACTAAGGGTGGTGTTTTAAATTTGGAGATGAGAAGGAAGACACAAAGTTTTTCATCTCAATCTGAAGTTATTGTTACTGAAAATAGGGGAAAAGTCAGGGTAAGTAGAAAGTAACATGTAGCCTATAAAGGTAAGAAGGGTAAGCAGAAACAAAGAGGTTGTGAGGATGATGTGTTGATGATCAAGTTACCACTGCTATTTGTGATGATCTTGCAATTTTTTGTGACCTTTGGTCATTTAATCCAGTTTGAAAGATGGATAATGATGGTGTATCTAAGGTAATTAGTGTTGGCGTTTTATGCATAAAAACCAACATGGGAATGAAATTGTTGCTTAAAGGAGTCAAACATTCTCCCGACGTTCACTTCAATTTTATCTATGTACATATGTTTATTGATAGTGATTTTAATAATCATTTTGTTTCTGGAAGGTGGAAACACATCAAAGGTAACTTGGTTGTGGCTAGAGGGGAGAAAATTGGTAAACTGTATTGGACAAAAACTTTGGTTGCTAAAGATAGTATGAACTTTATGGCACCAAAGGCTTAGTCATATTAGTGAAAAATGGTTAAAATATTTATCCAGAAAAGATGTGCTTCAATGATTGGAGAATGTAGATTTGGAGAAATTTTCTCACTACATGGTTGGTAAACAAACTAGAGTATCCTTCAAAATGTTTTCTCCCTCTAGAAAGTTAGAGTTTCTCCTGTTGGTGCATTCTGACGTTTGTGACCTTTAAAGGTAAAATATTTCAGTGGTGCACTTTATTTTGTTACTTTTACTAATGATTGTTCCAAAAAAAAACTATGGGTTTATGCTTTGAAAACAAAAGACCAAATCTTGGAGAAGTTCAAACAATTTCATGTTTTGGTTGAGAGACAGACGAGCAAGAAGTTGAAATGTGTTTGTACTGACAACGATGGTGAGTATTGTGGACCCTTTGATGTCTATTGCAAACAATAGAGTATATGACATGAAAATAATCCTCCTAAAAACTCCTCATTTGAATGGTTTAGCAGATAAGATGAATCGGACATTTGTTGAGTGAGTGAGGTGTATGCTCTTTGAAGCTAAGTTGCCTAAACATTATGAGAGTGAGGCAATGTACACATGGTACATGTTATTAATCTTACTCCTACTATTGCTTTGAATAATGAGGTACATGACAAGGTATGGTTTGACAAGAATGTCAAGTATGATCATTTGAGAGTCTTTGGTTGCAAGAATTTTGCGCATGTGCCGAAGGATGGAAGATCTAAGTTGGATGCAAAGTCAAAGCAGTGTATCTTCATTGGTTATAGTGAGGATGATTTTGGGTACAAGTTCTATGATCCTATAGAGAAAAAGGTTATCAGAAGTCATGATGTAGTCTTCATGGAAGGCCAAACTATTGAAGACATTGATAAGGTGGATAAGACTACACCTGAGAAAGAAAACATATTGGTTGATGGTGATCTAGTTTGGTCACTTGTTCCCAATTTGGATACTACTGACAGTAAAATTTAGAATGATGAGCCACATTACGGTTTTGAAAATCGTCTAATTGGAGATGAGGTGCTTATTCCAACAGGTGAATATCAAAATTTGTCATACGATGAGAATCTCAGTGATGCTTTTGAACTGTGGTAAAAATGTCATCAATTAGAACTGTGTTGAGTTTGGTAGCTACCCTTGACTTTGAGGTAGAGCAAATGAATGTATAAACAATTTTCCTTCATGGTGATTTGGAGCAAGAGATTTACATGAATCAACATGATAATTTTTTTTGTTAACGACAAGGAAGACTATGTGTGTAGACTGAGAGATAGTTTATACGGTTTGAAGTAAGCTCTAAGGCAATTGTACATAAAGTTTAAGTCTGTTATGTGTGACCACAAGTACATGAAGACTACTTCTAACCATTGTGTATTTGTTAGAAAATTTTCTAACGATGATTTCATTATCTTGTTATTATATATTGTTGTCATAATTATTGTTGGAAAAAATATTTTCAAGATTAACAGGTTAAAGAAGCAGTTGAGTAAGTCATTTCTCATGAAAGACATGATAACAACTAAATAGATTTTTGGCATAAGAATCATGTGTGACAAAAAGGAGATTAAACTTTGGATGTCACACAAACATTATATTGATAGTGTTGCAAAGGTGTCAAATGGAAAACTCTAAGGTTGTAAGTACTCCTCTTGCTACTCATTTTAAGTTAAATTCTAAACAAAGTCCTTCTAGTGAAGATGAGAAAAGAGACATGCAACGAGTTCCTTATGTGTTTGTTGGGGGCAGTTTGATGTATGCAATTGTGTGTACAAAGCCATATATTGTGCATGTTGTTGGTACAATCAATATATTTTTGCCAAATCTAGGTAGAGAGCATTGGAATACTGCAAAATGAATTTTGAGGTATCTTCACGGTACTACATCTATGAAGCTTTGTTTTGGAGGTGACAACCCTATTTTGGTGGAGTTCTTTGACTCAGATATGGTTAAAGATATTAATTAGAGCAAGTCAACTTCAGACTATATGATTAAATTTGCATAGGGATATGTGACTTGACAGTTTAGATTAGAAAAATATGTAGCATTTTCTATAATTGAGGTAGAGTTCATTTTCATTATCGAAGCATGCAAAAAGTTAATTTGGTTGTAGAAATTCTTGTAGGACCTTAAGTTTATTTAGTATAAATTTGTATTATTTGTCGATAGTCAAAATATTATTTATCTTGATAAGAATTCAGCATTTCATAGTAGGTCCAAATACATTGATATAAGGTATCATTATATACGTGATGTTTTTGAAGCTAAGTTGTTGGAATTGGCTAAAGCTCATACTGATGACTAAAGCATTACCAATAGATAATTTTGAAACTTGTTGTGATATCCCGGTTTGGCAATTATCTCCATATAGTCGTGAGGGAAAGATATGTTGGATATTGGGTTCCCTTCTTATGTGAAGAAATGCCCAAATATTGTAGCTCATTATGTGTTTCACTAATTCAAGTGGAGATGTGTCTTGTTAGGGTTGAATGAGAGATACTATTTTGAAGAAAAAGGAAACCGCCAAAAGAGAAAAGAGAAAAAAACAAAAGAGAAAAGTAAACCAGTCTGAGAAAAACATCGATTGGATATTCTTCCTTTGGTGAACTCATTCGCGATGAGAATGACAATTATTATACTGATTACTATGGAAGTTTAGGTACTAAAAATGTTCTTTTTCCTTAAGCTTGGACTTTTTTTCCTGATGTTAGGGTGGCTCAAAATGTAAGCTTAAAAAAGGTAACCTTTGATAGCAATTCTAAACCTCCAATTAACATAGTCAGAGATGCGTTGTCTATCTAGTCGGATCTCCAACCTATCTTCTTCATCTTCAAAATTGAAGTACTTCTCTTCATCACATCTACTTCTCTTTGCAATATTTGGCAGTGTTTATAATGCTAAGATGTTGTCAATTGCCCTAATCGTTGTTTAAAGTAAGACAAATGACTAACGATATAAATATGATGTAACTTAAAAGACTAAATCAAGAAAGTAAAAACTTAAAGGAACTAAGCAAAAATTAAGTTAAACTGAAAAGGAATATGTGTTAAAAAAAAACATAAAGAATATATGTGTTACAAAAAAAAATATAAATGATCAAATTGTTATTTTCATGAAAAATAAAGGATCTTATGATGTATTTTGTTTATATATTATATATCTTGAATCACATGAAGTTGTTTTTTATTGTTTTAAAAAAATTAAAAATAAAATTTATTCAGAAGATAAACATTGCACATAGCACGAGAAATTGTTTTATATTATTTAAAAAAAATGAAAAACAAAATTTATTCGTAAGATAAACATCACATGTAGCATGAGAAATACTATATTCATGAAACATGTACAAAATTCAAGATTTTGAGATCAACATGGACGAAGATTTTCAATCACATAGTACCTATACAAACTATAGGTAGCAAATATTGTTGGTTATCATTTATTGAGGAGTTTGAGCAAGCGCGAGAGCAACAAGTCAAAAATTTCACGATTGCACGAGACTTTGATATCACAACTCCATAAAAAACTTTAAGGCAGTAACTATATGAGTCGCCTTTCTTGTATGTTCAACGTTTAACTCATACATAGTAGATGTGGAACTTAATCACTCACACTTAACTCAACAATTTTGGCCAATGTTGGGAAAAATAAACAGACAAACAAATTTATATAACAATCAAAATACACAAAAATAACATGGAAACTCCAAAATTGGATAAAAAACCACAAATAGAGAATAACACTAAATGACAAAAAACAACAAGTACAAAATAACACTAAGTAAAAATTGTTACAATATATAGACTTCTCTCAAATACTTCACATCTGCAACACAACCACACTTTCAAAATAGAATATCTAACTGCTCCTCACAAAACTCTAAGACAAATTAAAAATAAAAAAATATATATAAACTTAAAATATTTCTAACCAGTACGAATTGTAATGAATAATTAAAGTCATATATATATAGGCTTGAGCTCCATCTTCTTTTACAATTCTAAGCAATGTGGAACTATATCAACATTTATAATATCAATCAACTATAACAATTTTCACCTTAGTTGAAACTTATTTATCTTCAGTTTTTATTACTTACACCGATAATCATAATTCCAAATAACTTTCATATTCCATCACAAAAAGCATACTTCACTTGCTAAATCGCTTCAAGAATTTATTCTCAATAAAAAAAATCATGCTAAAAAATATGGTGCAAATTATCAAGTTGACTTTCTCAAAAAGTTCTTCAACAACCGACATAATTTCAAGCACACTTTGCATCAATATTAACCAATGTCCATGTGCTAACCCGTCAACAATAACTCATCATTTTCCATGGACCATGGCATCATCTCCCATCATCGGGAGACATCGCTAGCATTTAACTCAAAGTATTTCTCTGAAATTTTTCTATCAAGACAATTATTCTTCACATGTCCAAACTTTTCACATTTCCACAACATTTCATAATCTCTCTAATTCTTCTTCAAATATTAAAGATCCTTCTCATATATCAAAACATGTTTGATGTGTCCATAGAAAAAAAAGAAAAAGACCATATGAGTTTTAACGTCTTATGTTCATCTTCAATCTTCGATACAATATCTTTTAATTCAGAGATAATACCATTGAGATTACTTAGATGATTAGATACTTTCAAATTTCTATCCATGTATAAGTTATGAAATTGTTTCTTCAATAACAATCAATTTGAGATGTCTTTTGCCTAAAATACCCCTTCAAGTTTCTCCTAATGCTATTTTGTTACCGATTTGTCTTGCACATTAGCAAGAATATTCTTAACCCACTACAATTGAATTACACTTGCAGCTCCCAAATCTAATTCTTTTCATTTGTATTTGTCAATGTCATAAATGTTTCCTTTCAATATCATGTGTAATCCTATTGTATCAACACATCTTTGACTTGTATTATCTACAAGGAAATTTTGATTTTCCCATCAAATTTTTCTATAGCAAACTTAACAAACTAGAAAAATTTGTCAATGTGATAACATGAAAACCGTAAATCGTGCCACAAAAAAATTTACATAAAAGAGAAGTGAGTCATAAATGACCACTTAATCAGAATTTTCCTCAAACAACACTTCTACAATATCAAAATTATTTTATGAGGTGGAAGATTACACAATGATACAACCACTTAGCATATTAAGAATTTAATATCCTACCGAACCAAAAGCTACCGCACTAGATGTTGGAAAAAATAAACAAATAGAGAAATTTAAATAACAATCTAAATACAAGAAAATGACATGGAAACTTTAAAATTGGAGAAAAAATAACGATAAGATAATAACACAATGTGAAAATTGTTGCAACACATTGACTTTTCTCAAATACCTCACAATCACACTCTTCAACAAGAATATCTAACTACCTCTCACAAGACTCTAAGACAAGAGAGAAATAAAATAGTTAGATATAAACTTTAAAAAAAAAATTGTGACAGAAAAGCCTTGATGAATTCATTCAAGATTTTTAATGTAATCAAAATAAGTTTTGGAGTATTCAATTATGATTGTTTCGATTTATTAGACATGGTGTAGAAATCTAGTAGTATTTAATTAATATTTTTTATAATTTATAATAAGTCTTATGGTATTTAAAAACTTTCAAATTTTAATGGATTGTTCTCTAGAAGGGATGTCGTATGATTTTTTTTAGTGATTTGTTAGAAGAAAAAAATATTTTCCTATCATATGATATTTATATAAGATTTATATAGATTCGCATGTTTTATTTCTTTCCTCTATTTTCATCTCTCTCAATACCTCCACCTACATCATTTTATATATCTCTTTATTCTCTCTTCCATCTCTTCATGTCCCTATTTTCATCTCCCTCTCCTCTCCTACCCATCTTTATGCTCTCTCATTTTTCACTTTTTCATTCTCACTCCATAGTTTTTTTAACGTATTTACAATTCTTTTTTTCTCCCATGTGTGTGTGGATTGTGTGTGCGTATACTTGAGTGAGTGATAAGTAAAAAAAAATTATGGAATCTACAAATTTTAACTGAGATGATAATGAAGAATTGAAGATTAATGTAACTTTAGATATCTTAAGAAAATTGTTTTGATTTTACATTTTTTATTCAACTATTTAATTTATTTCTTATTTATTTTCATTGGCTCTTGAAATTTTGAATATTTCCTAAAAAATTGAATGATGTCACTCTTCCTTTAAGCAATAGGAGACTATTTTAATATATAGACAAAAATACTTTTTTAATATGTAAGTTCAATCCATTTTCCGGTTAGATCATATATGTTTTTTTTTCCTCAATTTAGTTATTTAAGTTACATTCAGTTTGAATCATTAATCTTTTAAGCTATATTGAATTACACATGCAATCCTTTAAGTTAGAATTTTTTATGGAATTACTATCACGAAATATTAAGATTTAGTTAAAATATTGCAATAAGTTGATGGTCCAAGTAAAATCAGTTAATGACATTGATTGTGTGAATATACTTTTATTACCATATTTTTAAGGCTATGCATGTATATAAATGGTTGCATAGAAAATAAAGAAATGAAAACTATTTATAAAGTTTTTATGAATGTTTTTTGAAGGATTAATATGAGAGACATATTATTACAACATTTAAATTTTTTTAATGATTATAAATTTTCAATTGCACCAATCATTGTTGAAAATAAAATAAAGGACTAACATTGCAACATAATATAACTTAAAGAATCAAATCGCAGAAAAATAAACTTAAATGACCTAATCAAGAACTAGACTAAATTTAAAGAACTATAGATGTACTTTTGCCTAACATATATAATGATGTTAAAATTTTGTTGACACAAAAATAACATTATTTTGCACTTTTTATATTAACCACACCATTCCTAAGGTCACTTTTGCAAATGGCGACTTCTTTAAGGAATTTTTTAATTTTTTTTTAAATTAACACAAATACGAATTTTAAATTATATAGATTTATTAGAGTTTCATGTAACATTTAGACAATGTTTTTGAGTATGACCAATTTACTGACATAAATAATTGTGTCGTGAAATTGAACTCGGTGTTATGCCGATCGATGAAAAAGTGCAAAGAAAATATTACAAAGAACTCTAGTTAATCTATGTAATTTAAAATTTATGTTTGAGTCTTTTTATGAATTATATATATATATATATATATATTGTTAATTTGAAAATTAAAAATTATTTTCGAAAAATTACTTAAGAAAGTCGCCTTTACAAACTCAGACTTCTTTAAAGAAGTCACTATTTATAAAAATAACTTATAAATGAATATAAAAATAGAATATTTAATATATAATTTTGAAAATGGAGTATATTAATAAATTTTTTAGAAAAAGTGCTTCTCCTACTTGACTCTTCTTCCTTAATCAAACCAGCGAATTGCATAGTGTGGTCCATTGGCAAATTTATCCGACCATTTACCACCCAAAATGAGATTGAGCACTAATTGAAATTGTCTGTGCAAATAGTTCACGAATAACATTGCACCATATTTTAAGAAGAGTTGTTTAACCTTTATATCTTTTTCTCTTTCCCAAATAGTAAGGTGTATAATACAACTCACAAAGTGAACTGGAAATAACATTTTTATTTAAGCACTCTTTCTTGAAACATCCAAATGGAGCTCCGAGTGCTTAAATAGATTTTGTGTATGCATCACACATTTTATAATTTTTAATGATAGTACTTAATAAACACCAATCTCTCCCATCTAATACTTCAATTTATACTAAATAAGTAATTCAGTATGACTCATTTATTTTAAGTAAATTTTTTTAAAAATTAATATAAAATTTTATGTCTTAATTATCAAATGATTATTATATCAATAATTATATATTCAATTTTCTCAATGTAATTTATAGAAAAAAAATACTATTGTTAGACAAATGTTGTTAGCAAACACACCCAACAGTAAAAATACATATAAATAGTTGAAATATATTTAAGGGATAAGCAAGAGAGACGTATGTACTCTCAGTTCAGAAGAAGTTGAAGAAATTTTTCATTTTATCAAGTTCAATATTATATATTCTCAAAAAAAGTATAAGTAAATGACAAGTAGAGGCGAAAATGTGAAGTTGATTAATACAGACAAAAAAAAAACGTATTAAGTATTAATATGGAATTAATGTAAAAGATGTACAAACGTTATGAAATAATAATGTGACATTATAAAATAACAATGTGAGATTAATTTAAAAAAATTTGAGTAGACATTATAAAATAATATTTAAATAGGAGATATAGTATAAGATAGGAGATGGTGTATAGAATTTGTGGAAAAACTCTTTATGAAGACATACACGTCAACTTTTTGTCTAACATGAGAATGTTTGCATATGTAGAGGAAATAATATGAGGAGGCAACAAAGTCTGTTTTTAAATATAAATAATAGATGTTCGTTTTAGTATTTGAAAGTGGCTTGTAGAGTTGTAGTCCCACAATAGTTCCTTGAAAGAATATAAATTATTTAAAACTCCCTAAATCTTAGTTATGTTAGTCATTTTGGTTCCTAACAAAAAAAATGTATCACAGTTAACGTTAGAGACTAAAATGACTAACAAAAGTAAAATTTAGAGAATTTTAAATGATTTATCTTCTCTTAAGAACTATTGTAACATTATATCACTCTTAGGGACTAAAATAACTAACAAAAGTAAAATTTAGGAAATTTTAAATAATTTATCTTCTTTTATGAACTATTGTAACATTATGTCTCGTTTAATGACCAAAATGAACATTTACTCTTTATTTTATTACAATTTATTGAAAAGAACCCACAAAAAATGAATATAAATAACTTATAAAAGCACTCATCTTTATAATCACCCAATTTTTTTAACCCCACAATGGGTGTGCTTATATGAAATGATGAATAACGAACCTCCCATTGTGGATAGTCTTAGGAGTAAAAAAATAATACTACATCGGTCCTTAAAACATAGGATGCTCTTAAGTTTTTTCTTTGTCCCTTTTTGTTAGTTTTCTTTCAAAATTTTAAGTCTATTAATTATTTCTTTACCAACATACACTCTTAATTATATTACATCTTTTTCTACGATATATAATAAATATGCTTAAGCAAGCGGTTAGTGATATCTCTAGATCTTGCGTATGGAGAAAATCAAGTTAAAGATGGGAGAATCCAACTTGTGTATCCAACAAGTTTTCCGCTTGAGATCATTCACAACTTCAGATGAGTGGATACTTCATACCTATAACATGGTTAAAAAAAATAGGTATGTCTATTCCAAAGATTATATCCAAATTACTTTGAGCTTTTCTTAAAGTATGTTTGGTTGTGTTGAGAAATTCCAAAGAGAGAACAAGGTGAAAAAACATGAGAAGAGAGAAATATGTGAGAAATAGAATAGAATTGAAATATGGTTTGATTTAAGAGAACGATAAGAAAAAAGGAAGCTAGATAGGTTTTTATTTTCTAAAAAGAAAAAATACCATTGAACTAAAAGTCTAATATATAGAAGTAAGAATAGATTGGACAAACCGAGAGTAGTCTATGACTTAGCCTACGATAGGTATGTCAAGTAGATTTTTTTTAAATAGACGATGCCAACTTTTTTAGAAGCTTATATAGCTAAATAGGTCAAGCTAGAGAGACCTTAAAAAAAAAAGCTTCGACCTACTAGGCCACTAATAAAATAAATTTAAATAATATGTTTTTGTTACTATTATAAGTATATTAAATTATGTAATTTTTGTTTAATCATAAATTTGCTAACTTTTTTCTATTATTTAAACATACTAATCTAATCAATTTTAAACATATTTAAATACATTATCATAAAATATAATTTAAATATAATATCATATATAAAGTTGAATTCTCTTAAATGGTCATATTAATTCTATTAGCTTATTAATCCATTTTCAAGAGTCCATCATAACTTGAAGGTTTAGGCCTTGTCTTTTAAAATGGTTAGGTCATGCTTTAAAAATAAGCCTATAACATGTAATAGGCTAAACTTAGACCAAATGTTATTAAGATAGACTAGATTTAGACTTTGCAAAACCTAACCTAACTCAATCTATTCTCATCCCTACTTAATGGTATATTTTCTTAATTTTATTTCTTATTTCTTATGAAACTTAACTTCTTATATATATATACACCAAACACACCCTTAATATGACAACATGTCCTTCTCTAATTTAAAATAAGAAAGGAGGAAGTTAACAGCTTTGCTAAGAATTAAAAAAAAAAAAACTTTGAAGATTTTCAGAATAGCATGAAAATATAACAAAAATGGGAGGATACCATAAGAGGACTTCACCTTGTCTATTATAGTTCAAAATTACCACCTAAAATAAATAAATCCGGGCAAATGCACTCAATAAATAGGAACTGAAAATATGATAAATTCTTACAGGTAAAAAAAAAAACAAAAAAGACAAGCTATGCACAAAAATTGTGATTGATCAAAAATACTATAAAAAAAATAAAAAAATAAAAAACTGTAACTAACAGTTCTAAGGAGCTGATAGTTAATGCGACATACAAACCGTTTAACATTATAACCAAAGAAGCCCTAAAAAAACAATTTTCCGGCAAGGAGCCATTAAATCAATCAGTTGAAATCTGATAAAACTTTATTTCCCTACAAACTAGTTTAATAATTAGAAAGCATTCCAAGTTACACATGCAGCTATTGAGAGCTAAACTAACATTCATATATACTAACCTTTATACAGAGTTATCATTGGGATCTAGAATGCAGCTAACAATAGAGCAGACACCAGCTACAACTGTTTTTCTTAATAATTGAAGAAGAAACAATGTACCTTTAAAGGTAAGGTCTTCTCTCCATTTCAACCTGATACAAACAAGACTCAGACATACTTCACAACTAATATAAAAACAAAATCTCGCTGCAATATCTTTAACTCGTAATAAGCAGTAACCTTTTCCAAGAAAAAACGAGTTACTATTTTTTTTGTCTACAACACAAGTTACTATTTAATTTAGCATATTTTGGAAATTAAAAACGTTTGTTACAAGTTATAGTCAAAAGGTTAAATTGTGTGGTGGTGTGTCTTAGTATACATGCATGCATCTTAATATCCAAGCATTTTCATATAAGATAAATATTACTATCTCTGGTCCTATATAGAAGAAAAAGTTGGGTCAGCTAAAATTGATGTATTTGGTTCAAACTTTGAACCAGATGTATCAACTTTTGTTGACTCAATTTTCTCTTATATATAGGACCAAAGGTAGTATTTGGTAGAAGTTTAAACCATTGATGTGTAGACAACATATGCAGAGAAATAAGTTAATGGTTGAGAAAGTAGTTAAATAGCCCCTTCATTTTTATTCAAGAAATAATTAGACAAAAATATAGCCATCATTCTACTTCAGTTATGTCCAACTTCCACTCACTGACTAAACAGTACTCCCTCTATACTCAATTATAAGCAAAAAAATTCTTATATTTGTTGGACTTATATATGCAAATCTCAACTAATCTATCCACATTTAATGCTATTAAATGTGGAAAAATACCCTTAAATTATTTCATTAATGTAGTGAGAAGATGATCATTATAATTAGGAATAAGTTAGTAAATATATTTCTTTTTTACCTGAAATCAAGAAAACTAAACGCACATAACTATTAAGTGAATCCAAAAGGAGTATAACAGATATTCATCATCTTAAATAAAACAATGTTCGAAGAAATTGTTGAAGTTACCTATTAAGTGAATGCACTTGAATGATCGTGAGACTGATAATTCTGTAGGACTACGTGGCTCACATTTGAATATCTGATCAAATTTGGCTCCTCCTTCACTGTGTTACCATTGCTAGCCATGAATACTTTCATTTGACTAAAATCACTTGCAGATGGTTCAATTTTATTTTCAAAACTTGGTATGCAGGTACCTTTGCCGACAAATCCAAGATTCCTAAGACATACTTGATCAAGTGAATCGCTAGAGTTAATATCATTTGGAACTTGTCTAAAAGTCACGGGTAGAAGGCTAGGCAATGGTCTCATAGAACCAAATGTTGAAGTTGAATTTTGAATCTGCTGAATATTCCTGTTGCTGGAGCCTACTGAAAAACAGGATGTTTGAGGAGAAATGGAGGTAGCTTTGGTGTCTCCGCCAGGATATTGAGACGTACTTGATGAATTATTCAATTTTTGTGGTGAATGACTATAACCATTGATGGCATTTCTGCCAAAACTGCTATCTTTAATGACTGAAGTAACACTATTTACTGCCTGGAAAGTGTCAGAAGATTCAGCAGGAACCACCAGGCAAGATGGTTGAACATTGATTGATCGATTTTGATCATGTATCAGCGACTGCTGTTGTTTTTGCTGATGCTGGTGCCTTTGTTGGTGTTGCAATATATCAATATGCATGTTATTATTCTGAACGCCTAACCTTCCTCCACTTGAGACTGAACCGAGTGTATTAGTTGGCGGCCATGCTCCATATCTGGATGATGTATCATCTACAGTTAATATGGGCTTAGGGAAATTACTGACAATGTTGGAAGCACATTTTACAAGAGGCTGACCATATGCTACAGCATGATCATCGGCACGAGAATGTTTCAGCCCTTGTACAGATGCCTGCATTAGTGCAGTATGGTCAATTGTAGACATTATGTTAGTTAGTGGGCGACCTAAGAACTCAGCATGAAGAGCTGCAAGTGTTTCAGGGGAAACATGGCCAGAAGCAGCCAACGTCTGTATGTCATATCTTCCAGTAGCAGCCAGCTTGAATTCTACAGTCCCAGGAACTGCGTTTAGCATCCCATTCTGTTGCTGTGCCACTCCACTTAATCGCTTCAAATAAAGTCTAAATTTCTGCCAATCAAAATTGCAATTCACAATGGTAATGTTAGCTACAGTTAAACACAACAAAACATAAGTTCATTGATCAACAATCTAGTGCCTCAGTATGCAAAATTTATCAAAAACTTAATTTTGAGCCGATAATATCTTCACCCATTCAAAAACTTACATATAATGACATATATCACTGAATAATAGATTATATTCATACCACATATCTTTGTCCTTTTAATTTTATCAACTAATTACATATAATTATTTTTAATAAGAAAACAGACAAGTTCTTTCCATCACTTCAGTCCATGTCATTGTCATTCTTGATCTACCTAATCTTTCTCATACATCACTAGCCTCATTCTTTGGTTCCAGGCATTGGTTTTACCCATTCGTAGATTTGCAGCACATTTAAATTATATAGGACAACTTCAAGTAAAATCAACAATTGTATGAACTTTCTGTAATGATATTCAGGCTTTCCTTCCGCATGACCCAATAAAGATTCTCATCTCAACATGAATCCATTTCAAACATAATGTTTCTTCCTAATATTTAATAGCCATAATAACAGCACCAAGAAACCACATCAGCATCAACTTTAATGTCCTCTCCCAAAATGGGAATAACAAAGGATAAAATTAAGCTTCTTCATTTTCATCAATATTCGTTGCCTTTTATTTCATTACAATTTTGACTTTGTAGATGCCTCTTTGTGCCATACAAAACGTTCATAGATACATCCACTCTTGCTGACCCATCATTGTTACGAAAGATTAATCATGCAAATAGACTGTCAAGCAGTGACAAGACACAGTAAGTCCACATTGCACAGAATGAAGACAATCACTAATTTTTATGACACGAATTTTTTATAAGAGTAGCTAAGGTGGTAGCATAAATGATAGGATGTAAAAAGATACAGAAATTAGTCTAATAACATACAGATTTGATTTCTATTAGTCAAAAGGCCCAAGTGTATGTAGTTCATTCATTTATACCAAGAAGATTCAACAATTGCCACAAAAAAATCATGACAACATATCCAATTCACATCAAGGCAGCAGCAGAAAATCATTCAGATAGCATTTAATAAAAGAAAGGTAATCTGAAGGCTAAAATTATGCGAACATATGAAATATAGCACATAATGTAATATGAAAATCGACGAAGAAAAATGACTAAGAGCATAAACTTATGGTAACTGATTAGGTCAGTTGCATGTTCAACTATTGTAACTAAAAATGAAAATGCTTCTAAGGGAAGATTGTAAACAATGAATTCACTATTTGGACTAAAACCTGCAAATGGCTTGCAACATTTTCTCTCGTCAAACCAGGGACGTTCATCAATTCAAGTATTCTCTTTGGCACAGCCTCTGAAACACATGGATAAGAAACGACTGATAAGTAATAAATGCTTCAAACGCTTTATGCTTATTACAATCCAACGAAGAATAGTCATTGAACGCAAAAGCAAAATTAAGGAAAGAAAAAATGTTAGAAATTCATACTGTCAAGCCCTAGTTGATTCACAGCACTGACAAATTGTTGATGCAATTCTACTGACCATACCACACGAGGCTTCTTAGAAGTAGATGGATCATCATTGTCCAATTCTACATCTTCTTCATCTTTTATATTGCTCCTCTTTTTTGGTTCTTTAACTATTCCTTTTGTTGCACCGGCAACAGAAGAAGTGTTATCATTATCATCATTCCCCTGTTTATTGAGATCATTATCTTCTATGTAGCCAGAATTATCATATTCCTTACTTTCATTCAAAAATTTCCTAGCAACATGCTGCCATATATTCCTTAGTTCTTCCTCTCGTACAGGCTTAATAAAATAATCACAAGCTCCGTGTCTAATTCCCTTCATGACAGTACTCGTCCTGTCATCAACAGACATCACTGCCGTATGCACAACATAACCAATTTTCAATATTAAAGATTACAAATCCACTAAAAAAATTCTAGGAACAAGAGAAGCTGTGCTTACTAATAACAGGAAGGTCCATTTCCAACCCAACATGTTCGAGGAGTTTATAGCCATCCATGTCTGGCATATGAACATCACTCAGCACAATATCGAAACAGCCTTTCCGCTCCCGCAGAATGTTCAAAGCGACTGTAGCCTCAGAACATGTAGTGACTGCCGAATAACAATATATTACAAATTAAGAAGATATTATATTATGTGAATTAACAGGACTTACAAATCAGCAGCCAGCCATTCGTATATGAACAAGATGAGATCTACCATATCTATGGCAGTCAATTGCAAATTTAATGCCATTAAATTAAATTAACAACAATAACCAAGCTCCATCCTAGTTGAATAATTTAAAACGAATGACTTGCATTGCACAATGAGGTTGTACAAATATCTATACATGAGAGAATCTCTGAGGAAGAAAATAGGAAATTAAGAAAACTATATCAACAGCAATAAATCGAGAGAATAATCTTAGTTAATATGACTATAATCAACACTCCCTCTCAAATAGGAGCATAAATATCACATGATCCAACTTGTTACATTTAAAATCAATCCAAGGCTCCTATATAGATTTGGTGAAGATATCAGCCAACTCATTATTAGAGTTAACTATAGAGGTTTTATTGCTGCCCGAATAATCTTTTTCACTTTGCATATCAAAATTCAAAACTTTCATTGAAACTTTCACATTCATTCACGTGAGCTTCATGTTAAACTTCACTTATCGACTTTATATGTACTCCTCCTGTTGACATAGTTTATTCTTCTTTCTTATTAGTACTTAATGACTTAATGCCAATGTTTTCTTTTAGAATAGACTATAATTTCGTCCCTAAACTACTATTCTCTCTAATTTGGTCCATCCATGTAGTCCCTTCATTATCATCCTCTCTCATACTTTTAAAAAATCTAGGGGACTAAATTGATGGATTAATAATAGTTTAGAAATGATTTAGTACAATTCTGTGGTGTAGGATCAAATTGGAGAGAGTTATAGTTAAAGTTTAGAGACCAAGTTGATGATTTATCATTTCTTTTATTACTTCGTTTCAACTTCATAAATAATACTTCATCTTATAACGTCAGTTCGTTACTGATTATAAGAAAAGTGATGTTAGCATTCAATATTTTAAAGATTATTTGTTAGAGTTTTTTTTTTTTTTTTAAAAAGTAGTTTTGTGTTTGCCAACTCTAATGAAAATCACTCTATAAATAAATATGAAAATGAGTTAAAAAATAATTTATATAATAAGTTACTCAAAACAGCTTCTTAAATGAAGTATAGTTTTTAAATTATTTTCATGTCCTAACAAACAACGAAAACTCCCAAAACACATTTTGTTTTAAAAAAAGTAATTATTTTATAAAAATAACAAACAAGCTCTAAACTTTGTTTCACCTTCTTCTTCAAGTCTTCATTTTCATAAATGCGTCGATGATAGAATGGAAATTCTAAGCCTAACATGAGTTCCTTTTAATAGTTTACTTCAAATTACTCAAGCAAAATGTGATTTTCACCACCAGTACTTTGAAGTATTTGAAAATCACTTTTTGCTTCAAATTACTTCTAAGCTTAACATGAGTTCCTTTTAACACGCGAATTCACCAGTACTAAGAATTTATTCGAACAAATCAACAAAAACTAACCGCGGTAATGGCAGCGAAGAGACATTCGCTCGATAATCTTCAAGGTAGTGACGTCATCATCAACGACGAGAACTCTTAAACCGGTCGGGAACTGAGCAGCAGCAGAATCACTCTTCGAACTCGAGTGCGCCATTTTCTGCAACGACGCAGACATGGCTTCTTCTTCTTCAAAGAAACGACGTCGTTTTACGAATGCAATGAATGAACTTAACAACAGAAAGGTGCGAAAGGAAAAATTCGAAAATGGAGTTGTTGATAATTGGGGAATCCGAAGACATAAATCAGAATCGTTAAATTGTAATCGAACGGTTGATCATTTTTTTGTTCAGGTTTTGATTGTTGTGTTGTCAGTGCTTTGATTATATCGTACGGATTTGTCTTACTGGTTGTACGTAATACACCATCTTTCATCCGTAGAATATCATAATAAATTATGTTCATTCCTTTTCCCTTTTGTTTAATTTTTTCTTAAACCTTCTTTTTTTTAATTAACAAAATCGCATGTATGTAATCTATATATCCGTCACATCTTATCTTATCCCTATAGCACAAGTTTCGTTATATGGTTACAGTTATGCTTTCTTTATAAAATAAAAATAAAAACACATTATCCAAATGCATGATAATTAAACAATGATAGAGAAATTAAACAGATACAATTCACCAACTAATTATGGTTTCACAAAATACAACAACAAATTACGTCTAATATCCTATAAAAAAAAAATAAACACTTCAGGATATAAATTGAAGTGAATTGAACTACATTAATTATTTGATCCAATTTTTAAAAATCACTTTCATAAAAATTAATTAACTTTTATGTCAGTTTTGATTTAATTCTGAACTAATTTAAATTATTTTATAAATATAAATTAATTTAATATTTTAAATTAATTTAAACTGATTTTTAATTAAAATTAATTTTGAACTAGTTTGTTAGTGAATTTTTAAAATTAGTTTTTTAATGAATTTTAAAGAAATTGATTTTAAAATCAAATTTTCAGTAAAATTTTAAAAAATTGTTAAAATAGAGGTCCCTACATAAATTTTCAACTCATAATAGTTAATATTCTATTCTTATAGGATAAATTAAAGCATCCAATATGCCTTAGGATTTAGGAATTATATAATTAAAAAACGTGTACTCGTGACGTGTTGTGTACAAATGATAGGTACATAACGATACGCTTCTGTATAAAGCTACAACTATGTACATTACATATGATATAATTTTTTAAAAAAAAACACACACACAAATTGGATTAAAATAGCACTAAACAATGCACAAGAAGTGCACTAAACAACATTAACATTTGCATGAAGTACACAAAAAAGTTATACAATATGACAAAGTTATTTTGCTCAGTTATAAACACAAACAAACACGCCTGTGTTAATTAGTAGTACACCTACACCCCATTAAAATAAATAAGTCAAAATAAATTATCATGTACATTCCCATCACATGATCAATAACAAATGCTACCAAGATAAGCTACTAATACCATGCAGAGGGAGAGAAACAGAGATATAGGACTATGGTTCAATGATAAACTCATTGATTTTTTTTATTCTTACTAACGTTTAAACTCATTGATTTTTTTAATCTTTTGATTTTTGAGGGAAATGGACCCTAATAATTTAAAATTTAATCGAGAAATAAATAAAACTTAACTAAAAATTGTTGAAACTAAAATTCGAATTTGAATTTTTTAAATAATTCAACTATAACTAAAATTTATTAACTACTTCAGCATAATTATTTAATTCTAAATAGTATATGTTCTTAATTATATATATTTGTAAGTAAAAAAATGAGTGTGTATGAAGAAGACAAGCATATTGTATGTTCCATGTGCTATATAGGACAACATTATTTTTAGTTTGAGATTAATTTTTATAACCAATCGTGTAAAAATAAATTATACAACATTTAATTAAAACATGTAAAATAGTATTTGTTGATATGTTTACAAATTAACCTGTAAATTTACAAATTAAATTTTTTTACCTGACTCACAAAACTTTCTTCATACATCACATTGTTTATAAAAAGTATTACACTATGTATATATAGTAATATCCATTCATTTTGTAAAAACGAAAATAATACTATCAAAATACGATAGATATGTATTAATATCTATCACATTGTAGGGTCCATTACTATCCCTATAAGCTCTGCCCCTTGTCGCATACTCACATGTTGCCAAAATAAATTATGTAACATTTCCATCATACAAGGATCCAAGTCAGAATAAGCCTATGATATTACTTGTTACGTATTAAATACTCTAAAATTATAAAAAAAAAAAAAAAACTTTAATATCACATTTTCATCTAAAAATTAAATATAATAAATATATAAGTTACCTCATTTGTATATTTAATATTTATTAATTTTTTAACCAATTTGATGACTTACACTATAATTATTAAACATTCAGAGATAAATTATATCATATACCCGTATTTATACGCTAAACCCGTATTTTATATAAGCTACTTATTTTGTCCTTTTTATTTTTTCAAAAAATAAATATTTTTTTTTACCACACTAAATTCAACTTAACTTACAAAAAATTTTAAAAAAAATAATAATTTGAAACACTTGTTTTTTAGAAAATAAAAAAGTTTTCAGATATAATATATTTTATAAAATCGAACTTTGTGTTAAAAATTTTGGTACACA
>JBBPBT010000709.1:263391-302528 GCA_037974875.1 Cicer bijugum
AAGTAAAAAGTATAATTAAAAATGACAAGACAAAATAATTGTTGTTTTAATTATAGTAAAAAATAATTGCAACTAATATTTTAATTTAAGTCTAGTTGTTATCTTAATAAAAAAATATTATTAAAAAAAGTTGAAGAACAAATTTAAATTTATTGTTAAAATATTATTAAAAAAATAAAGATATAATTTTGTCATTTAGTATTCATTTCGTCATATCTTTATCAAAGAAATTACAAATGTAAATTCTAATATGTTGAGTATGAGACTTCTATATAACTTGAGTAGAAGTAAAATAGATGTAAAAACTTTAAATAGATAGTATTTTTAAACATTTTGACAACATAAAACATTTTTTAATTTATATATTAAATATTATTCTTTTATTTATTAAACCGTACATAATTCTAAATCTCCTGACACAATAATAACATTATTATTATTATTATGAAGTTGAATATGGACAATCTTCTTCGTCTTTCGGAGAGCCACTATATTTTTATGTCGTAGATGAGATCAAATATATGTGCAAAAACAATATTCTAACTAACAACAATCAAGGTTTTGAGAAAAATGAGCAAATAGCTAGAATATATTTCAAAATACCAATTAGTCAAAAACTATTTGTGCAAAAGAACAATTTCTCAACTCTATCTACATCTTGAAAAATAATTGGACTACAAAGAGGTTTTCTTTTGAGTTGATAAAATGGGGTTGTGAAAATTCAAACTATCCAGATTTTCTCATGCCTGCAATCCGAAAGTTAATCGCATAAAAGGTGTGAAAATAGTTACAAGAAAAAAAAATTAATTATTTAAACTGTTAAAAATTTAGAATTGGAGGAGACACAAAGCAATAATAAAAGTTATTAAACAAAATATAATCGCTTTCAATTTTGTTTTTAACAAGGTGCTAAGACACGTTTGATGGACAAGATAATTCCATAGTTTTCCCTCTTTATTTACACGAAATACAATAGACGAATAGTCATTTGATGAAAAATATAAAATTTTTTCTTCATATTATTCATTTATTGAATAACTATATATATAAAAAATTATCCTAGGATTGATAATCGAATAAAACAACGAGCCAATGAGTATTCAAAACAAAAATATTTGTATATACTTATCTTATTATACTCTAATTTTTTGTTTGATGCATTGATAAAACGTGATACAACAATCAAATATTTTAAACAAAGAGTATTTTAAACATGTTTCTCTCTCCTTCTCTACCCCTCCACTTGTCGGTGTTCCTCTCCCTTCCGTCACGCTCTCTTCTCGCTCCTCCTCTCCACCGCTCTCCATCATGCTCTCCTCTCCACTATTTCTCTCCTCTCCCTCTCCGTTGTTGTGCTCCTCTCCATGATTGCGCTCTTGAAGTAGCAATGCCAATTATAAGAAAGGGGGTTTGAATTATAATTGCCCTTTTTTAAAAATTCATGTTTAAATAACTAAGAATTTAATCCAAGATTGATCTTGGTGATAACGAAGATCGATCTTGGTGTTGAGGAGTCCGGAGGAGCACAACATTCGAAATAAACTAAACAAGGATTTATAAGAGACTTTAGACACCACATATCAACCCAAAACCTTAAGGCATTAAGTGTATGGATCATTCTCCTTATATATCCAATACAACCACAATTCCTGGTCAATGTGGGACTAACAACTCATAATTGAATACCCAACAATCTCCCCCTCAATTATGAGTTCCCACCACTAGACTTGATCCACTTGATCCAAGTATTGACCACTAGACTTGATCCGAGTCCTTTTTGGTCCACCACTAGACTTGATCCACTTGATCCAAGTCTTTAATTTTGCTCTTTGTTGGGAAAAACCAGAGATAATTAGCAATAATTATCTCAATAATGCGGAATATTTTTTCCCCACCTGTGCAGATAAATGGCCAAACATAAAATACAATTTCAAGAGCAATAATAATTGGCAGAAAATTAAATATGAGACAAACACAATTTTTAACGTGGAAAACTTCCCTCAAATTGAGAGAATAAAAACCACGGGACCTAGTCCAGTAAAATCTTCCACTATAATAATTAATGGTTACACCAAGAGTCTTCCTAATAACAATAAGGAATATCAATCAACAATAACAACCCTATAACAACCTTATAAAAACCTTTCACTAAAGTGGGTTTGCCAAAATAACTCTCAGAGAAGATAAAACTACTCAAATTATATATTAAAGTAACAAACTCAGAGGTAGGAATAACATACTAAATTTGTAGATCAAACAGAGCAAGTTTGCTACACACCTGTTACCACCACTAGAACCAAACCCTTGTTGTCTCTTTTTCTGTGTGTTCTGGTTCTTAAGGATTAAATCCCTTTTATTACCTTCAAGTGGACCAAGCCCACTAAAACCTTTTTTTTCTTTTTATTTCAATAATAATAATAATAATACTATTAATAAAATTGGTGGGTTCCACTTGGGGAGTGAGCCCACCCAATAAATCTCCCCCTCATGACTCAAGTGGGAAGGTACTGCTCAACCATGCCAGCTTTCTTTCTGCAACATATCATCTTCGACACAAGCAAGGTCTTTGCCATCATATCTGAACCATTCTCATCAGTATGAATCTTCTCAATTAAAAATGACTTCATTTCTAGTGCATCTTGTATCCAATGATACTGCACTTCAATATGCTTCGACTTTGCATGAAAAGTCGGATTCTTGCTGAGATGGATCACACTCTGACTGTCACATAATAACACAAACTTATCTTGCTTGAGGCCTAACTCATGTAGGAATTTCTTCATCCACAAGAGTTTTTTTGGAAGCTTCAGTTGCTGCAATGTACTCAGTTTCAGTAGTAGATAAAGCAACACACTTTTGTAGTCTTGATTGCCAAGACATAGCTCCCCCTGCAAATGTCATCATATAACCAAAAGTAGAGTTTCTAGAATCAAGATCACCTGCCATATTTGCATCTGTGTAGCCATCCAACACAGTTTCACCACCTCCATAGCATAAACACACTTTGGAAGTGCCTCTAAGGTATTTGAGAATCCACTTCACTGCTTGCCAATGATCTTTACTAGTATTAGAGAGAAACCGACTAACAACACCAACTGCATGAGCAATATCTGGCCTTGTGCATACCATAACATACATCAAACTACCAACTGCGGATGCATAAGGAACCTTCTTCATATCTTCTTTGTCTTTCTCACTTGTAGGACATTTATTAGAATTCAGTTTAAAATGAGTAGCAAGTGGAGTACTAACAGGTTTGCAATTGCTCATGTTAAACCTCTCTAACACCTTCTTAATATAATTATGTTGAGACAACCATAATTTATTATTCTTCCTATCACAAGTAATTCCCATGCCCAGAATTTGCTTTGCAGGACCCAAGTATTTCTTTGCAAAGGACTTGTTCAAATTTTTCTTTAAAGACTGAATCTTCTTAGTATCATGACCAACAATCAACATGTCATTCACATATAATAAGATAATAATATAATCACCATCAGAGAATTTCTTGATAAACACACAATGGTCAGAAGTAGTTTTTCCATACACATGTTTCTCCATGAAAGAATCAAATTTCTTGTACCATTGTCGAGGTGCTTGCTTGAGCCCATACAAGCTTTTCTTCAATTTACACACAAGTTGCTCTTTACCTTTGACTTCGAAACCCCTCTGGTTGCTCCATATAGATCTCTTCCTCCAAATCACCATGAAGGAATGCAGTTTTAACATCAAGTTGTTCAACTTCTAGGTTCAAACTAGATGCTAACCCAAGCACAACTCAGATAGAGGACATCTTCACCACAGGTGAAAAAATTTCATCAAAGTTAATACCTTTTCTCTGATTAAAACCTTTCACACCAATCTTGCTTTGTATCTTGGTTGAGAATTATTCTCTTCTGTCTTTATCTTGTATATCTATTTGTTCTTGAGTGCTTTTCTACCATTACGCAACTTTACCAAATCAAATGTGTGATTCTCATGCAAGGAATTCATCCCTTCTTGCATGGCCTTCAACCACTTTTCTTTATCAACATTTGTAATAGCTTCTTGATAGTACTCTGGCTCTCCACTATCAGTGATCATCACATACTCATGTGGAGGATATCTTTGAGAAGGTTGACGTTCTCTAGTAGATCTTCTCAAATCAAACTTGACTGGTGGCTCAATTGGAACCTGCTCATCATGGTGAGGCACATGATCATCAGTTACATTCTCATCATCTACCTGTATATCTCCCCCATCAACAAGAGTTTCCGTAGGAGGCTTAGGCACAACATCAATGTAACTTCTGAGATTTGGTTTCTATTTTTCAGCTTTATCAAAATCTTCAACAGTCTGGTCTTCAAGAAATATCACATTTCGACTTCTAATAATTTTCTTGTCAACCGGATCCCACAATCTATAACCAAATTCTTCATCACCATAACCAACGAATATACATTATTTGGATTTACTATCAAGCTTAGACCTCTCATCTCTTGGAACGTGAACAAAACATCTACAACCAAAAACCCTCAAATGACAGTAAGAGACATCTTTCCCTGTCTACACTCTATTTGGAACATCACCATCAAATAGAATAGAAGGAGAAAGATTGATCAAATCAACCGCAGTTTTCATTGCTTCACCCTAAAAGGATTTCGATAATTTTGCATGAGAGAGCATACATCTGATTCTATCATTAATCGTACGATTCATTCTCTCTGCAACACCATTATTGTAAGACCCATAATTTTAAAGTGTACTTTATGTATTTTAATGGATCGTGGTATTGAACTCAGGGGCTTTTTAGCCAAAGTTATTAATATTTTGGAGTTTATATAATCAAAAGGTATTTTGATGCTTGATTAAAATTACTCGTCCATAAATAAGTTAATTAACTGTGGTGAATCTTTTACGAATAGTTTTATGCATTTTGGGTAAAAGAGTAATTTAATAAATATCTATAAAGTTGGAGATATTTGTTAATTATTATTAATATATATATATATATTTATATATATATATATATAGAAAAGGAAAAGAAAGAAATAAGGAGAAGAGAAGTAGAAAGGAAAGAAAAAGAGAGAAAGGAAAAACAAAGGAAGGAAAATCAGAATTTCGTTCTTCCTCACTGCCTCGCGTGAACAAATTTCTTCCACCCTCCATTGTTGCTCGTTTTTGCTTTCTTTTCCTCCCTTAGAGTTCGAAATTGATAGTGGGTTATAGGACAAGGATTTCTCAACTTCACTCTTCCTCTTTGATTCGAAAACGGAGAAAAACGGTATTAGGGATTCAAACTCAAATCTCTCTGTTTCATCTAGATCTAAGCGTCGTTTCAAGAAGTGATAGAAGGGAAAGTTGCTCACCACTACACTACGGTGCTAGTGAGCTAACTTTGGAAGCGGCATTGCGAGCGGAGATTTTTACCGGATTTGCTCACGGTACCGTAATCGGACGAAAAAGCTAAAGTGAAGGTAAGGGCTCCTTCCAAACTTTTAGTTTGCATTTAGGGACTTACTTGTGGTTGTGTGGAAAAGAATTTGGTTAGGGTTAAAGTAAGGTTTTATGGAGAATAAATTTTAAACCCATTTATGTATGATTTTGAGTATATGAAACTTGTTGTGTTTGAGTGATGGATTATGTTGATTTGTGTTCGTTGTTTTGACGTACTCTATATTGATAACTGATGAAATTTGAGTTTTTTTTGTGTGGTTTATGTGGAAAATGATTTGGAATGAAGTAGGGATTGATTGTGAAAGTATGTGTGAGTTTGTTTTGTGTGGTTTGTGTGGAAAATGATTTGGAATGAAGTAGGGATTGATTGTGAAAGTATGTGAAAGTTGGTTTTGTGTGGAATTTGAAAACCATTAAGTTAAACGAGTATTAAGAATGGGGAATCTCTTAATGTCTTGTTTACTTAATGTGAGTTTGTGAAAATCGTTTAAGTTAAATGAGAATTAAGAATGGGGAATCTCTTAATGTCTCGTTTACTTAATGTTGTTTTGAAAATCGTTTAAGTTAACTGGGCGTTAAGAATGGGGAATCTCTTAATGTCTTAGTTACTTAACGTTGCTTGAAAATCGTTTAAGTTAACTGAGCGTTAAGAATGAGGAATCTCTTAATGTCTTGGTTACTTAATGTTTATTTTTGAAAATCGTTTCAGTTAAATGAGTATTAAGAACGGGGAATCTCTTAATGTCTTATTTACTGAATGTTTTGTTGTGGGAATCGTTTAAGTCAAAAGTATATTAAGAATGGGGAATCTCTTAATATGTCTGTTTGCTTAATGTTTGGCGTGAAAATCGTTTAAGTCAAATGAGTGTTAAAAATGGGGAATCTTTTAATAACTGCATTTGCTTAACGATTGTTGTGAATGGAGTCAGTATACGCTCATGCATTTTCATGCTTTTTGTAAATCGTGCAGACCCGTGATAGGTGGCACCTTGATAAATAGTACTTTGGCCTGTGATAGGCGGTACATTTATGATTTACGTTTTTGTAAGTTGTGCAGACCCGTGATAGGTGGCACATTGGTAAATAGTACTTTGGCCCGTGATAGACAGTACATTTACGACTTACGGTTTTTTGTAAATTGTGCAGACCCGTGATATGTGGCACCTCGGTAAAGAGTACTTTGGCCTGTGATAAGCGGTACCTTTACAATTTACGTTCTTTTTAGTAAGTCGTGCAGACCCGTGATAGGTGGCACCTTGGTAAATGATACGGGCCCGTGATAGGCAGTACGTTTATGGTTTACGCTTTTTAGTAAATCGTGCAGACCTGTGATAGGTGGCACCTCGGTAATTGGTACTTTGGCTTGCGATAGGCGGTACAATTATGATTTACGGCCCTTCGAGGAGGGTTTTGGTTTGGAATTCCGAGTCCATGCATTTTGGCATATACGCATTGCATTAGGGTGCTCGGCACACGAGTCGTGGTTGATCCAAATTATGATTGTGTTGATTTTGCTAAGTGTTATGGTTTGAAATTATGTGTAAGTGTGTTTTGATTCAGATTGTGATTTCGTTGATTGCACTAAGAGTTATGTTTTGGAATTGTGTGATAGTATGTTAGGTTGTAAAAACATTTTCGAAACTCATAATGACGTGGTGCTTGTATGGGTATTGCTAAGTGTTAAGGTTTGGAGTGGTGTTTGTATGTGATTGAGTTAGTTTATGTATTTTTGAAAGATTACACAGGGAAATCGATTTACCCAATCGATTTGATGAGTTACAGGGGCCCTGTCATACACGAAATCGATTTACCCAATCGATTTTGTAAGAAGTATTTCAAAATCATTTAAGAAATCAATTTGGTAAATCGATTTGGATACAATTGGATTCAAGTCAGGGGCTTCGTTTTCCCGAAATCGATTTACCCAATCGATTGGATTCAATACAGGGGTTCTGTCTGTCTGTCAATCGATTTACCCAATCGATTGAGTCAATCGATTTACCCAATCGATTGATTTAAGCCCAGAGTTTAGTTTTCACTAAAAACTTTCAGAAAATTGATTTCCCCAATCGATTGGTTCAGTGGGAAATCTTATGTTGAGTTTGATAATTGATTTCTCAATTGATTTATCAATGCTTTGTTCAGTTATGTATTACTTGATGGATTGATAACTCTATTTGATGTCATTTACATTTGGCAAGCTTTACATGAACTTTTAGCATGTGGAAAAACCCATCTAATATGTTTGATAAATTGAAAAGGTCATTTGTGCATTGAAAAGTTTAAATGTTATGTGTTAACTGTTAATTTCGGTTGGTGACCCTTTACAACTATTGTGGAAATCTGGGCTTTGCCCTCAGATGAGAGTCAGGATGATCCTACCGGTACGTACCCTCCGGAAGGGAATGTGGATGGGAGTGCTTGATTGGAGCTACGTTAGGAGAATCTCACGGGGCGCGTGGAGATTACTCAAGGCGTATAATTTTTTTTGGTTATGTATAGAATGATCAGACTAGGTTGTCACTCATGACACATATGTCCTTCTTTTGGGCTACTTTTATTGTAAAGTTGAAAGGATGTACATGTACTATTGCTGACAGCAGGACATGCCTTGGATTTATATTTTGAAAAACTTTTCCGCTGCTTGTAAATTTTAGTGACTTAGTTATATATCCAAAGGTTTTATTTTATTAATTTGCTCGGTTTTATTTATTTCCTTGTTGTATTTTTAATTTCTTTCGAAAAAAAATACACCCTCGCTTTGAAAAACGGGGTGTTACATTGTGGTATCAGAGCCTTGGTTTGGTTTTCTTTGGGGGCTGTGGAACCTTTAATTATAGATTGTAGGGTAGGAGTTGTTGTCTGATCATGTGTCGGTTTAGGTGGTTTGAGTTGTCAAGTTCAGAATAATTATTATGTGCTGATGTGGTCGGAAGTTATTTTTGGAATTATTGAAGTAGTGTTAAGACTCTACTTGATGATGGTTTTATAGGAAAACCATGCCGCCAAGGAGGAATGACGTTCCGAGAGCCAATGCCAATAGGGATGATCGGATGGCGGAGGCTACAAATAACATGGCCGCTTCTGTTGCTGCACAGACTGCTGCCAAGACTCAACGTGACCTCGAAAAGAGGGAAAGAGAGATTCGTGTTGCGGAGTCAAGAGGGCTAGAAGACTTCCGTCGTTACAATCCTCCTAAGTTTAAGGGGGATGAGAACTCGGAGAAAGCGAATCAGTGGATCCAAGAAGTGGAGAAGATCTTCGAAATGATTAACTGTCAGGCGGCAGTGAAGGTCAACTATGCCACTTACATGCTATTGGGGGATGCTGAGTACTGGTGGAGGAGTGTAAAACTATTGATGAGATCAGCTCACGAGGAGGTGAACTGGGAATCATTCAAGAGGAAGTTTTTAGACAAATACTTCCCGATGAGTACCAGGACTAAATTGGGCGACGATTTCCTGAAACTGCATCAGGGGAACATGACCGTGGGTGAATATGCCGCTAAATTTGAATCGCTTTCAAGGCATTTTCGGTTTTTCCGTGAAGAGATTGATGAACCATTCATGTGTCATCGCTTCCAAGACGGACTAAAGTATGAGATTCAAGACTCTGTCTTGCCCTTGGGAATTCAACGTTTCCAAGCCCTTGTGGAGAAATGTAGGGAAGTTGAGGATATGAAGAACAAGAGGGCTAGCCGAGGAGGAAATTTTAATGCAGGAGGGCCCAATCGGGTGAATTATCAGAACAACAAACGGAAACAAGTTGCAAAACCTTATGATCGACCACGAACTAACAACAGTGGGCAGAATCGCCCAGGGAACCAGAATTTTGGGAGACAATTGGGGCGAGTGGTTCGATGTTTCCGATGTGGGGAAGATGGACATTATGCTAACGCCTGTACCCCTAATACTCTCACCTGCTACAATTGTCAGAAGCCAGGACACATGGCAAAGGATTGCACGGCTCCGAAGGCGGAACCAATTGTGAATGTAGCTAGGGCTACTCATCCTACGGCTAGAGGGCGCATTTATTGTGTGAGTGCTGAAGAGGGGAATCCATCTGGCAATCTGATTCAGCGTGACTGTGAGATTGCAGGTAACACTCTAACTGCACTTTTTGACTCGGGGGCAACTCATTCCTTCATTGCTATGGATTGTGTGAATCGTTTGAAGCTATATGTGTCTGCTTTACCTTTTGATTTGGTTGTTTCCACGCCTGCTAAGACGTTGACAGTAAATTCTGCATGTTTACATTGTCAAATAACTATTCAGAATAGGGATTTATTGGTTAATTTGATTTGTTTACCACTACAATCACTCGAGGTCATCCTCGGTATGAATTGGATGTCGTATCACTATGTGATCTTAGACTGTGCTCGCAAATTGGTTCTTTTCCCCGAACCAGGAGTTGTTAAGTATTTAGCCGCTAACAAACTCCGAGTGTCGCTAAGTGAAGGGACTCATGAGTTTTTGTCTCTGGCCCATGTGGAGGCAAAGATAAATGTGAACATAGAAGATGTGATGCTTGTCAATGAGTACCGGGATGTATTTCCAACGGAAATTCCAGGATTGCCACAGGTAAGAGAAGTGGAATTTTTCATTGATTTGCACCCAAGAACGGGACCAATTTCGATTGCACCGTACCGAATTTCTATGTTGTTTTCCAGCAAAACAATGAGTGCAAGTTTTTAGAGACGTACCTTTCACAGGAAGAAAATTTTCTTCGCAAGTATGTTGAGTCCTTTCTCACTCAAGTGACCAAGGCGCATATGCCATAAATCAGAAGATGCATCTTCAATTGTATTCACTTCTTCCTTGCATAGCTTCATAGGCATCCTATGGAGAGAAGTGGAACTTTGCTCCTTTGCAACCACTAGGGACCCTTTGGTGATTTTACATATACCACCACCACCAAAGTAAGTGTGATAACCATCAATATCCAATGCTTTCACCGAAATCAAATTGAGACGAATATCGGGAACACGTCTAACATTCTTCAATTGAAGCTTGCAACCAATCCCAGTTTCAACCCAAACATCTCTCATACCGATAATTTTACATACTCCTTCATCTCCCATTTTTATCATACCAAAATCACCAGCAATGTAAGATGAGAAGAAATCACGCCTAGGAGTAACATGATATGAGGCACCCGAATCAATAATCCTAGTTGAATCTTGACATGCAAGGTTTATGGAATTATCATCACAAACAATGTAGACATTATTAACAAATACAACTGCTGTTGTATCTTTATCATTTTTCTTCTCTTTGTCTTCATCTCTTTTCCTTGATTGATCTCTCTGAAGGAACCTGCAATTTCTTTTTATGTGACCCGCTTTTCCACAATGATAGCATATCACTTCTTTTCTAGTCCTTGACTTGCTTCTTGACTTGCTACGACTTTCAGAGTTGTCGCGTCTATGGAAGTTTCTAGATTGACTTCTTCCCCGTGACTCTGTAACTAGTGCTTCTAACTTTGAGGAAGAACCAATCAAACCACGTTCCTTTCTTCGAGCTTCTTCATTCAACATGCTCTCTTTAACTGTTGACATTTTAACTTTCCACTTGGAGCTGAATTGGTCAACGTCACAACAAGGATTTCCCAATTATCAAGCAAAGAACTCAACAATAACAATGCTTGCAACTCATCATCTAATTTAATTTCTGCAGTTGTCAACTGATTCACTGTATTCTGAAAAATACTCATATGCTCTTCCATTGAATCCCCATCTTTATATTTCATATTCACCAGCTTCTGAATTAAGAATGCTTTATTTTGCACATTCTTTCATTCATACAACTCTTTTAATTTTTCCCACATCTTGTTAGTATTTATTTCAGTTTCAACATGTGGATATACACTAAGATCCAACCACTGTCTAATCAACGCCACTGTCTTTCTATTCATCTTCTTCCAGTCAGCGTCAGATTTATCTGCGGGTTTAGCAGTGTTACCCTCAATAGGATCATACAAATCTTTACTGTATAACATGTCTTCCATGAGAGTCTTCCAAAGTGTGTAATTAGAAGAGTTGAGTTTAATCATATTGGGACCTTTATTTTTCTCCTCCATTTAAATGCACAAATCAAATAATCGAGCTCTGATACCACTTTATTGGGGAGTCCGGAGGAGCACAACAATTCGGAATGGGTTAAACAAGGATACATAAGAGACTTAGACACCACATCACAACCCAAAACCTTAAGGCATTAGGTGTATGGGTCATTCTCCTTATATATCCAATACAGCCTCCATTCATGGTCAATAAAGGACTGAACTCGGATCAATTGTTGGGTATTCAATTATGAGTTGTTAGTCCCACATTGACCAGGAATGGAGGCTGTATTGGATATATAAGGAGAATGACCCATACACCTAATGCCTTAAGGTTTTGGGTTGTGATGTGGTGTCTAAGTCTCTTATGTATCCTTGTTTAGCCCATTCTGAATTGTTGTGCTCCTCCGGACTCCCCAACGGGCTAAACAAGGATTAATAAGATACTTTAGACACCACATATCAACCCAAAACCTTAAGGCATTAGGTGTATGGGTCATTCTCCTTATATATCCAATACAACCACCATTCCTGGTCAATATGGGACTAACAACTCATAATTGAATATTCAACACTTGGTTTGTTAAAAATAGCAATATCAATTTTATCAATATAAAATGTGATTGTAAAGCATAAAATAAATAGAGATAGAGATAGAGAAATCACACAAGGATATATCCTGGTTCACCCAATCCGGGTTACGTCCAGTCCTCACAACCGTGAGAATTTTCACTAAGTGTTCAAAATAGAGAACGTTCTTGGTTTTTACACCACCAGTCCAGATCAACCTTGATCTGTTATAATTTTTACCTTTCAACCTAGAAAGGATTTTTACAATCACCTTTCAGCCTTGAAAGGATTTTTACAAACACACTCAATCTAACATAAAAGATAGGCTTGAGTTACAAATGATGTGTATGACAAAAGTGTTTGGGATCTTGAAACTTCTCAACACTTGTTTGAGATAAATGAAAGACAAACTCAATATATAATGATTCAAAGATATAGTGAAGAGAGCTGAAGTTTGCTTAAAGAGTTTTTATGACTTGTTACTTGAACAAGTGTTGGTAGATTTGTAACTTAAACTCTTGCCTTCATCTTCCAATTGATATTCAATTTATAGATGTTAAAAGGCTTTGAATATTCAGCTTAAAATGAATATATCCGTTGGACACGCTTCCCAAGTGTTAGATATATTTTAAAGCAATTAAACATGTGTTTTATTTGCTGTCCAGAATGATCTTGACAAAACGAAGAACGCTCTTGACAAAACGGAGAACGTTCTTGCTTTTGGGTTTCATGGAAAACGTGAACGGGTGAGTGAATGAGTTATCACATTTTTGTTGGCACTATTTTGAGTCATGTTTATGCATAACTTTCTGCAGAATATTGTAAGTACAATGTACTTGTATATTTGCTCACAACTCATCAATTTAGAGATCAATCTTGAGGCTGTTTTTTCACATTTGGGCATTGATCTCGAGTTCTTGACTTCACCAATGATTTGAGTAGTCTTGATACTCTTTAATATGTGATTTATACTGTGGAAAATTGTCTCTTTTAATTCTATCTTTAAAAGAGAATTAAAACCAAAATGTTCTTTTGTAAAATAAAAACATTCTTCGTTTTGTATTTTGTATGAGTATTGAACTTTGATTGATGTTGCGTGTCAGTCCTTTATCTCAAAAACATGATGTGCTTTATGCATAAAGGTGCAGCAACAGTATCCTTGCTGTCATGGTTGTTCTTTCTCATAGCTCATCAATTTGGAGATTGATCTTGATGTTTTGCTATGCCTTTGTTGATCCTCTTTGATCGAATCTATTGAAAACAATCTTCTGTAGATTATTAGCTTCCTCTGTGATGAATATTGATGTTTTGTAGTGTAGATAGATGTACTTTTGTAGCCCAGATCAATCTTCAATTACAACAGATTTTGCTCTTTGTAAACCAGAATATTCTTGGATTAAAGCTGTGAAAACGAAGAACATTCTTCGTTTCTGTTTTGAGTGATTGTTGAATTTTGACAGTTGTTGCGTGCCAAGCTTTTTCTGTTCTGTACGTGTGTCAGTGATGCAGGGACTTTATCATTTATGTCTAGTGAAATAGGGTTAGCTGGCATGAAGGAGTTGTTGGGTAAAGTCTGCCAAAAAGCAATAGTGATCACAGCTGCATCCAAGATCAATCTTGAGAACCAGGATTGATCTTCGAATTTGTGATGAACTGATCTGTACTTTGTGATTGTGTCAGATGTCTGAGTTGAATGCTTACTTTTTTCAATCACGTGTGCAGGTCTGGAAAAGTACAATCAGTAGTGTACTTTACATCCTGTAGCCTTGTACTTGCACTTGCCAGTTTTGAAGAATGATCTTGTATTATGCCTTTACTGAAGCATGTCTTTGATTCTTCAATTTCTGGAACAAATGTGACTCAGATTGATCCTTTGCTGATTCTATATGAGAATATAAGATGAATGATGTTTCCAAGATTGATCTTTTTACAAGAAAACTGATTATCCTTGTTTATGCCATAAACGAAGATCGTTCTTTGTTTCTCAACAATAAGTCAAGATCGATCTTCGTTTTCTAGAACTACTTCAAGATCAATCTTCGTTTTCCATAACTGCTTTCTTTGATTTTAATGAGATCTGATTTGTGATGTTTGATACCTATCTTGTTTTAACACACTCAAATGCACATGTTAAATACCAAAGCACTTAGAATCATAACTAAAATTCTTAATTAAATTTTTGTTTGTTTTCATCAAAATATTAAATTGAGATTTTATCTCAACAGGTCTCCTAATGTACTTTTTCTATATTTTTTCCTCTTTTCATATTTACCCTATTTTTCTATGATTTTTTTTATTGTGTTGATGAAATTATTTTTTTTGATTTCCTCTTATTTTATTGTTGATGTAGGTTTATTTTATGATTGTTGATGTTGGATTGATTTCTTTTTCATATTTGCTCCGATGTTTTCGATTTATTTTATATAATTACTAATAATAAACTTTGATTGATGGCTTCTAATAGTTACTTTCTTATGTCATCTGTGTTTTGTATTAAGATGAATTGATATTCTATTTTACGTTGAATAATAATAATAATAATAATAATAATAATAATAATAATAATAATAATAATATTGATACTTTTATATACAGGTAAATATGAATTCGCAAGAACATAATGATGTGATGATATATCTAATATTAGAGCAAATATTTTTGGAAATAGTTGGACATTGTTTAGCAATTTTTACGGTAGCAAGACAATATTCAATGTGGTTTTTATGATGATGATATTGATTATGGAATAATAAAGAGAATAAAATATAGAGGATAAAAAAGTACCTTTTAGATGTGCGATTTTTATTGATGTTGCAATATTTGAATGAAATAACACAATATTAAACAATGTGTCATAATATAGTATTTGAGAATCTATTTTAATATATTATAATAAATTTTTTGACGATTAGTAGTTCATAATATGTTATATGTTGTGTCTCTGTCTCATTTTAAAAAAGTATAATTGAAAAGGTAATAAACTAAATCACCTTTATTAATTTACTACAAAAAACGACAGTTAACCACAATTAAATAGCCACGTTCATGCGACCACTAAAAATCAAATTGTCATGCTTAGATTTAGACAATGGCTAACAATTTACTTTCGCTCTTCACACTTTCAGTGAGCGAACTTTTTTTTTCGCATTCTCTCCTTTATTTTTTTTCCCTTTTGTTTTTTTTATTTATTTTCTTTCACTTTTTTCCGTTCCTTTTTTTATTTGAAGTTTATTTTCTCTTCTCTACTCACCTTCAATTTCCTTCCTCTTCACTGCTCTTCTCTACTCACCGTCAATTCCTTTTTCCACAACACACAAATATGAGAAATTATCACCGGAAAGAACGTCACTAATACTGGACCAACAATGTATCACACAACCCAGTCACCGACACCCGACATCTCACGACCCAACTACAAACACTCACAACTCAGTCACTGGCAATAACGTCACACGACCCATCCATCGCCAAGAACTCGGTAGCTGCTCTCTTTCGTTCTCTCTAGTAAAAACTCCAAATCTCTTTTGATTTTAATTTTTTAAGTTTAGTTGTTTATGTGATGTGAGTATATTTGACCGTGGTTAATAAATTGTGACACCCAACTACGCCGCAGACAAGATTAGCGTGACTAGCTTTATTTGTCACAGTCAATTGGCAATTTAGCCACAATTGTAAATGTGGCTAATTAGCGTTTTTTTTTTGTAGTGATTAGTGGTGTATTCAAGATTACTATTAATGTTTAGTGGAAGATAGTAAATTGAGAGTATGTATGTAATATTAATTAAATAGTAGAATTAAAAAAAATTACATTTGAAGTCAATAAAATCGTTTATTTGATACAATGATATTCTACAAATGAGCTACTCCTTAGTAAAAGAATTAGTTCTTTGTTCATTTATATTTATATTGTACCTGTACGGATTCCCATAATAGTTGCATGGTATAACAACAGTAGGAACCACTAGATCTGGTCATAGAAACTTATCTCTCTAGATCTAGTAGGTCACACGACAATTGTAAAAAACAGTTGTTTTAAGACGTTTAAGTTCATACCCGACAATATACATTGATATATGAATAAACCTATAAATAAATTCTACGGTGGATCACTTTCATAAATAGTTTACCACTATAGATCAATGTGTAAAAATTGTTTGAAACTTTAATGACGATTGATAATACTCTTTAGAAATATAATTTAACGATTCTTCGAAAATATAATTTAACAGTTGCACTTATTTTTACGAATGTGACAGTTATTTAATTGGTGACATTTTGAGATACATACTCATTTTTTCAAACTAACGTCAATAGAATTACTGTCTCACCCATAAAAACGAGTAAAAATATTAAATTATATTTGTGAAAAGTATAGTCGATTGTCATTAGAGTTTCGAAGGAGATTTATACTCCCAATTATATAAGCAAATTTTATTGTGATTTTGTTTGATCTTAATTGTGTTTCAATAAAAAGTGATTGATTTTGTTTTCAAATTGTGTTGGGTAGTATCGCAAAAGTCACTATAGATTATATTTTGTTGAGATTTTCATATTTAACATATTTTTGTACCCTACCAGCCATGTCTAAACTTAATCTTCGTTTTTATGAATATGTTTCTCCTTGTATTGCAGTTTTTATTAATAGTGAAATGAAGTAAAATTTTGTCCGTAAAAAAAAAACTATCATTGACGAATTGGTCATTCTCATAATGTATTCCTGAATCAAATTAAGACACACTAAGTTAATAGATGAAGCCCACGATATCCTTCGCTTAATATGCAACCCACACAACTCAACATAACACAAGCTTCACATAAACCCACCAAGGTCCTATGAGGCATTATAGCAAAACGAATCAATAACAAAACACAATTAAAAATAAATAAATAAAATCAATTGATTTTTAAGCAGATTGATTGGTCAAAACAAGGAAAAACATCAAAATTGGCCCACTAAAATTCAATGTCAACCAGTAAATAAAGAATTGAAAAAAATTATTTTTAAATTGAGACGACGAAGCAACCCATATTTTTTACTTTTCAATTTGTTAAATGTGGCATACCAACTTGTGTGGTAGCGTTCAAAATCTCAACTTGCACCACCTAAAATAATGGATTAAACAAGCTGACACATTTGGGTTCAACCCTTTTGTCACACCTACATATATCTTAGTTTGGTTTTGTTATGTTTTAGAAAAGGAGTGTTTTCAAACAAACTAGCTAGTTTATGAGCCCAAAAGGGTCATTCCCCAGCCTTTGTATAATTCCGAAAGCACCTATCCCAACCTTATCCTCAGGGCATTTCCAAGTTCCTCCCTCCCTTTCGTTGTTAAGCAAACAAGGCAATCATTTAACAAAACACAAGAGCTATCATATAGTATACTACTATACAATATGCATCCTACTACACTTCCCAAAGGTATGGCCAGATGGACAATGATGCCATGGCCTAGGCTGCCTACACCATTTTCCATTGACAATATTCCAACTCACAATGTAAACTTGTGTTGTGAGTTTAAAGAACTAGATTTGAGCAACCAAAGAGGTACAAGCCTTTGGTGTGCAGCAAGGAGGCAAGTAAGATACCAAGATGAAGATGAAGATAGAGATGATGAGGATGGGCACAATGAGAAGATTTCAAAGTTGGAGTTCTATAGTCAATCAGCTAGAGGAGAAGCACTCATTGTTCATGCACTTGTGGACCAAAATGAAGTAGAGGTGCTTATCTTCAAAGTAAGTTTGTCATATATATGCCAATAATTGCTTTCAAGAGTCTTGCTCTCCAATAACCAATTAAGCAGGGTTTAATTATCCTAAAAGTTTGAATTGTTCAGTAATGTATTATACCAAATTGCATTTAGTTTGTTTCCCAAGTACCTAATTAAACTTATGTGGACTTTGATGATCAAGAAATTATAGTTATGAAAAGAACACCCCTTTTTATTTTATTTTATTTTTGTGAGGGGAGGTTAAGATTAAGATTGAATAATCGGCTTCAATCATAGAAAAAATTGAAACAAAATGATTGGTTTAAATCATTTATTGAAAATATTCAACCAATACTGATAAAGTAGCAGGTCAATTCTTGTGTTTTGATAAATTTTGTTAACCCTCCACTCATGCAGGCCTTGTGATTTTACCAAATTTTTGCTTTACAAACCGTATGCTAATTACTCTAAAAATATATTTCTTGACAAAAATTTAGTCACAAACCATTTCGTTTTTCAGGGTTTTTCTTCATGCTTGAGCTATAGTACCTCCCCTGACCCAACAAAAAGCATTCTTCCAGCCAGGGCAGTGATAACTTCTATAGATAGAATCAAAGGGCCTTTTGACCCTGCCAATATAGAGTATCTGCAGAAGAATGTGGCATGGGAAGAATTCAAGACAAACCTTCTTACTAATTAAATTAAATAACATGTAATTAGGTTCTTAATTATTTTTAAAAAATCTGTGATTTAATTAGTATCACTATTATTGTAATAAATTTCACACTGTCAATCAATTATAACTCTCATATCGTTAAAAATATTAGACTTAAATTATAACTACCTTAAATGTTGCATATATGATATGATGATTTGTATTGACAATGTAAACTTTTACAATGAAAATGCATCAAAATCAAACTCTTTTCTTTGTGGCTCATTTTATTTTTATAGCTACATTAATAAGAGAGAAATCCTTCAATGGAAATGTTATTTACTATTTAGGTTCCCAAATATTGTTAAGATTCCTTTATATTTAGTCAATGATATGTCAGGACTTTGTTATTTAGTAACGTGAAAGTTGAACTTAACTGGACACAATAAATCAATATGGTGTGGCACAGTTGGTAACACCTGCTGAAAAATATTTTCTTAAGTGAATATTCATTCCTCAAAAAATTAGTGTCTAACTTTGGACTGAGGGATACCTAGGTCGCCATAAAAAAAAAACTTGGCACAATGAGTACATTTGATGCCCAAATATGCTCCACCATTACCACTAGTAAGCACTCTTCATTGTTGTTGGTCTTGGTCTGTACCTTCCATTACTTTTGTCACTTCTTGTACCTTTCACTTACTATAACCCGACATCTTCCATCAGCATTTTGGTTGCTCAACACCCATGGCCGCCACCAGGATGCCTTCTATTGCTGATGTTGCCTACTATATTTTGTTCCCAAAATAAATTTATGATTTAATTTATATAGACTTTCAGTGTAAAAAAGTTTTACATATGCATTCAATTATGTGTTGTCATATCATTCCATGAATATAACAAATCATGCGTTTTTAAATCATCAAATGGTCTGACAACACATTATTGGATTCATATTTTTTACACCGTTCGTGTATATAAATTAAACTCATAAATTCATCCAATCAAGTTTGTTTTCTTATCTATAGCATTGTCTGGAAATTAACATTGCTAAATAGTGTTGTTTTATTTTGTTCCAAAACCTTTCTTTTTTTAAATTTTTTATGGAATATATAGTTTTCAAAAATAATAAAACAATAACATAATAAAATAATCCTTATATTTTTTATTTTTCCAATTCAATAAAAATAATAAGAGACAAAATTGGTGGACAAAATTCTTGCTTACACGGTTGATGGACAAAATTGAACTCACATTTCTTGCAATGTATTATTTCCAAGCCACAGAATCAATGTCATCCCTAGCTTGCTTGTACAATTCAAGCCTTTTAGCTAACTGTGATCTCTTTTCCATAAGTGCAGGATCTTCATCCAACACGGCCCCCAGTTGTTCTTTCTGCATACACCACACATTTTTTGTTTTAACTTTACCACCAAAGTGGTTAAAAACAAGATCTCACTAAAAATTGTTTGCATCGAGAGTTAGGTAAAGTCAAAGCATAAAAGTAAATATAGGTACATATGTTACATGAGAAATTCTAAGTTCTAACAACACACTACCTTTTGTTAGTTGAAATTTATATAAATATACTACCAAGTGTAACTCACAAGAAAATAACACCTTCCAAGAGGCCATAGTTGGATACATTTGAAAATATCTAAACAAAAAGATATAGATTCATACCTCTTTTTTCCCAACTTGAACATAAAAGCGGTTAAGCAATGATCTCTTCGCCTCTCTAACTTGACAATAAACCACGGCCTTTGGTATAGAATTTTTAAGTGTGTCACAAATCATGTTGACATAGGCATTAACATTTGATCCTGAAATACATATCAGAAAAAAAATTTACATTCAAAAATGAATTTCTGAGAGTTTAAAAAGGAAAATCTCAAAATCATGAATTTCCAATTTCTGCAGATTTGTAAATAGTTTATAGTTAAAATCCAAAACAAGTTGGAACAATAACAATCACCAAGTAGGAACAACAACATAATATCATGCCATGGACATCGTCTATAGATAGACCATTTAAATCCAGATCTCTCTTAATATTTGGACCTATAGCTTTCTTCAGTCTCTCACTCTCTAACTGCCCTCCATCTAGTGTTTTTTCAAATCTGCAACTAACTCTTGAAGAAATAAACCGACTACCTAGTTGTTAGTACAAATAAGTTTTATTGATTTATATATTTAACACATATCATATCAGGCTTGTGGAAAGAGAGGATGAGATATGAAAATACTGAAATGAGATACACTACACAATTTGTAGTGACCTTAATAATTTAAGAAAGACATGTGGGCCAAGTCCATATACTCAAGACCAAACCGTAGTAACCAATTATTATAATTACTCTTAACAACACTATTCAAACATTCATGCCACAACATTTAAATTCAAAACCAACTTTTGCACGACACTCAAAAAAATGAATTATCAAAGAACTTTATAAGTTTAATAGAACCAAGAACTTATAAAACCGATGTGGGAGCTGGATGCGAGAAATTGTAAAATATCATAAAAATGTGGAGTTTTATGTGTTGATCATGTGATGAGAACGGTTTTATAAAATTATTTACTTACCGATTTTCCTGAGGTGATTATCTGTGTGATTGTCCAGATTGGGATTAGGAGTAGAACTACTCCGTCCTGGGTTGGTGGTATCTTGTTCAAGATGAATCTTTCGAAAAAATTCTGCTGTTAGATAGCTAGACTCCATATCAACCAGCCGGGTCACTGTCTTCTTACTTTCTTCTCGGAATCTTTCCAAAGAATCATTTGCAGCTTGTGCTATTTCAGATTTAAGTGTTGGAAACCTCTTCAATTCCTGCATGCCATTAATTTATAACAGTATATCATTTATTTTACCTTTGACTTCCTGAATCCTGAGTGAATTAGGGGGTCATTTTAGATAATGCCGTAATGTCAAATCACCATACATGTAATGACAGTTTATAATATGATAATAAGACTTCATAGTGAAAAAGTTATATTTGCTAACCTCAGTTGCTGCAATTGCCTTCCGAACAAGTTCCTTTAAAACAAGGTGGACCTGAAAGTAGATGACAATAAACAATTTCTAAGTGGAGCCAACAAGGATAGAAGAAATTGAAGAAGGAGGCAATATTTTCAGAAAAGCACAGCAAATAGTTAAAGAAACATTGAAAGGAAAACCATTCTTTAGACTAACTTGTTCTTACTATTTCAATACCAAATGGGAAGTTAAAGGTGGGTGCTGTTTGTTTCGCTACGATGCTCGGACCCGTCCATGCTATTCTCTGATGTATCGGTTGGAGTACCCCTTGTACTCTAATAAATTTTGTTGCTTATCAAAAAAAGAATACCAAATGGGAAAAAAATTTACATATTGTCATAGTTCTCGTTAAGAATGCTTTGGCCTCAAAATTCTTGGCCATGCATAACGTGGTGCATGAACGCAAGGAGACAGCGCTCTTCAAAACTAAGAAATATAGTATGACTATAAGCAGGATGTCCAAACAATCAAGTCATTATAATATATATAAAGTGCTTTTGAGCATATTAACATTTGGTGCACTTAAGGCACACCATTTTTAAGTGGTATACTGATACGCTCATTGAACCATTGCTTTAACACTTGCATTAGTTACTCTAATTATTACAGCTACTAGTATATCAATACACCACCACTTAAAAATTGATGTACATTGTCAGCCACACATCCATATTAAACAAAATTGATCATCATGGAATAAAAGCATTAGAGTTTGCCAGATAGAACAGATATTTAAAAAAAACATAAGAGTCAAGAGGAGTACCGCATCCACAGAGGCCTCAGCTGGGCCTTTGAAATAGCTTAAACATCCTTCAATAAGTCTTCTGTAGCCTTGCTCTGGAGCAATCAGATGGGGTTGATAACCATCGGCTTCTGTAACGACTCGCTGGACATTTTTTAAGGATAGATGACGATCAAAGGGGAGCTTTTTCAAAGCAGCCGGTAATTGGTGATCAAAAACGCCATAAATTTTGTCCCCACCTGGCCGTCTGAAATGTAGCAGTTAGTTACTTGATCAAATATATTAGCTCCCCATAAGAATAACATGGTGAGGAAAAATAGTTGCATAAAATTATTTCATGATCAAATGATAGTATACTATACTGGAAAGGTATATCGGATTAAACTCAATGTTATTTTTTTCACATCCAATTACTCTTCTTCTGAAGTGAGTTAATAGAACTTGAGTCCAAAAAGGAAACTAAGGAACTACATCAATGATAATAAATAGTTACCCTAATAATGATTATAATCAATATTCTCCCTCAAACGTGCATCCATTCTTTTTATATTCGTAATCAATTGTAGGTCTCCATGGTGATTTGGTCAAAATATTAGCCAATGGCTATTGGAGCTCTCTAAAGATGTTTTAATGATGACCGAAAGGATCTTATCTTTGATAAAGTGGAAATCAACTTCTATATTTTGGCCCTCTCATGAAAGACGGGGTTTCAAGAAAGATACACTGTTGACTAATTATCAGACATAATTGTTAATGGAATTGGCGGGCAAATTATTTGACATTATTTTTCATATTTTTTTCAGCAGATTGTTATTATTTGTGCAGATTTTCTGTCATTAATTGTCACCATTGTACACTGTAATTATGCAATTGGATTCGTAAATAGTTAATCTAGTCTTAGGTTAACATTTATAGCAGATTAAAAAATATGTAATAGACCAGGTTACCCAGAAACATGAGTAATCATTGCTAAATATCATGTTTTGTGTTACTCTACCACAAGGATTGGCGTTAAATAAAAGGGAAACTATATAAAACTATTCAACTATTATTAGTAGCTAATGCTAAAATTCAACAGATGTACTTACCCTCCATCAATGTGTTCTTTAAATACTTTGTCGAATGCTCGACACATCTCTAAAATAGTGTATAGTTGGGCCTAAGAAAAAAAGTGACACTACTTAGAATGCAGAAATCAATTAGTTTCAAATTTAAAGAAGATTTATTTCAGCAATGGTCCGAGTTCTGACCCCTGAATCCACAGCTATAGGCCTGCCAATACGGTCCAACTCTGCATTAAGCTCGTCAATGGTTTTATTTATTAAGGCAATGATACTGGGAATCCGCTGCCTAATGACAACCTCGAGATGCTGAAGTGGTAAATGCCAGTAAAGGAAAATTACTACCCACTTGATGAATTGCAGTCTAAAATTCACTTAAAGAATCGGTAACATAGCCACAACATTAAGGAAAGTAACGTAAAATAATGTTGATGAGAATACCTCAGATAGAAGCTTGGCAAGATATTCTGCACCCATTTTATGTGCCAAATGTCCATATTCGGGGCTCGTCTCAAAATATTCACGCTCCTTCTTGCGAGCAATAATCATGTCAACGTTTTTATTAATATCAGCTTGTGAACGGTTAACTATTCCAACCCATGGATGCATCAACCTGTAATGTTTTCCTTCCAGAACCTTTAAGATTCACATAATAACACGGCTCAATTTTGTGTAGAACATCAAAACAGAAGATAACCATGAAGTTGTTTGAGAAATTATACCTCAACGGCATTAGTTCCTTTATCCATAAGATCAAGTTTTGTCAACACTCCAAATGTTCTTTCACCTGAAACATGAATAAAATATCTACTGTTTTCCAAAACAAATCTTGGCTAAAACAGAAAGGCAAAGAGAGAGAGAGATTGATCAAAGGAAACGGTATCTACACTTCAAATTCCTTCAAACATAAAATGATAGACCTGAAGGATCAACTTCTTTTGCAATTTTTATTGCATCTGAAGTGGCAATATCTTGGTTTGCAGGAGAGATGGCCAATATAATGCAGTTGGGCTGCACAATCAGAGGACTCAATCAGATCACTTTTTGTTTCCAATACTAATAAAAAAATGTGATTTTGTTTTAATTTTTTCTCTTTTAAATATTTGTATTAAAAACAGTAAAAACAAATATTTGAAAACAAGTTGACACTTCTGTAATTATTAATGAACACGTTAATGGTTTATTACTAGAACAGGGTGTCTTCTTTAAGTTTCTTTCATATGATTTCCATTGTTGAAGTTTAATGATTGCTTACTTGAACATGGTGTCTTCTTTAAATGGGACTTAATACTATATGGAAATAAATTTCCTCCTTTAATAGCTTTGATTTAGTTATTGTCTTGTATCATGCTTGTTTATTACAATTTTCAATCTTATATACTTATTCTTACATCAAGATAACAATTACCTTCTCAACATACGAACGAACCATGTTTTCAATATCTTGAACAATAGTTTCTGATTGTCCCTCTGTGTAAGAAGCATAAATTCTGTTATTCAAACATTTAAGAAATTTGTCTCTCAAAATACCAACAAATTTGTCTGAAACTGTTAAGAAATGTGTGAAGCCTTACCTACAGCAACCTTTGTCAATCCAGGAAGATCTATGAGGGTTAAGTTCACAACTGCCGACAAAACCACACAAAATTATCATGCAACTCAAATTAAAGTTCTACCAAACGAGGACATTATTTATGGAAAGAGAGAAACCCAACAGCTCGTCCTTTCACACTGGGTCAACCAGTCAAAAATTAGTCATTCAGATACACACCTTACACTTTGTTTAGAGGGATATTTACTGAAAGGAAAAACTAACAGACTTCTAACAAACTGTTTTGTTTCCTAAGTAATCTAACTGCAACCTAACTTCTAATTTGTCCCGCATAGGTAGCTCGACTTGTGAGCTAAAAGACACCGAAGGAGTTTTAAGAAGGAGGTCCCGGGTCAAACCCGGGAAACTAACATAACCACTAATTTACTAACATTTTCCTATAAGAAAAAACTGCTTAATTGATCCCTTATAGACATATTTTCTGCTTCTTAATAAAATAAACCTGCAGGGTTCTATTAGTTCCTGAAGGTGGCTCGTTCTCATGTCTGACAAAGACTCCTTCAAGATTTAAAAGAGAAGATTATTCAACTAATCTACAATAATTAGCTTTACTTTTTCCTTTTAAAAAATTCTGCCAACGATTACTACTTTAAATTGTTCTGTAAAAGGGAAAAAATGGTAAAAAGGACACACAAGACAATCTTTCATAAAATATGAAATATTTTCGTCAATGTTATGAAAGGGTAATGTAAGTAAATACCATTTGGAGAGTATATACTGAGTTGAATTGGAATGTTTGAAATTTGCTTTGACTTCCCAGTTATACGATCTGTTTCATCTGAAATTTCCTGCCTTACAGAAGCTGCATGGAACAAAAAAGAAAATCAAAGTTCAATATCTGTGGTTAATATCTTTGTCATGAACAAACTATCTCAAAAACATATTACTTAAATGATCTTGTATATATCGTTAATAAGCCCCCTCACACTAGCACTTTGGAATTGTAATGTGACTAAGGCACTCAATAACTCACTATTTTATAAAAAGAATGGGGAAAACAAGGGTTAAACACTACACCACTTGGTCAAGAAGGTTTGCACTATAGTATATGAACAATTACCCAAAACCAAAAGTTGCATTTGTTAAATGAATATGCATGGATAGTTTTCATATTATATATTTAACAATCTTTAATGTCAATATCATTTAAAATTCCAATACATTTCCAAAAACACATCATAAGTTTTAAAATTTAGTATGTTCAAAATTCTACCATTTCCTTTTGTGGAAAAATATTTGCATTTAAAAATGAGAGGGATATAAAATGTATGATTTCTTTGACTTAGTGGGAAAGAATAGGGAGAATATCACAATTGTAGCTGAGAGGTTATTTATATTCAGGCATCTTTTGTTCCTTTCTGTAAAGATGCCTTCATGTTTTTATTCTCCAGGTTAGCCCTTTATATTTTAGGGTTGGTTCTGAAGAAAACTAATTATGTTGCAAATTTTAGTAAATCAGGTGGGTTTCTGTATCAATATGTTAAGAACCTAAAAATTCAATTCCTAAGAAAGAACGCTTTTATTGGAAACTAGAAGAGAAATCTTTCCTCCGAGGGTTTCCCCTTCACAATAGAGAATACTCTATTCACTATTACAAATATTTAAAGATATCTCTCTAACTCTCTAACCTCCCTATCTATACAAATAGCCTCATAACAACCTCAACTAACTAACTCATTAACCAACTATTATTATTAACTAACTACTAATCTAAGTCCTAACACAATATTAAGCAGCAAAATTTGCAGTACATGGTTAAATCAACCATTATTATTTAAGGAAACAAAAGTGGCTTTGCTACCTGATGTCATCAGCTTATCATTGCAGTATATAAACCTTACTGAAATATTAAAAGAAATGTTCATAGAAACTTCATTTACCAAAGTCAGTGAATCTCTTTCTAGGTGCATGAAGAAACTCAGCATAGTCCTGTTGTCCATCATCTGTCTTGTGAAGTTGCAACACTAATGGCCTCCGTGTGACAATACCTGGCAAATAGTAAATAAAAATGATAAGTAAGTAAGTAAATAAATATGAATGAAATAATGAAATGAGTTTCAAATCTAATGAAATAGTAAGAGCATATGAAAAAATAAGTTATAGAACGTTGATAGTTTTCAGCTCATTTCAATAAGTTCATCTGCATGATGTTCTATAAACAGCTTACAATTGATATGAAACTTTTTAATCAGATTTAGTCGTTGATTATAGAAATAGTTTAGATATAAATGCCTATATGATAACCACTTATTTAATGAGCATTTAATTAAGTTGTCTATGCACCCCCATGGATCAAGCTCAAATCCCATATCCAATTCCAATTTCCACTGCTCACACTTGATATAAACTTTTGCAGGACAACAACACATATATAAATATAAAAGTTCAATGGAAAACAATTTTACACTAACATTTAATCAAAAACTACCATTTTTAAATGTGATATCACTAATTTAAAAATAATCAAATAAAAGTTGGGTGATATGACAACATAAGGGATTTTTCATTGGATGTTAGCGTCAAACAATTTTATACTTGTAGTATGTCCTTTAAATCCTAACTACTATGCATGCTTTAGATATTGATTAGCAGATAATAATTATTAAAAAAATCGAAACAAATGAGAAAATGCTAAGCAAGTAAGCGACGGTTAATACCAGATCCACGTGGCAGAAAATCCCTTCCTACAACACTCTCCAACACTGACGATTTCCCTGAACTCTGGTTTTGATCATTTTTCCACATTCCCAAAAGTCAATCAGCAAAAACCATTTTCCAAATAAAAAAAAAAAACACAAAATACAAGTAAAAATTGTTCTAGATGAAACACGATAACAATTAATTTGTAGCACCGCTTCTAATCGAAGGTGTGCCGCAGTGTCAGACACCAAAACATTGACTACATTCAATTTTTCAAACATGTTCGTCAATATCAATGCTTCAAAGAATTATAAAAATGAAAAAAAGATATAAAAAATTGAAAAAACAGAGACCTGTCCTCCAACGACGGCGACGGAAGGGAGAGCTTCCCAGAGTGACAAACCCTCGCCGCCATGGTCACCTAAGACAGTGCATGCACGTTGAATCTTGTTGATGAGACCGATCAAGCTCGTCATGGTCGCCATTTTGGGATCAAATCAAGATGAGAGTGAGTGAAAGAATGAATGTGAAATCCAATCACAGAAGAGAATGGAAATGAAGAATAATGTGTGTGTATCAAAAGAGAAGAGATGATTATAATAATATAACCGAAAAACGGTTTTTGGCGGGGATTGAGGAATAAATTAATACTGGAATGGAATTGTCACTTTCACTTGTCTTTCTTAATTTTGACCATTTATTTTTATTTAGAGATAAATTTTGTGAGAAAAAACTATTTGAGAATAAAAATATTAAAATTAAAATATTATTTACACGGTAATGAGTTTTATTCTAGTCTTTTCTTTATCAATAAGTTTTATTCAAGTCTAATTATAATTTTCTTATTTAACCATTTTACTGTAGTCTATAAACAAATTGTAAAAAATAATAGCACTCCCTTTGGTCTTAAGAGGTCAGAAGAAATGGATATATTTACTCTAAATTTTAAATTAAATATAATTTTGTTTGATCTTAATTTTATTTATATTAAGACTCGAATAGTATGTTTTTAAAAAATAATACTATTTTGGAAAAATTATTTTGACAATTTTAAAAATAAATTTTAGAAATTCTATGGAGGTTAAGACTGTATTTACTTTTTAAAAGATATTCCTTGGTTATCATTCACTAAAATACGTGCTATTTTAATTCGGTAATACATAAATTCATGAATTGTGGCTTTAGTACCAGTAGTTAGGCATTATAACCTCAATTGATAAAATTTTCTCAGAAGACATTTGTAAAATAACTGGTATCACTTTAATATTAAATTTCCTTCTAACACAATTTAAAAATTGTGTACAAATAGAGAAAGAGGGGTTAAGTATTTGAGAATGTTTAATTTGGCAGTGTTTATAAAATGGTATTGGAGAGGGCGTGATAAGGGAAGGGAATAGTTTCTTTATCTGTGTGGTGGCGAAAGGTAGGGGAAGTTGAGATGGATCTAGCAGAGTTCATATAACTCGATGATAGAGACTTGTCTAAGGTTATAGGAGAATGTAGTCTAAAGAGTTGATATAGCGATGGAGGTTATTAATAAAGTATGGCACAAATTTGTATCTTTGAAAGTGGAGGAGGTGTTGGCATGGCAAGTACTACCAAAGTGAATCTTTTAAGAAATGAATTCTTTGTAGCGAAGATCAATTGTATGTTTCAAGTTGCAGGTGTCAAGAATTGGTAAAGCTTTTTTTTCAAAGGACGATGTTTTCTAAAATTTGGTGTAATTTAGCATGTTGGTTGAGTGTGGAAACGACATTCCATAATGAAGGTAAAAACACACTTTAGCAATTGTGGGATTAATAAAAGGGGAGGGTTGTGGAAGAGAACTACTTAACATTATGGCTTTCTTTCATATAGGAATCAAGGAGTATTTCAAACACGAACTATGATAGTTTCCAACCATTATAGATCATATTTACTTTCATGGAATTGGTTGCAATTCAAAGAGGATCATATTATATTACTTTCATAGAATTGGTTGTAATACAAAGCAGATAGTTTCGCTTATTCGATCACACAGTGGAGAGTTTTGCTGCAGATTTCTTAAACAAGGATTCATATGGGTTCCTTTACCTTTGGAAAAAAAACTAAATTACAGAAATAAAAAATAAAAAAGTAGTATTGATACAATAATAACAATGTTAAATTTGTTGATTAATATTATTCTAAATTTAGTAATTAAAAGTAACAAGTTGTTTATCTTCTACACATAATATTTATTGCCAGTTATAGAAAAATATATAAAAATATATATTAATAAAAAATAAAGTTAAAAATATTGTATATAAAATGATGGAATTTCTTATAATCATATATTTAAGGACGAAATAATATGACTTGTCTTCAATCATTATTCATAAGTAAACTCTTGAAGAACAATAATAAGGTTCCAGTGCACACTTTCTCATTCATCTTGCAAGTGTTTTTAGTCGTCAATTTTCCTCTCTAAAATACACTAAAGATATCAACCATCAAAGTTCAGTGATCCATTTTCAGTTTGGAGTTATGCACCTGTGTTTACAAACTGAACTTGAGGTTAACTTCTACTTTTTTGTGATAATTTATATTACAGGTTCTCAATAAGCGGTTCCCTGCTATACTCAAATATAGATTTCCGACCAACTTGAAATTAAGAGCTTATAAGTTATAACACAACCAAATGCGCTTAGATCTTGATCTAATTACAAATATAATAAGACACCTGAACCAACGCAATAACACAATCTGCGTATTGCAAATATAAACTGCAAAAAGGAGTTAAGGGAGAAAGCTACCTATACAAACACAACCACTCAAAAGAAAAGCTGAAAGGTTAACCCCGGTTAATTGTCTGCCTTCTTAGCCAATATCTCTAAGCAGAGGATACAACAGTCTAGGTCAGATGCATATCAATTCCTGAATTTTTTCTTTTTTTTTACTCAGCTGAAATTGTTTTCTTATCCCCAATCCATGGGCAACATCAGAAACTGGTTGTCGGCATGCTACATCTTGATCAATTGGGGACTTGAAAACAAAAGGATAAAAATGGAGAAGGGCAGAAGAATGATGCCTGTGAAAGTTTACTTAATTCTCCCGAGCCGCCATAATAAACTCATTGTTATTGGGTGCTGCGCGTTAATCCTCCTCGTGTTGTCACATTTCTGTGCAAAAGAAAGAAAGCAAATCCATTAGTATATTGTGAGTCATTATTGTCCTGGTTGAAATAGATGCTAATTTTACTAGTCAACAAAACAAAAGATTACACAATAATATAGAAATAATCATTTGGCCAAGTATTTGTGAATGCCAAAATGTAGATAATTCAAAGAAGAAATCAGGAAAGATGAGTGATCTTAGAGAACTACACATTCCAACTATAAAATTGATCTATCTTTTTGTCTTGGTTATATGTGATATGGGGAGTTTTTTATAAGAAAATGTTACTAAGTTAGTGGTATATTAGTTTGCAGGGTTTGAACTCTAGACCTCCCACTTATAACTCGGAGTCTCTCAACTCACCAACTGAGTTGCCTAATTGGGACAGACATGGGGAGTATGAAGTGTGAACTAATCATGCAAGACCAAGTAGATTTGCACACAATTTTTATATTAAATGAAAACTGTGTAATACACAAACGTCTCTGTTGCTTTTGCCAAGAGATTTTCCATTCAACTTCAATCTCCAAAATATGAGATCCAGATTAGGCTGGAGATTTTAACCTTATGTGTTATTCTATTCCTTGCTTTGCTACTGCTACTTTAAGGAGTATTTCATAATGGATATTAACAAATTTCATTTTGCTGGATATTAAGCCCCGGGATGTACTTTTGTTTAATTTCCCTACCAACCTACTACCTGATAGACAATGTTTTATATTTTTTTTCTTCCAAAAAACCAATTTTAGAAAAAACCAAGAAAATTGAGTAATATGCTAATAACTACATATGAAGGTTAAGAAACCCCAATAATAATAATAACCTTCCAGAAATTAGCTGACTCTGAGCACTGTTTACAGGGCCCTTTATATTACTGAACCTCTTTGCTCTGTTCTCTTGTTCTTTATCAACACGCATAGCAGCTACCTCCTTTTCCATGGCAGCTACTTCCCTTCTCATCTTCTTTGCCTCAACTTCCATGGCTTTGGTCAATGTATCTACTTTCTTTGCTAACATCTGAAGATAATGACCATTGCAAACAATTATCAGTTATAAATAAGATATCAGGGATTCATATCCAAAAAACAATTAATAAACTAAACACCAACCTCAATGGCATCATCTTTGTCTTTTAGGCTTTGATCTTTCTCCTGACCAGCTTTCCTCAAGGCAATGACCTCTTTCTGCAAGACATCATATAAAACACTTGGAATACTACCCTCTGTATCCACCGGCGGCAAGTCATTTGACTTATCACCAGAATTTCCTTTCCAATTATCATCCCCCTCTCTCTCTTTGGTTTCATCAAGAGATTGGTTGAACGAGTAACTTTGAGGGGCTCCACTAAGCAGCGTTTTACTCCTTTCCAGTGTCCTTGTGCCACCATCAAAAGATTTAGATGTTCCTTTCGCATGTCTCAATACTGTGCAAGATGATAGGGATGACTTCAGTTGAGAGGATGGTGTTCTCTTAGGCAAAAACCCATTAGAGGATAGTTTAGAGATATTATCAGCTCCACCTAGAGATAGGCGACGAGAAGAGCCATTGTTCATACTTCTTCCCTCTGAGGTGCTGCGATTACTGCCATTAGAATTGCCCCGCAAACTCTCCTCTAGCACTTTAAGCCGTAATTGATATTTTTCCTGAAAATTATTAAAAATGTTAATAATCTAAGAACTGATCTCCTAGGTTAACGGATAGGAACCAGATTATTACTTTCAACTGTGCTTCAGACTTTGCAGTGCGCTCAACTATAGCAAGTTTATCACGAAGTTGCTGCATTTCCCCCTATAAGAATGTAGTTCAACAATAAGTGTAAACTGTATTAAAGTGAAGACAAATGCAGGAAAGTTTATATCAGAAGACAAAAGAGGAAGCCATGAGATAGTAATCAAAGCACAACACAGCCACTAGAGAAAATAAGCAAAGTAAAACAAAATAATATTACGTGCATGAGTCGTCGTTCGTCAAGCCATTGTTTGACAGGCATCACTTTATCATTAGCATCTTTCCATTCATTTGCAACCACAACAGCTACTCTGTTTGCTGTTACCTTGACACGGGCCAACTCCCTATCAAGAGTTTTTCTTTCTTCCTAATGAATGTGAAATAAACCATATACGAATAAATGCTATGATCAATAAAGCAACTTGGAGATTGAAGCTGAAGATTTTATTTAACACATTACATTCATTTCTTGAACTTTCCGTTGATAATCTCTCACTGCATTTGCTGCTGCACCACCTGCAAGGACTGTCTCTTCTAGCTCCCTCACAGTTTGGGTGAGCTTTTCAACCTCTGCCACCTTTTGTCTGTGCATTTTGTCCAAAATTTTGTTTTCTTCCTGAGAGAAGTGATGATGAAACCAGAGTTAAGAGTTACATATTTATAGCTCTGATGCATTGGGAAAGAAAAATAATCATTCAAGATTGTGCAATACCTGGCAAATCTCAATCTGTTTCATCAGCTCTTGATTTTTGTTTTGGAGATCATCCACCATGGAGGCCTTAATCATGGCAACCTGAACAGTTTTTTCAGCTTCAAGCAGTGCTGCTTCTTTGGATTTAGTAAGACGGTCTAAAGCTTTGTTGTCATCTTGTAGTTTAGCAATCTGCAAGGAATATATAGAAGAAAATAAAGCCAAAATCATTAGTTATATGCCAGATGCAATCCCTCCATCAATTCTTTCTCCCCAGGTAATATAAACTCCCAAAAACAAGAAAATACCTCTTGTCTAGCAAGCTTTAGTTCAGCCTCCAAAGGAGCAAGAATTGCTTCTATTGGAGGCATATCATCATCCTTTTGAGCAGCATGGACCCTTCGAAGAGTAGCTTCGGCTGCAAACTGAGCTGCCATTGATGCTTTCTTTTCATCGTTGATTTTCTTAATTTCCAGATTCTGTCAAAAATATTCAATTTAGTTTTATAAATAATGCAACCTAGGAAAACAAATCATTACTAAAGTTGGTAAAGGCTCAAAGCAATACTTTGCTTTCTAGTAGAGACTCAGTTAATTTTAGCTTCCCATCAACCTTCGACAATTCTTCAGACAGCTAAAATAGAAACGAAAAGAAGAAAGGTAAGTTACATTTCAAGTTGACATAAAGCATGCAACAAAACAATATACAGTTAGCACATAATAGAGGCCAAAGCTTCAATGTCTAGATGTGAAACAACGTAAAAAATGATTGTTAGAATATGAATTATCTCAGTATATCTTTGATTTTATGACAGAGTATCTTAGTTCATTACCAAGATTAGTTTATAATCTGAGAGTATCTTAGATTCTTTCTTGGGATTAGTTTCCACTTTCCATGTTACTTACATATTTATTATGATTTGTTTCAATGTGATTAAACTGATTAAAAGAAAAGGAAGTCATCATAACAACTAGGATAATATAATTTTATTTTATAGAAGAAATATTATAAGAAAATAAGTACAATAGGATGAGTCGACCGAATCCTCAAGAGCTAATAAAAATAAGACAAATGCTAGAATGTACCCTAAAGGCGTATGTTAAGAAACCATATTTAGAAATATTGTCTTGGAAATTGTGTATTTAGTTTCTTGAATGTTTAAACATTATTTTTTTTAAGCACAAAACTTCTATTTTTGGATTCCTTAACATGTGCCCTTAAGGAACATGTTAGCAAGACCCTAAAAATAAAACAAAACAAAGGAATCAAGCAATTCAGCAGGAAAAATATAATTGCTGCATTGTGCATAAAAGTATAAAGTAATCATATTAGACAACAACAAAATTACATCCCATGACTTCACCTATAGGAGACAACCAAACTATTAAAGACAACACTGATATTATCAAAAGGAAATCAACACAAAAGTAGAACTGATAGACCTGAGAGGATGGCCATGTGGCAGAATAATTAGTGTGGGAATATAGAGCAGTTATACATAGGGGGGCAGGAGAGAGAAGGATAGGCAATTTATTGGGTAAGGATTTGGAGGAATTTAGCTAGGGAGGTTATAGACTCTTTAAGTCTGCAGGTTTTATCTCTCTTCTATTTGTAGCATTTTAGCTTAATCTCATATTGTAAGGAGCTATACTCCATAATTCTTACTTAGAATAAATTCTACTACCTATCAAGAACTAAGTGCGTATAGAATACCATATAAACAGGGGAGAAAAGAAAAACAGGACAAAGATACAGTATCCTCGAAAACTAATAAAAACAAAACAAAACAAAATAAAACTGAGGGGTATAGCATGTTAGTAGGGAAAATACGTAACCTAAGTCTTTTCCTGCAAGACGAAGGAAAATTACTTAGATCAAACAACACCATAATGTCTTGCCATGAATCAAGTTCAATGATAGACCACTAAAATGCATGTTTAGAGTCACCACAATTTTGAAAGAAAAAAAACGGTGGCAATGTGATTTTGTTGAAGCTCCTAAGTGTAGCTTATGCCAAAGTCACGGTAGAACGCCACGATTTGGCCAAACTCACCGTAAATCCAAACATGCACTAAATCTAATCCTCCAATTGGTCTAACCTCCTTGCCGGCTAGGTAGTCAATAGCGCCGGTTCGGGCAGGATCGCGCCGGAGCGGAGCGGCGAAGGATATGGCCGCCGTGGCGCAGTGCGGCGCGGGGAAAGGAGAGGTCGCGCGAGATCTGGGCCAGTTCGCGGGTCCTGTTCGTCTTCTTCTTCACTCGTTCGTGTTCGCCGCTCTCTTCTTTTTACTTCTTTCTCTGTTCTCTTTTTACTTCTTTTTACTTCCTTCTCTGTTTTGTTCCTCTGTTTCGTTCCTGTTTTTACTCCTTTTCTTTTTTAATTTAATTTTCTTTACTTAGTTATCTCTTTCTATTTCTTTTATTTAATTATTTTTTGTTACTTCGTTCTTTTTATTTTTTTCTTTCTGTTTTATTTTTTAATTTATGAATATTTTTTTTACTATTTATGAATGTCTAGGAGTTTGAAACATTCTTTTATTATGCATGTTTATATAGTATTATTCATATAATTTGTCCAAAAAAATCCCGGTATCCCGCAATCCGCAATCTCGGGTTGGCCGCGACGCACTACTATCTGGGATTAACTACCTTTTGCCGGTGCTTTTACAATTCTCCACTACACATGCCCAAACCACCTAAGACGAAACTTTGTCATCTTTTTAGAGTTGAAATTATTCCAACTTTCTCTTTAATGATTTCATTCTAATCCTTTCTTGTCTTGTGTAACCACTTATCCATCATAACATTTTCATCTATAGCATTATGCTTACTCTTTTATTAGCTTTTTTACCACCCAACATTCAACAACATATAATATCCCAACTTTCTATATTTGTGCAGTAAATTTTTTTTGTAAGTTGGAGAGGTACTTTTCTCTCAAATATCAAAGCATTTCATTTATACAGTTCATCAACCCTGCTTGTATCTTATGATTAACATCTCGTTCTATCTCTATCATTTTGTAGAATGGAAAAAAGGTATTTAAACTGAGAGGCTTGTGGTATGATCTGTTCTCCAATTTTCACCTCTAAACTAGGATTAGTCTATCCCTAGATAAACATACATTTCGTACACTCTCTTTTACTTTTACTTTGAGTTTGAGCAAAAGTAATGTGCTCCTGAAACCTCATGTCCATGTCCTAACTTTTCATTGATTTCTTTTCTCTGCTCTCTAAGACTAGATCATCCATAAAAATATGCTTTGTGACATTGTCTCTTAGATATGTACAATTAGCACACCTAGAAGCTAGAACCAATACAAAAAGATTATGGCTCAAAGTAGACTCTTGATGCAAACCTATAGTTATGGGGAATTCATTTTTGTACCACCACCTTTTGTTCTTAAGCTACTGAATCCCTAGACTTCATTTATAGTAGACAACAAAAACATCAAAAGCAAAATCGATATTATCAAGAAATCATCACAAACCTAGAATTAAGAGTGAATGCATAGAATGCAATGCCATGTAAACAACGGAGAAACAAAGAATGAAAAGTTACCTCGATATAATAGGACTTTAATAATAGTTTTTTCACTTATTAATATCAAGTGTAAGGATAGAAAAGTCTAATTAATGCTACATTTGATGTGGTTCATTAAATTGGCGAATAAAATAAAACAGAAAATATATAAAGTTTAAGATAAAAAGAAAACGAGGGTGTAACAAGATATAGAATTTCGCAAAGAGAACTAATTAAAAACTGGAAAATATCAAATAAAAACGAAAATTATATGCATTACAACATCCCAACCTTTGGTATATCAATTATTGGACAATGGCTTTACTTAAAAAAATTGCTAAGCAATTTTCCTTATATGGTCAAGTCAACACAGCAAAGAGTTTATCACAATTCACAATGACTTCAGAATGAGAGTTCCCAATTTAACTGAGACAGTTTCTTTCAAAAGTAAAAAAAAGAAACTGATAAAGAAATTGCACAAAAATGTGAAAGTTAGTAAACGGCCAAAAGGGGCTTCTTCTCCAATATATACATTCCCTCGTCACTTACAGACAAATAAATGGAAAATTTTCAATCCATTTTTCTTCTGCAACTTGTTCAAACATGGTAACCAAGCCAATAATATGATCCCACTAGGTGATAAAATAATAGTATTACCATATTTACTCCCAAACCATGCCCAACATGTAAATTAGCAATTACTAGTAATTAATTAATTAATATAACAACATAGTAAACAAATGGATAAGTTATAGTAACAAAACTTGAATTGAACAAATAACAATTACACCAAAATAACAACAATTGAGCAATTAAGAAATTAGAAGTGACCTCTTCAACAGCTTTTTCTCTGAGCCGTTCAGAATGCCTCAAAGCTTTGATCTCAGCTCGTGCTTCTGACAATTCCCTATCCTTATCTGCACACACGAAAAATCAACTAATATGAATTCAAAGTTTAAATTAAAATTAAAAAATAAAAATAAAAAAATAAGCTGAAGAACACTTCAGATCGAACAGCATTTTTGCACCTCGAACTTCATTCTCAAGACGATTAAGCTCCACCTTCACCGGATCCGAACCGTGCAAAAAGTTCATGAACTCGTCGGCGTCCATACTCGGCTGTCTAGCGGAGCCGCGCGTCCTCGACGAGACTCTCGCTTCCCTGAACGATCCTGACACCGAAAGCAGCGGCGGAGTGGCCACTCCTCCTAGGTCATTGAAAACTTCCTCCATCACCGATCTAACCAGTGCCTAACCAAAACCCTCGCTCTTGCATCCAAATACTCGCGAGACGAGATTTGAAATCACGCACGCGCGCGGAGAGAACAAAACAGAGATTGAATACACCACACGTATAGAGAGAGAGAGAGAGAGAGATAGAATGCGACGTTGAAAGTGGTGGATTTAGAGAGAGAAAGAGAATTGTTTGTTTCTTCTTTATTTTGTTTTGAATGTTTCTCTATCTAGATTAACGAATGGATTGAATGAATAAAAAATGTAGTATTTGCGCTTTGGATTGTGAAGAGGTTTTGCTAATTGAAGTTAATAAATGACTAGTGAGTGAGTGTGATGTTAGAGTGAGTGAGTGAGTGAGTGAGTGAGTTTGAGCAATACTGCACAGTAAACACACTTTTTTTTGTTACACAGTTTTTTTACACTTTTTTTGGTTACACAGTTTTTTTTGTTACACATAGTAATTTTGTCCAATGGGTTATGGACTAAGACTGTGTTTGGATCGGATGAAACGTGAATGGATGATTGAAGGAGGAAAGAAAGTGAGTTTCCCGACCTCCTTTCTACCGTTTGGAATAGCTATAGGAGACAAGGAAATGGAAAATTTGATTCTACTGTTTGCAAATAGAATACATACAAACATAATAATATCTATTAATATAATAAAATTGAAGTATTTGAAATATGAATGTCTTTCAATCTCTAATATTATAAATTTATTGATTTAATTTCATTTAATCAAAATTAATCTATCAATAATTAAATTGCAATAAAATAAAAAATTAAAACAACTTCACGTAACAAAAAATTAAAAATAATATCACATTAAGATAATAGAATTAAAAAAATGTATAAAGCACTTAACTACGTAAAAAATAATAATTTAAAAAATATTTTATACTAAAATTATATGTACCGTGTGTAGAAAAAAAAAAGAAAAAAAGAAACAAAATAGAGACTAAGGAAGACAAGGCTAGGTTACTATTTTGATTTAATAAGTAAAAAACTGAATAGTTTTTATTAACACTAGCTAGTATTATAACTAGTGCAACGTAATAGAGAAATTCCTAAATATAAATGTGTTACTTATAAAATATAACTAGTATTATAATGTGTTGGTTTATAAGTAGTATCAAGTGGGTGATTTGTCTTAATTGATTGTTAAAGAGTCAATAATTCTCTGAGGTATAATATACATGAGTATTGTTGTAAGATTCAGAAAGTTAAATAAATAAAAAATAACTAAACATAACATCATACCTAATCTGAAATCTCCACAAATAAAATATTTAAAAAACATAAAATT
>JBBPBT010000709.1:303207-335362 GCA_037974875.1 Cicer bijugum
TTGTATTTGTTTATTATATTTAAAAAAATCTGAAAATAATATAAAAATTGTTTAAAATAAAAAGTTGTTTATAGTAGCTTGTTAAAAAATCATTTTTAATAATTAATTTTCTTTCAAAAAATTAGTCTTTTATTATAATACACAACCATAAGAGGACTTCTCATTTTAAAAAAATTAAGGATAATTTTTAAATGATAAAATATTAAAATATATTTTTTGTATAAACCGTTATTTTCTTTGAAAATATTTGAGGCAATCATTTTGATCTAGCAAAAAATCTTAGATTAGTTTCAGAATCATTAAAATGTTATTTACTTTAATTCAATAACAATAGTGAATTATTATTTTAACAATAAAGTGTAATGTTCACATACTTTTATTATAGTAAATTCTATGTTTTTTAAATTATTTTAATAATTCATTAATTTAAATATTTTGCCGTACACATTTTAATGTTAATGATGTATACCTTTTTTGTCAAAATAATTTTAAAAAATATTTTATAACAGACGGCCTCACAAAATGCTCATTCTGTTTTAAGCGGCAGGGAGGTCTTGAATTCAAAGACGACGCCGTTGTCCATCCTTTCCCTTCTCAACAAGGAGCGCTTCCTCTTGAGCTGATTGAGAGCAACAATTGCACAAGTCATAATATATACATACTGATGAATGAATAGATATAGTATTGATTAATTAATACAGTAGCTTCACATTACTCAAATAATAATACAACTACTACTGCAAGTGCAAAAATAGTAAACAACAACAGCATCCATGGCCATCGAAACTCTAGTTTTAGGTATATTTTTATTTATTTCATTAACCGTTTTGTACAATGCAAATTGAACGACTTGTCGTTTCGTCTTTGAATCTCTCTTACACTGTTATTAATTCGTGAAGGCGCTGGTCAAGAGGTTGGGAAAAGCTGTGTGGTGGTGAACATCAATGGAAAGAGAATCATGTTCGATTGTGGCATGCATATGGGATACACTGACCATCGTCGATTCCCTGATTTCTCTCTCATTTCGCCTTCTGGAAACTTCGATGACGCTCTTTCTTGCATCATTATCACTCACTTGTAACTTCATCGTTCATTCATTCCTTTTATTTATCTTTTTTGTGTGTGTGTGTGTTTATTTTTAGTTTCTATTTTTTTTTTTTTTTTTGAGATTGATGTTGTTGTTTATTTGTTTGTGAAATTAAATTGTGCAGTCACTTGGATCATGTTGGAGCGTTGGTTTACTTCACTGAAGTTTGCGGGTATCGCGGTCCTGTTTACATGACGGTGAATCCTGTCTTCTCCCATCACCTGTTTGATGAAATGTTTGACTCAATGTGATGTGATATTGCTTGTTTTTTATTTTATATATTTATTTATGTGCAGTTGATATGTTTTTTTAGTTTAATGGACATGCACTAATACTGTCTTTGTAATTTACTGGAATTCAAGACTTAGGTGTTATGTAGATGCTGTTTAGCCAATTATAACATGCCATGTGGATTACTTTTTTAGTTAAATTTAAATGGTTATTTTTATACTATTGGACATGTGTGGAATTGTTATTGTAGAACTGTGAAGATAGTACACGAGTATAAAAGGAAGGGAACCGAAGTTTTGTCCATGTTTTCACTAAGGGAAATGCTTTTTTCTAAAAAAATCATGGATGCTGTACAAATTAGTCCAATGCATGTATTGTTTATGCATTATTTCTTTTATTTTCATGTTTGTGACTTTTTTTTTTTTTACTAAATATTATCATGGTTGTACTAATTGTGATCAAAATAACACTTTGTTTTTTGTATGTTTATAGGATTATGTGAATGGAAAATTGAAAATAACAAAATCTTGACTAAGATTGTTTAAATTGTTTTACTAATTGCTATTACTACTAGTGTTACTAAAAACATAAAGACCAACAATAAAAACTGAAAATGAAATAGATGCACACACCCTTTATTAGACGTTTTAAACATGAGAAAGAATTTGAATATTTTATGCAATGTTTCCTGAATGTGAAAGATGTGGTTTTTGTTTTAGGTTGAGTTAGTAGACCCAACCCAAGTTTTAAGACTATGCTTGAGGTGCTTTGAATGTTCAAGCACTGGCTCCTTGGTTGTGATCAATTTATCTTGACTTATATTATTTGATTTTAAGCAGTACCCAACAAAAGCTTTGTCTCCTTTGATGTTGGAAGACTATCGGAAAGTGATGGTTGATCGTCGGGGTGAGGAAGAACAGTTCACTTCTGACCATATTGCCGAGTGCATGAAGAAAGGTAATGTAGGATCCTTTTTTCCTTTATGATGTATCTATATGTTGGTTTGAGCTAAACAACTATTTAGCTGACAGATTTACTTATGAATATGATTAAGTTAGAATTCAATGTAGCTACTGTGTCACAAGGATTTTAATGAATGATAAATGTTATTTTTTCGGTCTATATATGTCATTTCAGTGTCGACAAACTAAAATGACATGGTTTACATTTTTGTGTGAATTTAAAAGAAGATTCTGCCATGCTGTTTGATGTGTGTTTTGGACTGTTGGAAATAGAGGTTCCCATCCAAAATCCTCACATCTCTGACATTAACATCTCAACTTTTATCTTTATTATACTTATTTTAATTTGATTTGGTTCCTGTAAACAGTTATTGCTGTAGATCTGAAGCAGACTGTGCAAGTAGATGAAGACCTGCAGATACGTGCATATTATGCAGGACATGTAAGACATGCAGTTTTTTCAGTATTTTAATTTGATTTAACACTTTGCCAACATCGAAGCTCTTGTTTAATTGTGTGCATATAAGATAGAGAATGAGATGCCCCAAAGTAAATCAGAAACCATACATAACATAATCAGAATAAACTGAAAGAGTCTGATTGGAAGTCTAGAAGAGGTAGGATTCTCAAAATTCTTGACGAATGTGTCTAGTAGCATTCAAGATTAGGTTTTAGTTAATCTTAGATAACAAAAGAACAAGAACAATGCAAACTAGCCTTGAAAGATTGATTTCCTGAGTTAGTCCAGTTGGGAGATCTTTTGATTTTGCACCTAGTAATACTATAACTACCAACGGGAACTTGGGTCTGTAAAACTCCTATTTGTAAGATTCGGGTATACAAGGTGATCTTACCTTGTATATGCAAGAGGTTGATCCACTTGTTGAACTTATGACTTTTTAGTGACATGGTGACAATTTCAACTGTTGCACCAAGGTTTCCTTTCAGTAGTGCTGCAAGATTGAATGGGGTTCTGTTCTTTCTATTGAAGTTGAGGAATTTTAGAGAAAAAAATGAGAGAAAATAATTAGGGTTTGAATATTATTGATAATAGTTTTATGATAACTTGATTACAAAAGACTCAATAGTCATATCTATATATAGAAAAACATAGATTCGATCCTAAATCAGGAACAAATCATAATAATAATTAGAAATATTCTAAGATATCTCTATAATTATAAATTGATCATAGAAAATAACTCAAGATACTCTAATATAATATAAAAGAAATTATAAGATATTTTCTAATATTCTAACACTTCCCCTCAAGCTAAAGTTTACTAAGTTTTAGCTTGCTACAAGAAAACAATGTTTTGCTACATAAAATAATAAAAAAGATGGAAAAGCAACTCAGGGATGCATGTGAAGTCGGAGATAATTGTTATAAATATAGCCTAGCCAGATAGCCTGGTTGATCGTCAGCCTGAGAGAAATTCATGGCAAGCAATTGAACAAAGCAAGCTCCGTTCTTCTAAAAAACTGCATTTGGAAGCTTCAAACCAATAATAACGGAGACTTAAAATATTAAAACTTGAATTTGCTTCAAGAAAAGAGAGGCATGCTTTAGGTAGAGAAAGACAAGGTCAGTACATCTGTGACAAAGATGAGGCCAATGTATTTGGGACAAATTGCCAAGATAAATTGAGTCATGAAAATAAAAGACACTGTCAAAATAACTATCAATGGAGGAATAAGTCATCACTAATATGATTCATATGTGGGAAGAGGGACACCACCAGAATGATTGTTGGTGGGAATAGAAGCCACTGTTGTAATCTATTAGTAAGAACTAAATTGCATGACAAACACCGAAGAAGAAGCAGTGCAACTCTAACGAAACAAAGCTATGATCAATCAACGGAATAAGAAAATGCATTAAAAATAGGAGAGATAACGATTGTTTGAATGATGACATATATTTTCGCTGATCAAAACTAGAGAGTAAGGGCAGATCTAGAACTGTCGAAGAGAGAATAATCATGCACCAAGAAGAATCCCATTAATTTTGAATTGCAAATCTTCCAAACCTGACAGCTAAGAGCCCACTCATAAGGGCTGTAACAGCTGCCACGGCAAAGGCTGGAGAGTTTCCTCCACCAAAAATCTGATCCCACAGTCCACTTCTCAAGGACACCGCAATCTGTGGGACCACTATTGCCAGACACCCATTAATAATAACCCTTGGCCAAGTCCCAGTGGTTCGATATGCGTGGAAATCAAGGCATATGAAACACTATAAGTGATTGCCAGTGGAAACCCAGGAATGGTAAAGATTGCTATCGCTGCGACCATAATGCCAGGAATGGTAAAGATTGCTATCGCTGCGACCATAATGCCTGTTGGTGGTGGTAGACCTTTACCTACATAGCCAGTGCTTAATTTTAGATGCATTGTTCCTCTAGTTCAGTTTCAACACTCATCACGTACTGTTCTTGCCATTGGAATCTACCTCGCATGGTGAAGATCGACAAAGAGAAGCCAACCATAGGCAACTATGACATTGTTCAACATCAACCAAAGTGGTAAAGCCAAATAACCTTTGAAGTGTTGCGCCAAATTTGTTGAAGTAAAATGGAGACAGTAAAAGAACAACTTGAATTTTACTGTAAAAAATGACGTTGCCGCACAGCATGAGATGGTTTAAATGGTTGTAGTTTGTTTGATTGCTTGGCTTTGGTGAATGCAGCTAATCGGAAGTAGTAGTGTTTAATATAATATTACAAAATGACCAAATAACCGATAAAAAATAAATAACGAAAAATATCAGAGGGCAAACAGGGTATTGCGAACCCTATTACAAAAGGGGTAGAAACTCCATTTGGATGTTACTCTAAGAACAATTGAATTAAGCAACAAACCAAGTGGCGGCTAGGTAGGGTTCATCCTTTGCGTGAACAACCATGGCGGAAGCGGCTGTGGATGAATACAAATAGAAGGAGTAGTGAAGTGTTGAAGGAGCGAAGTCGAAGGTTTACGGCTACCAAGAGCGACAATGCGTGGATCTGACGTGCGGTGGCTTTCGGCGGCGCACTTTGCAATGTGGGTTGATGGAGCGGTCGTTTGCCGGAAAAGTCACCAGAAATAGTGACGGTGCCAGTAACAAACTGAATGGAAACAAGTGAAACCGGTGTCGTTTGAAAAAAAAATGATCACGTTGGAAAAGAGAAACTATGATTATATTCCCTAATTGTTGGGAACTCTGAAGCGGAACAACGGACAAGATTGTTCAAGGAGGATCGAAATAGGCTCTAGATACCATGTTGAAGTTGTAGAATTTTAGAGAAAAAAAATGATAGAAAATAATTAGGGTTTGAATATTATTGATAATAGCTTTATGATAACTTGATTACAAAAGACTCAATACTAATATCTATATATAGAAAAACATAGATTCAATCCTAAATCAGGAACAAATCATAATAATAATTAGAGATATTCTAAGATATCTCTATGATTATAAATTGATCATAGAAAATAATTCAAGATACTCTAATATAATATAAAAGATATTTTTTAATATTCTAACACTTTCTATACCTTGAATTAATGTTATAGTACTCTCATTTGATCATTCACCTTATTATAAATTGTTAAGGTTATTGGAGCTGCGATGTTCTATGTAAAAGTAGGAGACGCAGAAATGGTTTATACAGGAGACTACAATATGACACCAGATAGACACCTAGGAGCAGCTCAAATTGATCGACTGCGACTTGATCTTCTTATAACTGAGTAAGAACATCATTGGTTGTGTAAATTCATCTTAATATGACGTAATCAACATTGTAGTGAGGGCTATAAATGATATTTTCTACTTGTTTATTGTTTTTAGGGTATATTAATTTAGTTCATACTCAATGATTTATGTAGTTAGAAACAGGAACCAATCCTTTGCCGGCACCTAACTGGCTACATTTTGGGGAAGTTGGTCTGTACATGGTCTCAAACATATATGACTCAAACATATATGACTGAGTGATTATTTTTGTTCTTTTGAATGACAAATGTTAGTTGTTATTTGTTAGTGGAGCAAGTTAAACCAATGACCTCCTTATTACTTCAACCCCTCTGTCCCTCCCCCCAAACCACTTTATCACTCCTACATGACCAAGTTGTTAGATCATTTATTGTTACCCTCATTTTTTTATCTAACCAATTTCAGTTTTCTGGTCAAATGTTTTTTGCCACTCTATTGCTATTGAGCATAGGAGTGCCAAGTTTTGCAAATTATGTTGTCATTTTGTTATGTTTACAAGTTGCAGCTACATTCATATGCATTTTGGAAGGTGTTTTATCTCTATTGAATAATGATTTAATATGGTTTAAAATGCAAGTACCTGTTTTCCTCTCACTGCTTACAGTTATAAGAAGGATTTTCTAGGACTCACTTTTGTTATGACTTTAAAAATCTCATTACAGGTCTACATATGCAACTACAATACGTGATTCAAAATATGCTCGAGAAAGGGAATTCCTCAAAGCTGTAAGTATTTGTAAAACTTACTTTGAAGAAACTGTGAACTAGAAGTGTTTATTTAATTTGGTGCCTTATTTTCTCTAAGACATCTATTAAATAGAAGGATTGTTGATGTCCCTTTCTCAGTCCCCTTTTTTTTGGGTTCATCGTGCCTTACATTTGCTGTTTGCATTCTACATTCACCTATCCTTAGTTATATTTGAAGTAGTCCCTTTGGTATTTTTGAATTTTGAGAATTCTTGGTGTGTGCTCTTAGCATGGATCAGTTCTGTTGACCAGGTTATGAGATTTTGACTGAAGTCAAGAAGCCAGGGTTTTGTTACTTTACTCCTATATGATGCATTTGATAGGCACCAGTATTTTATTACAAAGAATTAGGGAAAAACATCCCTTGATTACAATATACTGCAGATCTTTGTTTAAAATTAATTTCTATGTTAGATATCTAGACATCATTAGCATTTCTTTGTTCTTACATGAGGAGTCCTTGTGTTTATCTGAAAGAAAGAAGGATACATCATTGCTCTGTTAGCTTCGATTAGCATATAATCAAGTTACAAATTTCAATTATTTATTTTTGCTTTTTGAATTTTTCGCATGTGTTGCTTTTACTTTATGCTTTACTTTTGACCCAGGCGCACCTGATCTATTCTTACTTTTATGCTGGTTACAAAGTTTCAAATTAATTGATTCAGGTTCATAAATGTGTTTCTGGTGGAGGAAAGGTGCTTATTCCAACATTTGCTCTTGGAAGAGCTCAGGTATTCTGCTAAAAATGGCCATTCATCTTGTTATTGTAATTTATTTTTCTGTTTGTTTTAGCTAATGACTATAGAAGTAATTATGATACTTCTCTCAGTATAATGATTCCATGTCGAACTTCTCCCCTTCCCACCCCTAAACTCTCTTAACTCTTTAAAAGAGACAAGATGAGGGGGAGGGAGGGACAGAAAGATTAGTTTTACTTATTTTTATGTGTATTTTATACTATGTGCATTTATGGGCTCTGTAGTTTCAAATTTCGTGGTTAACATACATTGTGGAGATGCTAGATTGCTGGCAAGATATTGTTACCACGGTTCATCATTTATGATGTTGATAAAAATGGATTTACTGAACAGTGCTTTTATGATATAGGTTTTTTATACCATCTTTAAAAAACTTATCCAAATATCTTAAAATCATTAGAAGTATTTGACCTAGTAAATGGGACCCCTTGGATCTTCTACTTATCCTTGAATCTCTGTTGGCTTTATTTGACCAAATTACCTTAGGTTCTTTTTGTCATCTTCTCCGCTCGGGGGCAGGGTGGGGCTATTCAATTTTCTCTTGGTTTTCATTCAATGAGAAAACAGCCTAGAAAAGAAAGGGGTTCATATTTATGATATTTGGGCTATATGAATGAGGGGGCCAAGTGTGAAAATGCAAGGGGAGCCACAAAGGATTTTCCTATAATAATAGGGCTGCACCAAGTGTCAAATTTTAAACCCGTCTTCTTACCTTAATCTTGGATGTATTTATGGAGCACATTCAAGAGCCAAAACTGTTATGTATATTTTTTTGGCAGATGATACAGTTCTACTTGGAGAGATGCTAGAGGAAATAAATAAGAGATTGGAGACTTGGTGACAAGCTTTAGGAGCATACGGCATTCATTTGAGTAGAAGTGACACATAAAATATGAAATATAAGTTTAGTAAAATGCAAAGCACACCAAGTTTGGAGGTGAAAGTCAGAGACTATACCATACCACAAGTCACATGATTTAAATATCGTAGGCCCATTATACAAAACCACTGTGAAATAGAGGGAGATGTAAACCATCACTTTCAAGCAGAGTATATGAAATAAGGGAGAGGCTCAGGGGGTTTTATGTGATAAAAAAGGTATAGAAACTATAGCTCATGCTAAAGGGAAATTTTATCGTACAACTATTAGATCAGTGATGTTGTATGGGATGAAATGTTGAGCGATGAAGTGCGAATATGATAGTAAGCTCAGTGTAGTAAAGATGCGAATGTTACGTTGGATGTGTAGAAATACTAGATGAGATGAGATTATGAATGATAGCATTAGAGAGAGAGTCGAGGTAGTTTCAATGCAAAAAAGATTGTTGAATGTTGACTTAGGTGGTTTGGGCATGTGCTAACAAGACATGTAGATTTTGTAGTAAGGAGAGTAAATCAAATGGAGGGTTGTCCAATTGCTACAGGAAGACTAAGAAAAACTATAGGAGAAATTATCAAGAAAGACCTAGGGGTCAATGACTTGGATAAAGATATGATAAATGATAGAGCATTGTGGCGCTGCTTGATCAATGTAGCCGACCCCACATAACAAATTTAAAATTTGGTGGTTGTTGTTACATTCGTTGCTAATCTTATCTTGTATGTCCCATACCTTGAATTGCCCATTCACTATCATTTCCATCAATGTCAGGTTCTAGGCAACAGAATAGCAATTTTAATATTTAAAATATGTAATTATGTTTTTTTATCTGTTGACATATTTCTAAATAAGTTACTAAATTAACTAAATAAAATTAAAATAGACATTGATATTTTTCAATCCCTGGAGATATGATATTTTTGAAGTTAATCTTCCTTTCTATTTTCATTTTAAATCATTATATTTAACAAACTGGCGTGTTTTTAGTTTTTATTAGGGACAAAAAGCACTGGCTTTTATGTATTTATCTAAGAGACATTTTACATAACTCCATTTTGACCAAGGTTGGATTAATAAACCACAAAGTGAACTATTACAATTCTGGTGCAGTGACCAGTTTAACTACGAAAATTCACAAACATTGATCAAGATGTGATAAGGTCATCGTATATTTACTAAGTTATTATGATATATAGGAACTATGCATTTTGTTGGATGACTACTGGGAGCGCATGAATTTGAAGGTTCCTATCTACTTCTCTGCAGGTTTGAATCAGCTAGCCTCCCTGATTTACAGATATACTTAATTCCAAATATAATCACTTGCTTTTTGATCTGTCACATTCGAATCCTACACTGAAATTTTACTTTAGGAGATTATCTGGTGTTTGAAATCGAATTGTGTTCTGATGCAATGCAACAAAAGAATGCCTATGTATGACATCAGACATTTTATAAATAGTGTATGGAATAAAAAAGCTGCTTCAATTTTCAATAAATTAAAGAAAGAATTGTAGGGCTATTATGATACTAACGATATTATTTGTTATAAGATACTATCTTGTTAGTATTCATGGTTTTCAAACTTTGCAATTTATAATGATATTATTTTTTCCAGCTTTTCTTTTCAGTTCCATGCTTAACAGCAATAAATAAATAATATAATTGCAGTTATCTCAAATATACTAGTTTGGAAAGATATAATACAATTCAGCTTGGTATATGTGACTTCTTGAGCAGTCTCTCTTCTTATTGGTGTACCTCTCATTATTTATTGGCATTTGTGCTACATATAATTCTAACTACTTGAATATGTATTTGTTTCAGGATTAACTATTCAAGCTAATATGTATTACAAGATGCTTATTGGTTGGACAAGCCAGAAGATTAAAGATACCTACTCGACGCATAATGCATTTGATTTTAAGAATGGTGATATTTTTATTTCTGAAGTCCTCAGAAATTTCAGAATTTTATTTCACGTGTGAAGTCTCATCATGCATGATCAAACAATGTCAGAATTCCCTATCAATTTTGCATGCAATTCCATTTTTTAAGAAACCAACACATACAAGAATTCCTTTGTCTTGTGATACAGAGCCTTGTGTTGGAGGATTCTCGTGGTTATAGATGCCTTTTATATTCAATATCCATTATAGTTATTTGGCATAAAAAAATTATTTTGCTAAATGAGTATGAGATTTGAAGTGAAAACACAAATTTTCAAACAGCACAAAAGCGAGGATTTTGGGGCTGGTTGAATTTTAAAGATTTGAAAAATTGGTAATAAGGGATGCAGGCGAAGGGTTTAATTTAAATGTTGTGGGGTAAAGGAGTAGACTTTACAGCTAAAATAAAGATAGTTGACTGGCAGCTGTGAATAGTAGTACCCTACAAGGCCAGAACTGAATGAATACATCCCAGAGTAGGGTTTATAAAATTGGAAGAAAGGAAGTATGTCTACAACTGATCATTAGTCATGTCATCTATATTGCATTTTTTTTACGAAGGCTAGAGCTGGTACAGAATGTTGAATATTTTCATATCTGCTGCCGACAATTTTTAATATGTAGAAAAGAATATAAAACTTTTGGAAATTGGGCTATTTTTGGGGAGATGATTTATTGTGTATTTAAATATGTGATATAGTGATGGTGCGGTGTGTCCTCTAACTTTGATGAACAAGATGAAGAGTAGGCAGAAAAAATTAAGTCCTTTGTCATATAAAGCTATGGTCTTTCATATATAATCAAACATGTATTCGGGTTTTGAGGTCCGGTGGTGGGAAATTGAAGAAAAAACACTACAAGTTCTAACGGAGAATATGTGAAATTGTGCTCCAAATTAAATTTACTTTAAAAGAAAACAAAAACTTAATCAAATCTAGTCATACTTAATTTTTTTAACGCGTTTTACGAAAGCTGAGAAAGGAGGTATGCTTTGTTGCGTAAATGTGTATCTTCTGATAAGGTTCTATGCCTCACTGACCTGCTTTGGATGTTGCAGTTCACAAATTTGAGAGGTCTATGATAGATGCTACTGGTCCTTGTGTTCTCTTTGCCACTCCTGGGATGATAAGTGGTGGATTTTCACTTGAAGTTTTTAAGCACTGGGCACCGTCAGAAAATAATCTTGTCACTTTGCCTGGGTACTCCCTTATATATATTCTTTTTCTTTACTTTCTTCCCTTATAATTTTTATAGTTGCTAAATGCAGATAAATGTCTCCCACAATTGTTTTATCACATTTATAAGTATATGGAAATCAAACTATTATAAACCTATCACCTAGTAGTCAATTGTATATATTATCCGTTGCTTGATGAGTTGGTTTGGCTTGTGTGCTTGTTTTGTGGCAACTTAGGTGATAGGCCTTCATTTGCATTTGAAAAGTTGTTATGATTTGTAAGTTTCTGCTTTTCCGGAATAGGGGCTTTCGTTATTAGTCTGGTAATTTGGGTTTTGTTGGGGCTTAAATACATCATTGTCGTGGTAGTTATTGGTTGCCCATTACAAAAACCTAAATGAAGACTTACTTGGTTTCTTCTCTCTTGATCTGTCTACACTCTCACAATACTGTGTGCATGAGGATGCTCCTTTTCTGAAGTTTTTTTTCTTCGATACTAGCATTATTTTCCATTTTAAGAAAAATAGGTCTGGATGCATCATTGGTGTCGATGTTATCGACTGCCAATGACAAAAACTAAATGAAAACTTGGTTTGTTCTCTCTTGATATTTTCTACACTATGTCACAACATATATTGTGTGCACATTCATCTTATTTCAATATACTCTCACAATACTGTGTGCATGAGGATGCTCCTTTTCCGCAGTTTTTTTTCTTCGATACTAGCATTATTTTCCATTTTAAGAAAAATATGTATGGATGCATCATTGGTGTCGATGTTATTGACTGCCAATGACAAAAGCTAAATGAAAACTTGGTTTGTTCTCTCTTGATATTTTCTACACTATGTCACAACATATATTGTGTGCACATGCATCTTATTTCAATATACTCAGTTGTTCTCTAAAAATTCAGTTCTGTGTTACATTTGCAGGTATTGTGTGGCTGGAACTGTAGGACATAAATTAACGTCGGGTAAACCGACCAAAATTAATACAGATCCCGACACACAGGTTGACGTGCGTTGCCAGGTGCATTTTATCTCCTAGCCTTTTATTATGTCTTATGTCAATTCAGCAGGAAAATAAGTGTCAGCAGCATATACAAATAAATAAATTGACCTAGTTATCAAAATGTATTCAAAATCAGGAAAGAAATACTACTAACTGTTTACTTTCAGTTTGTAATAATAATCTGAAGTTCTTGAGTTTGGTGCAATGAGTTTGCAATTGACATGACTTGAGAACAAACCTCTCTTGGATAAATAAAACACAAACCTCTGTTGTTTGAGTTGACATTGGAGTACGGGGTGATAATATATTCTTAAGAAGTTTGTGCTCCAGTCAACTAATGCTTGTTTCGCTTACCCAAGCTCTCTATTAATTACAGAATTTGTTATAATACTTGTGTGCTTTTGCATTAAGAGCAAGATCCATTGTAATACTATTGAAATTAATTTTTTGTCTAATCACGAAATGCATGAATCCTAAGAATTAAGAAATGCATATAGTTTGAAAGTAAGTTTTAGAGTAAGCCATCAATTTGATTATTGTTCTAAGATCAAGATATCACCATTTTAGTCATTTAGATATTGTTGTTACCTAATTAGTCCCTTAAAGATTGAAGTGTCACCATGTTGGTCCTTTGAATAATTTTTTTCAACAAACTAATCCCTCAAAATACACTGTAGTTCCAAAATTTGTCCATATGGATAACTAAGTGATGAGACAAGGACTAATTAAGTGACTATTTTATATCATTCAATCTGAGGAAAATATTTAGAAGACTAATGTGGCAACACTAATCATTTGGAGATTTATTCTGGGCCTTGCTCTGAATCATATATATATATATATATAAGTTTCAAACTGAAAATGTATAGTACAAACTAACATGCAAGTAAATCAAATCAGTTCATTTAGTTTCTCTAATAATTTTGAATTGTCTTAAATTGACAGATTCATCAGTTGGCTTTTAGTCCTCATACCGATTCTAAAGGGATAATGGATCTTGTAAAGTTTCTCTCCCCAAAGCATGTTATACTAGTGCATGGTGAGAAGCCTAAGATGGCTTCTCTAAAAGAAAGAATTCATTCTGAATTGGGGATTCAATGTTATAATCCTGCAAACAATGAAACCGTATGCATTCCTTCAACTCAGTATGTAAATGCAGAAGCCTCTGGTACTTTCATCCGAAACTGCTTGAATCCAAACTTCCAGTTTCAGAAATGCAGTTCAGAGGACACTAGCAACTCTACTATGATAGACAAAAACTTAACGCCCGAACTTCAAGTTGAAGATGAAAGAGTAGCAGATGGAGTTTTGGTCATGGAGAAAAGCAAAAAGGCAAAGATAGTAAACCGAGACGAACTTTTGCTCATGTTGGACGAAAAGAAGCACGAGGTTTAGTTTACATATTGGTGAATGGTGGTGACTCAATAGATTGCTTAATTGTGCCCTTGGCTTATGTTCTTACATTCAAAGCTTTGTGGTTACTGTTCTGGAGGAAACAATCAATATTTTGGAGAATATATCCAAATCTAGTAATTTTGTGCATCTCTCTTCTGAAGCATGAATGTTTTAGGAAGGAAATCTTCCAAAGTACCATCAAAGCAGTATATTGCTTCTACATTTGTTCAACAGTGAAAAAGAAATTTTTGCAAGGAAACTAATTTCAGCATTGTAGAGCATTAAATAGATGGCCCATGCTTATGTCAGAGCTCTGAATCATGTATATGAACCAACAGAACACCAGATTGGAAGAGTCAGTTAAATGGAACAGCATGAGTTGGAATTTGATTGAGAATAGGCTTGTGCTGCAATAACATGGAGCATTTGATAATGTCTTGCTGTTTGGGATTAACAAGATTCAGAAACTATGTGCTCATAATTTAGGCTCCAGTGTTTATGATGCTGGAGAAAGGAATTTGACCATTTTCGAGTTCTATATAACTTTTTAGTATTTATTTTTAAATATTTAATTGGAATAAGTCAAGAATTATTGAAAGTTATACTGTTTTCAATGAATTGCAGTTCAGCTTGGTTTTATATTTTTTGTTTAAAAAGATTGCCACTTGAATGAGTTGTTACCACTTGTTGAAGTTTAACTAAAGAGGATAAGATCAAATGGATGAATACTAATGGAAATTATACTATTTTGATTTGTATTACACAATGGCTGAATACCTGTTTCTTTATGCGGGGACTTCAGGTTGAGTAAAATAGTTCATTATTAAACATTGATTTATGATCAAATAATATGGCACTGCTTGCTTTAACAAGACATAACAATGTTGAGTTTGATTCGCTTAATCGACCCTATATAATGAGAACGAGTCATCATCAAACACAATAGGAAAATATGCAAAAGGAAACCGTCGAATAAAATATTCCTTGAACTCGTAATCCGCAATAATATTTAGTCTCCTGAAAATATGACTTTACAAAGTAGAATATCACTGAGTGCAACTAGTTAGGTTGCTACTGCTAGAATACCTACCCGACTGAGAGGGAGTTATCCAATGAATGAGTTGAATACACATAAGGGCAAGTGTACCACATAACTAGACTAATTGAACTACTATGATATGTACATATATCAAAGTTTAGTGAGGACTTTCAATAACAAGCAGATAATTGAGACAGAAATGTAGAATGTTTGATTTTACCAATGTCAATTGTTAAGAATTTTTCTAATAAATTTTTCCCGTTGATTTTCAATCACTTGCTCTTAAGAGTTATAAACTAGTTGTCTCTTTATGCTTTCTTCAAATTTGAACTTCATGCATGACCACTTATTTTGGTTGTCTTTCTAACGATGATAGTGTGGTTGAGGTGAAGAATTGAGGTACTGTGTGATGAGGTTACACATTGTCTTTTCAAATAGTGTTATATCGTTTGGTCAGGCAAAAAATTCAAATTTAGAGAAAGTATAAAAAGATAAGTTTCTTACTCAAATACAAATTGAAAAGAAGGGATTTCATTTCAACACGTACAATAAACAAATCCAAGAATTTCCCTTCTTATCGATCATTTTCATCAATCCTTTGTATAAGCATTAGACTCTCATCAAAGTTAAAGTTACTGACTACACAAGTTTCAAGCTGTCTTCAAATTTAATAATCAAAATTCATTGACTCAACCCCCCTCCCACAAGCTTTCATAGGGCTGCCCATAGCATGTTCCATGTCATTATTACTTGCAAAAATTGAATATTACAAGATCACACTAAAGAACCGGATGTGTAGAATTTCATAATTACCACTTGCATGTATAATTCTGCATTCAAATTGTAGCTTCAGGCTTAACATGTAGTCTGTTTTAACCAAGATAACAAACATAGGCGACTACTTAAGCCACAAACTTGCAGTGATTTACAACTAAAGTAAAGGACAGCTTTCCTTTCTGAATCTTGTCTATGAAAATCATCTAATCATTAACTAGTGATCAATTTTACTTTCAACTTTAGTATAAGATCATAAATATACCATTGTTGTTAGAGGAGTTCGCAATAGCAGTTATTTGACATCAATTTGTATCAAATAGCATATTGCAAAGTAATTGTGATTTGTCATATTCCAGGTAGAAAACTATTTCTTTCAAAACTAAAACGAATATTCATTCAATTAAAATATAAATAGTTGATTAAACCAAAGGCAATATAAAGAACTAATCCGTCCCTCAAAAAGAAAGTAAACCACAAAAGCAACAAAGTATGAAACCTAACATTCTTAACATAGTTTTTATCATAAAACCAAAACTGGTAAAACTCAAGCTTCCACCTTTTCTTCCTCCAAGATTAAGGCCTTTCCTGTTGGCTTTGCCAAAAGATCTGTGTACTCTTGGAATGGAGATTTGCTGAAGCGAGTCTCCTTCCAGAATTCAGGTGTCAGGAAACCATAGGTTTTCAGCAGACAGTCAAATGTAGCCTGCAAAAATAATCAGCATCAATACCCCCTTTTAAAGCAAGGATGATGACATACAAACAAGAGTGGCTGGTTTTTTTAAATTACAGACCCTCACAAATTCATTTGCATAATTAAAAACACAACACACAATAAATTAACAAACCAAAACAACTCAGAAAAAACACAAAGAAACTAGCCATCAAACACTCTTATACATTTAATCCAGAAAATGTACAATACTGTTTCATAGTTCAATTATACAAACAAAAAAGAATTAATTTAACAATGCTCATAAACCACAAAAATACAACTCAATCTTCAAAGGTTCTTGCGAGAGAGCGTCAGATACAATTTTACATTTCACATTAGTAAAAGAGTCCCTCCCTTTCATCTAATATGTTAAATTTTAGAATTTCACTTCTCCAAAGTGGACAAATCAGTTTAAAGTGTTAAGTGAGTAATATGTTCCATTGACAAATTGATAAATAAATCAATGATAGATATTATAAATACATTCACAATCAATCATAGATCAGTCAAAATATCAGCCGATAAATTTTTTCACTTCAATTTAGACTTTCATATATCAGTTTACATCCAACCAAGTAGATCTTTCAGTAAAAATATTGTATGTCACGCAATAGAAATGATATATGGATTTTTCCCGTCCAAATCCCTTAACATTCAGACCAGTGAAGTAAGTCCGAGACAAATTTCGAATTTTCATCCGTAAGTAGATCTCATTAATCAACATGACATACGATTTGATGCATAACAATAAAATCATTTAAATATACGAATTAAAAATCAAAAGAAAAAACAATTGCAAACACTAATTTAAGAGTGAACTAATAATAAACAAACATAAAAAAACAAATAATAAAACAAATTAAAATAAAAATAGAAGAAAAAAAACACAAACCTTCACGAAATTTCCAAGGGTCTTAGTAGATCCTCTTGAAGAAGTAAAAACATCATCAATTCCAGCAAACTGCAAAACCTTTTTAGGAACCCTAGCAGCAACAATACCCGAACCACGAGGAGCAGGAACCATTCTAACAGTAACAGATCCACATTTCCCAGTAACTTTGCAAGGAACAGTATGTGGTTTCCCAATCTTGTTACCCCAATAACCTCTCCTCACAGGAATCACAGAAAGCTTCGCAAGAATAATCGCACCTCGAATTGCGGTAGCAACCTCCTTACTACACTTAACACCAAGCCCAACGTGACCGTTGTTGTCACCTGCAACAACAAAGGCTTTGAACCGGGTCCGTTGACCGGCACGGGTTTGTTTCTGAACCGGCATGATTTTCATCACTTCGTCTTTGAGTGTGGGGCCCACTAGTGTGTCGATGATTTGGTGTTCCTTGATTGGGAGTGAGTGAAGGTAGATGTGTTCTAGGCTTCGGATTTTGCCTTCTTTTACGAGGCGTCCGAGTTTGGTCACTGGGACCCATTTTTCTTCTTCTTCGCGACGACCTCCGGATCTGCGGCGGCCTCTGCCTCTGTCGCCACCTCGGCCTCCTCCGCGACCTCCTCCGAAGCCTCTTCCGAAACCACCTCGTTCGCCGCCTCCGCGTTCTGCCATTGTTGGTTGAGTTGAGAGAGAGTGTGCGTGTGCGGCGGTGAAGCGAGAATAAACCCTAGAATTGCAGAGAGGGGAGAGAAGAGTGATGAGATTGGTGTTTTGTAGGGTTCTTTTTGTTGGTGATATATGATGATGACGTGGAGTTTTGTTTCGATATTGGGCTTGTTCTTACTGTAGTTTTGGGCTTTTTCTTTTTAATAATGTGGACAGTATTTTCCGATTTTCATGTAATTGATTAAAAAAAAACATAAAATTATACTCCATACACATTTTATACGAATCACTGATTTTACCCCTTCTTTCTATAAAAGTTCTAACAAATAAAAAATCTTGGATTTAATTGTAATCTTGATATTCTATTATTATGAATTTACAGAATTGATCCACCTATTTTAAAGTTGATAGTTTTGAAATCATGGAAACAAATGTTAGACATATGTTTGTTTTTGATGTTATTGACAAACATACATCATGAAATAAATCTGACATTGTGAACTGAGAAAAATTTCAGGAACAACAACTCAACCCTACAAACTTGAGAAAATTGCTTGGAACTCAAGAAATCAACAAAAGCTTGAAGATTCATAAGCTTTTGTAATAGGGTTGTATGTAATTGTGAATTTAGTGAGCAAACAGTCGATTAGACAAATCGATTGGCAATTTTATTGAAAATAATTGCGCAAGTCAGTGGCATGCTGATTTATGGCCTAATCGATTTGGCAAATCGATTGTTCTTATCACAAGTCTAAACTGATTGCCTAAAATTGATTAGACACATCGATTGGTTATTTTAGTGAAAATAATTGTGCAAGTCAGTGGCATGCTGATTTGTGGCCTAATCGGTGTGGCGCATCGATAGTTCTAATCACAAGGATATTTGGATTGTTGAAGTCGATTGACACAATCGATTGTGAATGTCACATAGCCAAACCATTAATTAATAAATTGGTTAGACAAATCGATTTACTAAAATAAGTTTCAAAATAATCTTGGTCTGGAACATACACAGTCGATAAGCACAATCTACTAATATACTTCTTTTGAAATAAGTTTGGCATCAATCGACTTGGTAAATCGATTGAATGAACCAACTGATGAAATGTGCTTCAGACTTAAGTCCATAGTCGATTAGAAACATCGATTACGTTGATTTAAGCCAACTCTCTGTTACTTGTCAATCGGTTAGGCAAATCGATTTATGAAAATCACTGTGTCCCTGGAACCAGTGAAATCGATTGACTAAAGGACTATGTAAATATTTGAATCGATTGAGTACATCGATTGTTTTGATCTCGTTGTTGGAACAAAACACCCCAAGTCGATTATGCACATCGATTCAGATATGAACATTCATCCAAGTCTGAAGAACTCATTTAAAATAATCGATTAGTTAAATCGATTAGTTTATGCAGTTTCAAGATTCAAGAAAAACAAGATTCGCGAAATCGATTTGATGAATCGATTAGTATGCTTTATGACTTAAATGAATTGATTGGCCAAATCGATTCATGTGTTGTTTTTCCTGAAACTATATAAACTGCTTTCATTCTCTTCTTCTCATAACATAACACAACATAACAATAAGAATTCATAACAAGTTTCATAACAACTAGATACACAATAAACCACTAACTCTTTCTCAACTGATATTACTTTGAACATCTTTTTCAGCCATGAATAATCTACATTTGTGATCAACAAGGATTGAAAAAGACTGAATTGAGAAAGATTGCTTTGAGAAGAAGGAAGATCAAGAACTTTGTAAAATTGATCTGTTTCAATTTTTGTAACCAAACTACTTTGAGAAAATCCAGTTATTACTGATGGTGTTCTTCCGGGTTGAGGGTTGTCAACAAGAAGACACTTGACTGGATTCTTGGTAGAGTTTATGGGATTTAAACTCGGGAATTCAGGGAAGGAAAAGATAGAACAGGGAGAATAGTTTAAGATTGAGGCAAGGGGCTGTGTAAAATCTGTAAACTGATTCTAAGAAGTTCTATTGGAAAGGCTAAGATCAAGTTCGATCTTAGGACTGGACGTAGGCCGTCACGAGGCGGCTGAACCAGTATAAAAATATGCGTACACTTTTCTTTCCCTATCTCGTTTAAATTTCTGGAATTATTATGTTTTTGATATTGATTGAATGCATGATAAAGATTCTGTGTTAAGTGACTTTGCATGATTAATTGTCTTAATATGATTACATGAAAATCAACATCTTAAATAATAATTGTTTCTGATGCATTTCTCCATATATACAATGATTCATATTGTTTGATATTCATTAAGATTGATTATTAGGGACCTTGTTTAATCTTGTGTTTAGTAAATTTCGAATTTATTAAACTGCTGCGCATATTGTTAGAATAAGCATTATTCTGCATTTTTACTATAAAACTGAGGTCATACCCACCAACAACAAAAAAGTTGACATATAACAAGCTTGCTGGCCTGAGGGTAAAATTGATTGTAATGTACGGTTTACTTTTTGTCGGTTCACTTTTGGTTTTGACTGCATTTGTTTCAACACCTAGGCAAAACATGTAAATCTCCTTCTTAAATCTCTTTTCAAACTCAAGATACATGAATAAAGGCATATTTGAATTGATTTATTTAAAGTTGTTTACCGATATAAATATTTGTGAGACTATTTGAGAGAATTTATAAAAACAACTTATGACACAATCGTAAACTTATAGAAACAATTTATAACTTATATGAAAATAATTTGACTTTATTTTAGAAATAACTTTTGCATAAACACTTATATAATAAGATCATTTATGTTATTAATTAAGTTGTTCACCCAATTAGAGTCTAAATATTTGCATTGTTGTTTATTGAACATGTTTTAATTTGAATTGATTTGTCTATTGTTTATCTATGTGCTGGTGATTACTAACCTATACAACTAGCATTGAATGTTATAAAACTCTTGAAGAAACAGTTCAAATATCTGGATGGCTATGAATGAGGAATTGATATATTTTTTTCTATAATTGATATTTGATAATATTTATCAAGATTAATTGAGGTTAATATATATTTTTTTCTTTACAGATAAAAACATAAAATCTCCAATAGATGGTAGATATTCTTTTAAGTCTATTACCAACCTGATGATCGTGGAGCAACATCATTAGAGACTAATTAGATATTTTGATGGAGAACTTCTATGTTTGATGGAGTTGTTTTGTATGTTTAGCTACTCCACCAATGTTTTGAATTTTGAATATTTAAACTACTTTATTTATTGTTTTAGTTAAGTTCAATGTATGAATTGGTGTTATTACTTTTGAAAAGATTATATTAATTGATTTAGTCACAACAGTTATATAATTGCGTATTTTAATTATGCGGATGATATTTATGAATATTTTTTATTTTAATTAATAAAAAAATTTAATTTATTTAACAAAAAATAGAAAAAAAATTGGATAATAATTTTTTATTTTAAATTTGTATATTTGCAACGGTTCAAACTACCTCAAAATGTATATAGCAACGGTTTAAACTTCCTCAAAATATATATAGTGACGGATGATAATTGTCGCAATTATATAAGAACAAATAAAATTTAACGTGTTTAACGATGGTTCTAACTGTCACAAAAAATATGTAAAGGCAATTTATAACTATTGCAAATATTTCCGATAGTTAGAACATTAATGGTTGTCTGAACAGTCGCAAATTGGCCTTGCGAAATACGAATGTGCAACAGTAGGAGAATCGTCACAAAGATTCATTTACCACGATAATAATCGTAGCAGGTGTCCTTTTTAACCATTGCAAACCTTTTTTTTTGTGTGAATGTTTTTCAGCTCCCAATTTTCTTTGTTCCATGCTCACGTGAACTCTCCCTAATTGATGTAGAAATCACTTGTTATCATTAACATGGTTGTTAACAAGGTACAAGTCATGCCTTATATAGCTATCCATTCTCTCCAATTAATTATAACCATAACTAACTAACTATTTTTAACTAACAAAACAGAAAATGAGGCAAAACAAAATAAAAAGTATCACATTAATTAGCTTAATACAAAGTTTTAATAATACACTATACTTCACAGCTTCTCTTTGCTTTTAAATTTTGTCTTTAATACATGGAAATAGATGAACATGAAAATAAGGAAACCATACCTTGAACATTGCGTATGTGTTGTTTCTAACTTTAGAGTTTTTATAACTGCGGGAGAACTATTAAAAAATTTGAACCGTTATATTTGGGTTTACTCTCCTTGAATTTGTGTCTTTTCTGCATGCAATATTTGGTAAAGAATGTCACTTGAAAGTTAGATCCTCTCATGGTTACAAAATTTTCATATCAACCATGGATTATTTCAAATAAATTTTTCATTTTTCTCTTGACTTCATTTCGTTGTTATTATTATTAGACCATTATTATGGTGAATCCTGTTATGGACTACTTGGTTTTTCATGAAAAGAATTAGTTCAGGTCACTACAAAAAAAACTGTCATTATCTACGGTAGATTTAGGCTTTCCTTACGGTATAGCCGTTGGTAATGAATATTTACTCACGCATTAGCTACAGACACGTGTCTGTAGGTAAATTGCTCATACGAATTATATTACCTACGGAAAATTCATAGGTTACATTTACTTGTAAGATTTATGTGGGTAATTTATTTAAGGGAATGTTATGGGTAAGTTACCCACAAACATATCATGGCTAACGTCAAACTAAAGAAAATTAATGTTACCTACGAATGTTTCGTCGGTAACGTTTCCTATGGCATATTCGTGGGTAATATCAAACTAGAAAAAAAAATTCTAATACATGCTTTCATCACTTACATCAACTAAACAACAATATCACAATTTATATGATGTATGACTAACAGAGTTAAATTCAAAAATCTCAATAAATCCAAAAGTCTCAATAAAATATGAAAATAAGTAAAGTGTGATATTACTCTAAAAACAAACAAGTTTTCTGTGTTTGACACTTGTTTCATTACTAATCAATTCAAGTGTACTCATTAGAACCAAAACATACACAATTTACACGAAAACCTATGTCATATTATTTTTATTACCAACCAAATGAACACGAGCATAAACAAAATCAATGGGTTCACTCAACAAAAAGGAAAAATACAGAGAAACAAAAAACAAGAACTCGACATCAACACAAAAATACACATGCACAAGTTAGCAAGCAATTTCTCAAAAAGAATCACAACTCCGAAAGTAAGAAACATATCAAATAGCAAAAAGGAAAAACAACCAAGCTTCTAAGTTACTTGCAAATGCACGAGAGATTAAATGAAAAACATAAATAAAAATCCCTGAATGAACACACTCAAATCGAAAAAATCAAAGTGAGATATTCATTATAAATTACTGCTAGTTTTAGAAAATACCTAAGAAAATAGGAAAGAAGTGCGGCGCAACACAACAATGATGGTGAGATCGGGAATAGATTTGATGGTGTGAACTGGAGCTGTGGTTGAAGATTGAAGGATGGATTTTGGGAGTGACAGTTTCTCACGAATCAAATATTGATGTGGATGCAAAAAGAAACACACTGAATAAACCTAGATCGAAGAAGACACAAATCAATGAAAGACGATTAAGTTCGGAGAGAGTGGAGCGTCGCAGATCATAGAGAAAAGTTGCAGATCTAAGAGTGAAGGACAAAGAATATTGAGAACGTGATTCTAAAAGCAATAGATATTGAGTTGTTGGGCGAGAGCTATGGAGAATGAGATCTTGCTTTTGGAGAAGAATGAAATTTGTTTTTGGAGAGCTTGTGTGTTTTGAGAGGACAGAAACCCTAGTTAGTGGTTTTGAGAAAACTAGAGTGTTTTTGAGAGAAGAAGGCAAAAATATTTCTATTGGAAAAAATAAAATATTCTTTAAAAAAAATTAAAATAACACATTTTTACATTACCCACAGATACTTCTCTTATTTTAGCCATAGAGAAGCTATGGTAAATCAAATACGATTTTTTTTACACAAATGTAACTTCAGCAGAGTATTCATTTAACTTTACCTACGGAATAGTCGTGGAAACTAATTTTTTTTAAAATTGATATTTTATAGAATAATAAGCACCGTTTTCTGTAGGTAGTAAATAATTTATCTACGGACTTAGATCCGTGGGTAATTTTCCGTAGATATACAAACATTTTCTTGTAGTGGAAAATTTTGATAAAACAAATGAGGTTATGATAGAAGGAATGGACATTGGGGATAGAAATGATTGGTTGTCACAATCTATAAATTTCTATATTTCACAAAATTTAATATCTAAGCCCCATGAGGGTGATTTCTAATTTTTTGTTTCGAAATTTGCAAAAATTAAAACTAGTTTTTTTTTTTAATTTTTAATTTTTAAATTTCAGTTCTTAATTTCATTTCTAAATTGAGTTTCAATTTTTATTTTAATTGAATTGAATTATTTTCTTTGTTCCATCTAATTAAAAAATTCAACAAATAAAAAATTATATTAAATATTAATTATTTTAAAATAATTCAAATATTATAAATTTTAATTATAATTTTTTTTAGTAATATCCGTAGTTGTAGAATGTGGCTATCGTAGTGGTGATTAGTCGTTGAATGTGACGCTTTCATTGTAAGACCCGCATTTTTCTTCGCTAGCGTCAATTTCGAGAACGAAACTATTTAAAGTATGTAGAATGTAACATTCAGATATTTTATTTTTATATTTTATCTGATAATTATTCTAAAAATTGTTGGTGACAATTATTATTGTATTGTGTTATTTTAATTTTTTGTAATAATAATAATAATTAAAACATGAATCGTGAATAGTTAAAAATAAATTTCATGACTTAGTTTGAAATACAAGTTCTCCACGTGATACCACGTTCCCCACTTCTAATGATAAAAAGGAATAAAACAAAACTGGCGTCTTCCATCCAAAAACCCTCTACGAAGGGTTTGGGAGAGAAAAATGAAGAAATTCAAAAACTAAATGAGTTAGTGATTCATCCCTCGAGTGTAGCACATTTGGATCAAAGACCGTTGCGTGAGAATTTTAATAACGACACTCATATCGGTAAGGGCATCACTCCATCCGCTTTCCTACTTGAATTACATGTGATATAAACATACTCTCATGTTATATATTTGTTACATTTGTGTCTTAACTTCAAAATTAATATTAATAATGGTTGTGTTTGACATGTTCAAATAGTGGAAATGAATCTAACAAATAGGTTGTATATTTTTGTTGATTTGTATCTTTGGTGCGTTGTGATTTTTAAATGTTAAATGAAGTATATAATTAATTTATATTTTTGCTATAACAACTATATATGCATGCATATTTGATATATGTTTGTTATTTGGAGATGACTCTTACATTTGACAGGACGTCATATATAGTGTTATTTAGGCGAATAATGTTACGGTCAACCTAGTAAGAGAAACACGAAGAAGTACAATAGCATGCAGTTGAAGGATCTAAGATATTTTTGTGTCGGTGTTAGACTTGTTGGGTGAATTTTCCATAAGTCTAAAGTTTATGACCAACTAGGATTTATATTTGGTTAGTAAAACATCAATAGTTTTAGCTCTATGAGTTTCTTTTGTTTAACGTATTAAATTTATTTTTAGTGATTGTAAATACTTTGATTTATTATTTTTGAAAATATAACTAAAAACATTATTAATTGATTTTAAGGTAAATAAATATTTAAGATAATCATAAATAAATAAAAACAAATTTGTATTTTTATGTTAAATTTCGTTAGTTATTGTCTCGAAAAAGCGGGATGTTACAAGGTGGTTGGAGATGTATGGCCAATTGTTGTGGTCAATGATGGCGGTTGATGTTAGTGGTCATAGGTGGGTGGTTAGTGGTGGTGCAAATGGACTGAGATGATAGTCGATAATGGTGGTAGTAGTCAGAGGTGACTGATCTGTGATGGTGATCGGAGTTAGGTGGCGAAAGTGGTCTAAGATGGTGGTGATGATCGGAGACGTGTGGTTAGTAGCTATGGTGATGGTGGTCAATGGAAGTGGTTGGTGGTTGTGGTTTCAAGTGGATAATTCTAGTATGATTCTACATTTATCTCAAGCATCTCATATATCCAAAATAATTTAAAGAATATTAGGATAACAAACTGTGAAAAATAAGATTAAGAATATTTGTATGAACATGCACCAGTCCTAAAGGATAAGCAACACAGAAGTGAGAATGAATAATTTTCATTAATCATCCTCGCACATGAGAAAATTGCGTGACAGCACAAAAGTACAAAATATGTCCTTGAGTGCACGCTACTCTACTATGTTGGAAAAAGCAAAAATAAAAAAGCGATTGTCACATCAAGAATGAAAATTTCATCCTCATAATGACAAGAACCGACGATGGATCACGATACTCATCCTCATAATGGCGAGAACCGACGATGGATCACGATACTCATCCTCTCAATTTACTTAAAAGGATAGATCAAATGGACAATCATATAAAAATTTCCAACAATTATATCTTAATGCTCCTCATATATTTGAAATTTCGTGACTTCTATAAATTAAGATCATCTCATCCATAGAAAATTAAGAAAGCGATTTACAATGAAAGCTTTGCAAAAATAATCTCATCACATCTTATATGTATTTATATTTTTTTAAAGCTTATTATACATTCATTTGAAATTATTAAAAGAAATGTCAAATAGTTTTAAAATTTTATAAAAATTTATAGAGTTGATCTACTCAATAAGATTTATTTTTTTAGTTGATGGTTAGATTAGTGAAAATCATCGTTTATATTGAATTATTAAGAAAAGTAATCCATCACATATTTACTTTTTGAATCAACATAATCTCCACCCTATGTGCATATCATCTAAAATCTGATTTATTATCCTTATATAGAGAATAGCCATTTAAAAGTAAATTTTAAAAAAGAGATATCACTATTCAATCCCTTTTAGTGATATTTTAGTTACTTCAAGTCGGTTAGAGATGGTAGTTGTATTGGAGTGATATATTTGTGTACTAGTGGTGATATATTAAATTTAAATATATATATATATATATATTTAAAACATATATTTTTAGTTTTAAGGAAAAAATATTTTGAAATTAAGTTAAAAATAAATTCAACTTTTGAAATTCAATCTCAAAACCAAACACTAAAAACTTACAACCATCCCAAACGGGCTTAGTCTTTGGTTCTTTTCATTTTAGTGTGTGCACTACTAGAAAAAAGGCTTTTAGAGACTAAATCTTCGGTCACTAAATCCAATAGCGGCCGAATTAGTGACCAATTTAAATCAGTTGGTAAACTGCTAGTCGCTAGTTGTTGCGACCAAATCAGCGACCAATTTCGCAACCGAATTTAGTGACCGATTTAGCGATCGAATTTAGTGACCGAATTTAGTAACCGATTTAGTGATCGAACTTTGTGACCGGTTTTGTGACTGAATTTTGTGACTAATTTTGTGACCGATTATTCAGACTGATTTAGCAACCACTTTGAATTAATTTTTCATGTCAATAGCGACTGATTTAAAGACGAAATTTGTGATATAAATTATTATTTTTATTAAATATTTGATCACCAATTATGTCTCTAAATATTACCGTTTTTTTAAGTACATTAATTTAATGTTCAAAAGAACAATAAAAATAATTTTTTAATTTGTTTTCAATATCTAAAAAATTCAAACACCAAAATCATTTGAAAATATTAATCATATCAATGTATATAATTAAATAACATAATATATTTAACTAATATTTGTAAGTACTCAATAATACAAATGAAATTCTAGTTTAAACATAATGTATTTAGTCATAACAAATTGCAACATATTAGTTCTTTAGATTAACTTATCACTATTCATCTAACTCTTCACCATCATGAACACGAGCATCATTATTAGCAATCTCATCATCAAAATCACTAGCATCATGATCACCAATCTCATTATCATTATCACTAGCCCCATCTTCATGAATTTGATCTCTAGTATATGGCATAGGTTTAAAGATCAAGCTATTCATCAGTTGCTTTATCAAGTGGTTGTTGCGCTCAAATGCTCTGTTTGTATTAACCGATTCCTCTCGAAGTTGATCTCTTTCATTTCTTATTTCTTCAAATTCATGTCTTTGAAACCACTCTGTTGATGAAGAACATGATCCACGATAATTAGGTCTCCCTAATAATACAGTAGATTCCATTTTGAGACCATATACTCGTCTTCTTTTTATTCCATCAACCTCACACCATACATCTAATTCATTTGGTGGAGGAGTTCCTTAAAGTTGTTTCTTGGGTCAATTCTTCAAACCTACGTTTAAATTTTTCCTGTCAACATAAATATAAAGCTAATTAATATTTTTAAACACTTTATTTCGATCTTATATGAAAATAAGAAAACCAACATAGAAAAATAAATAATATACACTTTAAAGTTGAAAGCTCTTACTTGAACATATTCCGATCTTTTATCAACTTAAGTTTTATCCTTGCTACGTTTATGTGTATAGAGAAACACCTTATATGTAGAATATTTTTACCCCCTTTAGTTAAATAAATTCAAAATGATTACATCACAAAAAAAAACACAAATAATGAAGCATAACCAGAAAATTAGAATATAAATTCCTTACCTTTTGGTTCACACCACAGTTGTAGTTTAACGGTTTAAGAGACCCAATTGGCTTCACGTCGTAGTTGTGGAGGTTGGAATGAGAGGGGATTAGCAACGAATGATGGTTTTAGGATTTGTGTTGGGTTGAGAAAGAAAAAAAGAACTGATTTTTTTTGTAGAAAAATTGATTGAAAGCATCAAGAGAACCCAAGGCTTTGTGGTAATAGTGAAAGTAAATAAAGAGAAGTGAACGAAAGAATTGAGTCCCGTAAGAAATAAGTGTTGTTTTGGCTTAATTGCTTGAACAAGATCTAGCTAGGCTGAGAGTGGATTAGCTTGAGTTGTGGTGTTGGGAAAGAACGCCGGTAGGAAATGGGGTTTTAGGGTTTATTTGAGTAAACTGAAAAAGAAAAAACTTTGACAGCACAAATATTCAAATACATGAATACATAATTTTGTTTTTTTATATCTTTTTTTTTTAATTAGTTATTAAATATTTCACATTTTCTGAAAAAAAAATTAATTCTGCAAAAATTATTTCAAAATTTTCTTTTTTATTAATAAATAAAATTAAATTATGTAATTAAAAAATAGTTAGCGACTGAAATTTTGGTCGCTAAAATTTAGTTGTTATTTTACTCTCTACATTTTTGTTAACGACCAATTTAGTGACTGAATAATATTTAGTTTCAAAGTTTAAAATTTCAATCTCTATTTCAGTCGCTAGTGTCAAAGGCAAATTTTCTATCATGATAATTAACGACTGTAATTTTTGTCGCTAAATTCAGTTGCTATTTCAGTCTCTAAATTTCATTAGCGACCGATTTAGTGATGAAAAAATATTTAGTTCATAAATTCAAAATATGGTCTCTATCTCGGTCGCTAGTGTCACTGAAAATATTCGGTCTCTAAATTGGTCACTATAGGCGAAATTTCTAGTAGTGGTGATGTTGATGAATAATGACAGTAGTAGATATAACTCTATACTAAGTGGCAATAACATCATGGGACATGGTTGCCCCCAATTTAAGTGATATTCTCTACTTCTGATAAAATTGGAAATGAGTCGATTTGAGTCGAACTTAGGTCCAACTCAACTGATAAGTATTTATTCAATTCGAAACTCAACTCGAGTTTCATAACAAATTTATTTTACATCTCAAACTTAACTCGATTCAAATTCACAAACATTCGGTTCAATTTGATAGCTCGAATCAAATGAACCGAAAGAAAAAATAATATTTTTTATAAATAATATAGTTGTATGTCTTTTTAACAGTTTTCAAATTATACAAATAACTTTTTAATATCTCATTTTAGAATGAAATTACATCTTCTTCAAGCACTTTAATTAATACTTCACTAGTACAAAATTGAGTTTTTAATACGGTAAATTTAAGTTGTTTATCTGCCAAACTTAACAAATAAGGCGGAAATATATTTAAATCGGTTTAGACTTAATAGATACTTTCTGGTTAAATCGGTTATTTATAAACCACTTGATAAAATATATGTCAAATTTATTTTTTTTTCTAACTATTTTTTATTTTACCTTAGTAGTTATTTGTAACAAATGAGATGAATACATACAAGTATAAATAAACTTTTGAAGAAATAAGAAATCATTATAGGATTTGTACTATGTCATTATTGAACATCTTAACATAGTTATTTCATGGATGCAAGTATGTAATTTTTTATATGTTGTTATTGATTGTATTTTTTTATATTTATATGATAAAAAATTATAAGTTATTATTGATTGTATTTTTTAATATTCATATGATAAAAAAAATTATGATTCAACCGATATTGATTGTGTGTGTTTTTTTTCTTCCATTATGATTATATTAAATATGTGGCTTTGTAATTTTGTTAATGGATATTTTGTAATTTTCTTCCATTATGATTCTATTATTGTATATTTTGATTATTATAGAGTTATATAAAATTGTGATTGTAAGTGCAAAACTCTTATTTGAAATTTAATACGAAATATTGCTTGAATCAGTAGCATACAAACAAAATGAGAAATTTATATCTTTAAAAACAATCACAAATAATAACTTTTATAAAAGAGGTATATAAAAGTTGATACTCAACATATTAACGCATATCTAATGTGATATTGTTATCAACAACGAATTATAATCGTAATTAATCAAGCATAAAAATAAATGAAACTAATAAAACACAATCCAAAAATGAACTATGAAAACTGAGCAAACATATACACAACATCATTGAAAACACCAAGTAAGGTGTTAAACTTGTTCGATTCCTTTGAGAATGCTGTACTTACAAAGAGGACAAGTAGCATTAATCTTTAGCCATTTGACTATACATGAAAAATGAAAATGATGGTTGCAAGGAAGAATTTGTAGCTCTACTTTATCCTCATATGGATCGATGCATATACAGCATTCCTGAAAATCAAATTAAAAAAGCAAAATGTAAATACTCAAAGCATTCCACATTCACAAGCATGCATGCATGCATGCAGAGACTATTACACCATACCGCATCCTCACGTAAAAGCATTCTTTCATTTGCCACGTGTCCGGTGGTGGTTTTCACCAGAACTATTGATCCAAATCCACCACTACTAGCTTTTTCCTCGTTGCTTACTATTTGAAATCTGTATTTTGGAAGTATACTAAGATTTTCATCTGATGCACCTTTCTATATTCGCTCAAAAATAAACAAAAAGAAGAGTTAGAAGGTTCCCATATTTTTCACAAATATTGATTTATTTATTTATATATTTAATTCATACCGGTTTTTGAAAGTGAAGAGCAGTGATGCAGGGACAACATATACATAAAACGATGAAAAGCATGAACGCAAAAATAGCACAGATGATGATATCAGAAGCCAGAAATACAAGAGCCAACCTGTAAAATATTCAAAATTAAACAGAATGTGTGAAGAGTGATACATAAACATTATTCTTAATTAATATATATATAAATGAAAGCTTAATTAATTAATTACCAGTACAAACGTGGAGCATGTTGCTTAAAGATATTACCACCACCGATAACGAAGAAAAGGCCCGCCATCCACCAAAGGAATGAAACTGTAGTATTTATTATTTCACATTGCTTTGTGAATCTGTTTTACGTGCAAAATAAGTAAGTATCCACAAATCTTAATTACTTGATTCAGGTAACTACACACTAATGCTTTCTATCCTATGTTATATATGTTTTTCAAAAACAAATGCTAATTTATATCAATTCAAAAATAAAGACACCAAATTCATTGTAAAATCTAAAATCATGTTATAATAATGTTGTCAAACATATTATTTAATGGCAAAAATTTATTCCATATTATTTAATATATCTATATATATATATATATATATTTTATGTAGTGTTTTATTAAAATTTATTAATAATAAATATTTGTCCAATATTTTTTTATTTATCAATGTCAAATATATGTCATTTTTTTTTTATATTTATTATAGACAAATATATTCCTTTTTCTTT
>JBBPBT010000709.1:339314-364458 GCA_037974875.1 Cicer bijugum
CATCAATAGAAAAAAAAAAAAAAACATATTCTTATTTTGTTTCATCAATCTTGAGGCGTGAGAGACACTACTTGGTTAACTAACCTTTTATTTCGTTTGATTTGATAGAAAGTAAAGAAGAATCAAAGTAAAACAGTGTAAGTGAAAAACAAGAAAAAATAATACATTATAAAACGATAAGTTCAAACGTTATACAGTGATGAGGATTGAGATGCTGAATGAGTTATATGGAAAATGACTAAGTTTAGCTCTAACCTCTACTATATAGTTATTCACTATTGTTTTTGTTCAGCAAAGTCCATTATCCACTGTAAACTAACTGTTTAACTTATTAAAAAGAACATAAAACAATAGAAAACCATAATCAATTTTCATAGTAACAATTTCGAGTTTCACGTAATTATTTGTCACAATTTTATATACTTACAAACTCACAATTTACTGTAACAGTCACCAATTAGGTGGTTTTCCCCTCTAATAATTGGGTTAAGATTAATGCTGATGGAGAAGTTTTTCATGCCTTGGGAAAATGCGAGTTGTGGTGGGATCATCCAAGACAATACTGACAATTTTATGGTGTCTTTTGCTTGCAATCTTGGGGCAATGGTTCTTCTGTTGTTGCTGAGTTGTGGGAAATTTTATATGTGATTAAACTTGATATTCAAAGAAGCTTCACAGAGTTGATTATTGAAAGTGATTCTTTGACGACTAATCTTATGTTGCATGATGCAATTTCATATCGTTGTTTCTGCTATATCCATTATTGAGGTAGTTTCGTTCTATAACTGCTATGAGTGAAGTTCAACATAGACACGTATTCAATGAAGCAATTAAGTAGGAAATGTTATATATCTAAAGTTGGTCTAAATATAGTATATGACATTTTAAAACATTAATGACACACATACCTTTATGAGAGGATGCATGTGAAAATAAGAGAAGGTCAATATCTTTTACATAATAGAATTTAAGTATATGTATTATTTAAACATACCTTAGGGAAGATGGATACATTTTCTGTTTATAAAAATACTTCCAAAGGCACTGTTTTTTCGAGTTTAATGGATATATACACGATAAATATAAATTAATTTTACATCAGCATCTAACAAAAAAAATTATTTTACTATGTCATATCACTAATTTTAAATTCAATTCAATCATAAACGTTAGAGTGATAAATGTGGGAGTGATGTGGCACAATATTGGATTCTCATTGCATGTCAAACAATGCATATCTCCTTTTCTTTTTTTCAAACTTTTTTAATCCTTTATCTTAAACAAATAAGACTTTTCAATTTGAACAGTTTGGATAGTGAGATACATAAAAATCCGTAGGAAGCGTTCTATATGGTAACATAATCAGGTAACCTACATCTTTTCAATGTTTTACGTGGCATTTTAAAACACAACAGATTTTACAGAAACTACTGCAATCCATAAATTGGACAGCTTTCAAATGACTATAACAAAGGACAGAATAATACTTACTCAATTGGCAACATCACTAACTTATTCATGAATAAATGCTCTAAATATTCTCTACATAAATAGATAAGCAAAACAACGATCAAAACCGAGCAAGTTCGATTTCTTGTCTTTAAAATCTACATATACACAACAGCATTGACAACACCAAGTAGGGTGTTATACCTGTTCGTTTCCCTTGAGAATATTGTACTTACAAAGTGGACAAGTTGCATTCATCTTTAGCCATTTTACTATGCATGAAGAATGGAAATGATGGTTGCAAGGAAGAGTATGGAGCTCTGCTCCATCCTCATATGGACAAAGGCATATACAGCATTCCTGAAAAGAAAAGCAGCATATAATAATAAAAATAAACCCTACTTTTCTTTTGGTCGTTCATTCCTGAACTACTATGTGAAGTATGCATGGCAGTTTCAGTAGTCAGATGCATAAATTTGATCCATTAGTTATTCCCTTTTGGATGATCAGGATCACATGCATACAAACACACAGAGCTAAAGCAATAATCTTTGTGTGTAGTGACTACAATAGAAATCCAGGGAACCATTGATTTCCATTTCTCAGAACTAATAAATATACAAAAGTGAAATAAATTATACGTTTCAGGAAACCATACCGCATCCTCAGGTAAAAGCATTCGTACATTGGCCAAGTATCCACTGGTGGTTTCTGTGGGAACCATTGATCCAGCTCCACCACTAGCCTTTTCCTCATTGCTTACTATTTGAAATCTGTATTTTGGAAGTAAACTAAGATCTGCTTCTGAAGCACCTTCCTATAGAAAATAAGAACAATTAGAAGGTGCTCGTGTTATCATTCAGTCATTCTAAAATGATCCTTTATTCATACCTGTCCTGCAACTGCATAGAGAATAGCAATGATGCAGGGCAAACAACAACAGAGAGCAATGCCAATCAAGCATGCCAAAACAACACAGAAGATGGCAAAGAAGACATCAAATGCCAGGAAGACAACGGCCAACCTGTAAAGATTAAAACAATTATTATTCCTTTAATAGTATCAACAAACTCATACGATCTATTAATAGAAAAAATAGAGGAACTGGCCATTTTGGTCATCCATAAATGTCCTCAGAATCAAATTTGTTCTCCATGTATTTGGGTCAAATATTTTTTATTAAAATAATCCTTCCTGGTACTTTTGAAAGCTACAAATTTGAAAAATCCTCTAGGTTCTGTTGTAGTAAGCAGTAAATAATACTTAATCACGTGTTTACTATTTCATCGCATATAGTTTTCATTGATTGCTGTGTGAATTGCATTGAATGTATTATAGTTAAAGATGATATGTTGCTAGGTAGTTAATCCAGATAGCAATATGTCGCGGCCAACCCCAAAAGTGAGATAGCGCGTTCAGGGATAGGCGGGATAACTTCTATTTTTTGGAAAAATTACATCAATAATACATTATAAACCTATATTTAATGCAAAATTAACAAATGATTCAATCTCTGAAACATTCATAATTAGTAATAAAAATCCACAAGTCTTACTCTTAGTCAAAACATGCATTGAAGTACCAAAAAAGTTAAGGAAATAAAGATGATGCATATTAATAACTAAATATTAAAACTCAAATGCATGTTCAAGCATAGGAATCAAAGTTGAAACAACAAAACAGAGAATGAAGAAATAATAGCGAGATCTTGTTTCACGCTGTCGCGATCAGGCACTGCACCGCACCAGGACAACGGGATCTCGCCGGGAAATGTTAGGATTAACTACCTATGTTGTAAAGTCACTTTAACTTTGAACATCCCTGGTGCTCTATTCTAGTTTGAATAAACTTTTTGCTGAATCAAAAAAAGTATAAAAGGATATACATAATTTAATTAAATAGAACTAGCCACTAGTTGATAAGTGTGTTGGTATCCTCTTACTATAAACAAAGGGTATTGAAGGAATCTCCATCCTTCTACTATCCAAAACAAACAAATGAATACACTACACCCCCAAAAACACAATATATATATTAATATATACACACATACATGCATTTTCAGGCACCTGAAGCACCGTAAGTAGATATATACTATTAAAAATTAAAAGTGATATATTATAAGAATCATTCTTAAAATGTTATAAATAAAAGCTTACCAGTACAAGCGTGGAGCACCTTGCAGAAGGATGTCACCACCAGAGACAACCCAGTAAAAGCCCACCATCCACCAAAAGAATGAAACACCAGTATTTATTGATTCGCATCGCTTTGTGAATCTGTTATACAGAAAACCAAAATAAGTGTCTACAAATCTTAATTACTAGATACAGTCCAAAGAAGTAGATGATAATAAGCCATATCACATATCTAAACATATAGCTAAGGTAGATTAACATGCATTAGCAGCATGGCCATTTAGAAGAGGAACCGGTATTTTCTTTTTCGAAGTGTACCATAGTCCTTTTCTGCGGACATGGAATAATGTGAGGTATGGCATCTGTAACAAAAATAATCCATATATTGAAATCTTAATGAAACTACAAAATAATCAAACTTCCAATCACAGTTGTCAATAAAGCGCTGCTGTATCGGCGCAAAACATGGATAGCTACTTTTACGCCATGTCACAGTTTCAAGGTGCAGCCATAACCCACAACAAAAGGGCAAGAGAGTTGAACACCCAAAAATTTCCCTTAAAACAAACATTCCAGAAGGGACTGGGGATATTTTAGGGATTTCAAGACCAATAACTAATAAGGGCTTCAAAATGAATGATGCTCGCTGCTTGGAGTTCCTCTGGACAGCCCAGCTTCCAACAAGAGTAAACCATCCTCTGTCCAAGCTTGCCAGCGACTTTAAAGCCATCACTAATCATTTTCCCGTCACCACCTTGGGCTTTCTCTCTGCTATCTCTTTTGTCCACTTTCTCTTCTTATGTTTTTCTTTCATGGTCCAACTGTCTTACAAGATAATGCTTTCAATTTTTTTTTTATAACATAATGTTTTCCTTTTTTTTTTAAATCTATGATTTCTAGGGAAAAGGGACCCTAGTAATCCAGAGTTTGGCCGCGAAGTAACTAAAGTCTGACCAATAATTGTTCTAGTCAGGATTCGAACACGGGTTCAATCCTAGGTTATATGAAGTCTAAGATATGTTTGAATTTGTGGTATAGGGTACAATTGAATTGACTGAAATGGAATGAAATTAGACCATGATATCCATTATTAAAAATCTAACTAGACTATTCCAGTCCACTTAATTCCACCCATATCACCAATCCAAACATATCGTAATAAAGACACCAACATAGCACATATGGAAAACTGTAGTGCGTGTGGAAAACTGCACATATAAAAAATTAAATAAGGGTATTTTTGGTATACTATCCTTAAATATGAGGAAAAAAAGTTGATTTGCTTATATTTTGTCACAATTAAGAGAGTTTAATTTTGCTTATATTTCATTGGGGAGGGAACAATGAACAGCTGCAACACTCTATTAGTTATCTTGGTAAAATCTCAATCAACTAATCTTGCAAGAACTTAATTAACATGAATATGACATCAGTTTCTTCACTAAATCCGCAACATAAAACTAGAGTCAAGGAAATCAATCTCCTGTAATCTTATGTTGTTCATCCTTCATTGAAAACAATCTCATAAAACATCAAGCTCTCTTCAGTTCTGTATGATTTTACTTTTTTTTTTAAAGTAAAATCACAATAGTACTTATATAATGTAGAATTTTTTTTAAAACGGACTTATACAATGTAGAATTAATATCTAAAATTAACAAAATTAAATACATGCAAGAACCCTAGCATGCAAAATAAGCTGAGCTCCAAATAGTAACAAAGTCAAACCTCTACAAAATCTAATAAACTCACCTGGACTGAGATGAGTTCTCATCGCCTTCGTCGCTATCGTTTCCGTCGGAGCTAGTTTCAGCGTCACTAGCTCTCTGTCGCCGCCGTGAATCCCTCCGGCTACGGCGGTGGTACTCGAGCCACACCAGAACAACGTGAACGAAACACTGCAGCGCGTAGCCGACGATCCAAACCCTGATCGGCGTGTTTGGACGCTCGTCAACGGTGCATAACAGTATCGCCGCCGAGACTATAACGAAGGCCATGTTCCACGACATGTCGAGCGCCACCACCGGCTTTGAGTATCCCCAGTCAGCACGACGCTCTTCGAGTTCACGCGCCGCCGTTTCTCGTACAAGCACCGACGGTCCTCTGCGTCCGGTGGCGCGTCCAAGTAGGAACGCGAGGGTGGGACCGCGGCTGCCTTCATGGCGTGAACGGAGTAGAGGCGCGTGGGACTCCGGTACTTCTGTTGCGGGGGTGGTCCGTGTAGACATCAGTGAGCTAGAGAAAGAAAACGCGCGTTTGCATAATAATTGAAATTGAAAAGCGAAAGGAAGGTGGAAAAAAAATATTAAATGAAAAAAGAGAGGAAACCTTCAGAAAGAAGAAGAAATTGGTAAATTGGAAATTTCGGAAAAGCGCTTTATGAATCGCGCGCGGATTATATTACTTTAAGAAGAAGTCATAATAATTTAAGGAGGAAGGAAGTGTTGTGAGTGTGTGGTGCGTTGAAAGGTGGATCGAAGGGAAAATATGGTTGTTAGGATGGTACAATAGCGTGGTAAACCATGATAAGTTTTTTTTTTTTTTTTTCTCACTCCCACATTTTGACCTTGTTTGTTAAGTTTATTTGAAAATAAAACAAACCAATCATTTTCTTAAATGATTGTTTTTGAAAATTTTATCTATTTATTATAGTGTTTTCTTAAAGATGAAAAGCTAAAATTTTTAGTAACTTCTAAACAAATCATTTTTTGTAGTTAATATTTTTTTTAAAAAAATATTTTTATTACAACATACAAATATAAAACAGCATTTATTTTAACTTAAAATATCTAAAAATAACATTTAAATTATTAAGTATTAAAATCATTTTTTATTTATAATTAAGTGAAAACGCAAGTTAGTCATTTAAATTACATGCACCAATCAAATTAATATCTTAATTTTATAAATTGATAAATACATCCCTGAAATTATAAAATAGTAATAAAAAAAGTTAATATTTAAACTTTTATCCTTAAAAATTATGATGTGATATATTAATTGAATATTTGACTCTTCATGTTGATCTGATAAAAATATCATCACAACTTGAATGAATTATTTTAAGAAATTTAAATATTTCATTAACTAATTTATCTATAATTAGTTCATCTACAATGACAAATTTTCATAGATTTAATTAAGATAACAAAGTTTCATCAACAAATTTGTCTCCGAGAATATGACATTAATGCAGGATTAACGTAGATAAATTACATATGTTTATAGATGAACAATTTTGATTGATATTTTATAGTTTCAATGATGTATTTATCAATTCATAATATTTAGGAACTAATTTTTCTAAGAAATTTAAATCTTTCATTAATTAATTAGTTCATTTACAATGACAATTCTTCGTAGATTTGTCTAAGATTACAAAGTTTCATCAAAAAATTTACCATCGAGAAGATGACATTAATGTAAGATTAACGTAGATAAGTCACATATTTAATTAAACTGCCACATTAAAATATCTAATGACAAAAGTTTATAGATGAACAATTTTGATTGATATTTTATAGTTTTGACGATGTATTTATCAATTCGCAAAATTTAAGAATTAATTTGACCGACGATTATAATTTTATAAAAACAAAGTTAGGTTACTCATATCATAAATATTTCAACTTAATCAAGGGAGAAGCATTTTTGTTGATTTATAAAGATAATAGACAATAGACAATTTTAAAAGTTATTTGCATCAATGATTCGATTATATTGAAAGACTCATATTTCAATGGTATATTTTGGTTCAAATCACATAATTGAAATGTGAACTCTTTGACTTTGATCCACAATATTTAATTTATGACTTTGACAAATGCAAGAAAAAAATCAACTACACAAAATATTTAGGTTTCATTGATCACCATTTTTCTCAACAATCTTTTAAATGTCTCGAATGCATGGAAATATTTATGTATACTCAAAGTTCAAACAAAAAATATTTTTAAATATTATTTTCACATTATTTACGAATAAAATCTTCACATCACATCAAAATTTAAACCAACATCTTTATAAAATATAAACTTAATTAATATTGTTTCGTTTACATAACTCAGATAAATCTAGTTAACAGAGTATTATGAAATGTATCAAAATGAATATAGAATCTCCTCTTAAATGCAAAACACTTTTTTCTATTTATAAACTTCGGAGATTTTGATCTATCAATATGTGATAAACTCCTGCTATCGATTAAGTAGAGCTGGCGGTTGTTTCCTCTTTGTGCACATGTTAAATAGGGATTCACCGTTTGAGAAAGTATAGCTCACTAGTAAGAGTTGAAACATTAAAGAAGTTTTATAAATATAGTCTAAAGTTCGATTATCAACATTAATAAGTTTGCCCTTCCACTAACTAATTACAACCACTAATATTTACTTATCCATGTGTCTTATTTGTGTGCCGCATTGTTTTACCTAGTTATAGGTCGTGTGCATCTTCTTTTTATCGATTAATAAAAAAATATAAGCATCATATATTTTTAGTGTTTTTTTTTTAAAAAAAAATTAATAAAAAAACTAAGAAACACACAATTGTATTATACTATAAGGAATTAGTAGTTGGTACGAATATTAAGTGTATAAGTATTTTTACATTGTGAATCACTCCTAAACTAATATGCCCTTGAGACTTTATGATTTTAATCATATTAATTTTAAGAATCACACGTATGATTTTTGTGATCCATTAATACTCTAAAAATATTTTCGGTAACAATGCATCTTTCTATTAAATATAAAAACTAAAAATAATTATAGAATTTATTTTTTTTACTCAAATAAACTTACTTTAGTTCATTCATAATAATAGTGAATTGAGTTTGGTACATTGAAATAAGTACTATCAAGAGTGTTATAGATAATACTCGTACAGAACAGTAAAAACTACTATTTGCTGATCACCCAATCTAAATTGTTACAAGAGCACAATAAGGATATATTCACTAACAATAATACCATATTATGTGCTCTATAATCGGTTTGGGCTCGACTAGATTTTCTTCCAATCTAGAAAACAAAATCAAAGAGTTTAATAAATCAATATAATGTGATACTAATGAATGTATACAAAAATACTCTTTTGAATAAATCAGTTGCTTAAATCAATTTTAGTAATATCTTAAAATTAATCTCCTCAATCATGAGACTAGTGATGAGAATGAATTATTTTCATTTATTTTTCTCTCGTGTATTTTAATTTTTTTGGGGTCTATTTCTCTTGTATTTTAAATTTTGTTCTTAGATTTTTTTTTCTCTCTTATTTTTCATATTAAAAACCTCTCTCGATTATAAAGTTTTTTTTAGGGGACCTTATTTATCAGGAGACTTTTTTATATAAAGTTCATATTTTATTATTTTTCTATATTAAAAAAATTCGTGATGGGACTCCATTTTGTTATTTATTTGCAACTTGTTACACATCCATAACACTTTCTTCTTAAAGTACACATACATTACAACTACTGTGTTCATCGGTCGATTTTAACTAAATTTGATACTCAAACTCATCAATTTAATTTGGATTGAATTGAATTTTTAATTCACAATTTTTACATAAACTCCAACCAAATCAATTTAGTAATGAACGATTTGGAATTGCGAGCTATAAATAAAAATATTTTTTAATTCTTTAAAGATATTAATAATCACAAAATTTCATCATAACACATCATTTAATATTTCAAATACAACAAAATACATAAAACAATTAAAACTAATAACAAATCCTCAAATTATATATGTCGATAAAAAAAATTATGTGACTTTTTTTTAAGTGATCATGTGTTATTTAAATAATTTTAAATCATGATGTATGTTTGTATGATCAAAATTCAACTATTCACTATTTGTATATATATATATATATATTATGCCAATAGATTTAGTTTGCAAATTCAAAATGTCAAATTCGCTGCTCGAATCAATCACTATTGAGTTTAAATGAGTTGGAGGTCAACTTGAACAAATTAAGTCAAAATGAGTGAAGTTGATTTGAATATAGATTGCCTCATATTTGTTAATAAGCTTATTACTAGTCTCTTCCTACCTACCATTCAAATGTTTGATGGATGTTTTTTATGATGGGACAAATGTTTGAAGGATAGTTATGTTCTTTGATCACTATAACTCTATTATTGTCTCTAATAATTCATTAAACTTTCTTCTATGAAATAAATTTGAAAGTGAAAAAATGATTTTCAGTTTAATGTAAGAAAGACCTTTGGACTCACTAGTTTATGGTGACGAGATTGTATTTGAGTTCAAGATAGAAAAGACTTTGAGCTCACTAGACATTTAAAAGGGATTTACGTTTATCTCCCTTCAATTGCATTAGCGAGAATTGAACCACAACTTGTAGACTCAATGTCTCTTTTTACTACCAGACCAAATCGATGGCCCTAAAACCTTGAAACTTTAGATCAGTTATTGAAATAATGTTTCATTGTCACCATATTTACATTTATACCTCTACCATTTATGTATGATCAAACAAAGTGAGGAATTTTTTTATCAGACAACGTACGGTGGAGGAGATCATTCATCGTGTCACTCAAAAGTTTTCGTAGTTCCTGAGCTCGGTTTTTTATCCAATGGTATGAGATCAAATAATTCACATTACACCTTCACCAAACTAGCTTTACATAACATCTTTCATTGATATAAGATCCGACAATTGAAATCAGCAACCGCATGACACAATTATTGTCAGGAATGCGTTTCCATGGTCATGCAATTCCACAATCCTATTATTTCTCCACTCTAGCTTGTATATTGGTATTAAGAAATTTAATTATTAATCCCTACTGAGTGTAATGATAGGACTGATACATAAATCATTTGATCATTTTATTAGTATTAAGAAATTTAATTATTAATCCCTACTAAGTGTAATGATAGGACTAACACATAAATCATTTGATCATTTTATCAAATGGTATCGAAATATTATTGATTGTGATTCTGGCTAAATGGTTTTCCTTTAATATTTGAAATTCATATAATTAAGAAATTGAACTACTTTCTTTTACAAAATTTCTGTTTGGACGCTTATAGACGAAGTGATGGCAACAATACTTGGGAGGACTTGGCCTTCTTGACTTCTCTGCAGGTTCCTAAAGAGAGATTACGCATTTCAGTATCCCACCATGGCTGGGGAGGAGCTCAAAAGCATAAGATTGAACTTCAGCAACAAATTCACCAAAATTTGCAATAGGTTCTTGTTTATCAGAGGAAAAAATATGCCAGCATTTCACGTCATTCCCATCAGTCGGCGTGCCAAATCTACATGCAATGCATGGCCACCCTGCATCAAGCAATAGCATAAGAATCATTTGCATTAAAAATCGTGTTGTCTCAGGTTGCACAAGATACAAAACCAACATTTGTGACACATTAAAAATCGAGTATAGGGAGGGAGGAGTACGAAAAACAAAAACCTTGTAAGCTACAATGTGTGCCACTGGGAGTCCTTGATTTCCAAACTGAGCAAACAGGGAGAGATCACCAATAAGATCTAAAATCTTGTGACGACATGGTTCATCACTGAAACGAAGAGGTGGATTCAACCAGCCTTTGCTTGTGCTGCAAAAGAAAACAGTAACAATTATACAATGATATGTACCAACAATAGAACATAATTCAGTGTACTAATGGAAATGAATTTCTCTGATATCAACTGATCACTGATCTTATTATTTGAGATTGAGGTATAAATTTCTAATATCGAGTCTTGCAAATGAATCATGAAAACTACGTCTTACATAAGAAATTAAACGCCTATGAAAACTCTAGAATTGTAACTAAGTTATAAATACCATAAACAAATAATGCCATACTTTGACGAAACAGTGACTTACTTTAAGAATCTAGTGCCAAGATTTATGATCCTAATTACATGGATCTATGCTTTCCGAGCATGAAATTTTGGGTAAATTCTAACGAATCAATGTGGCTGCATAAACTGTTCTTTAGTATCATAAGCTATCAAAATTGATCTCTAGCTATCACATAGCTGAGCCTTAAGAACGGTTTTAATACAATTTTATAGCAAAGTAAATACCTGCATACAATGGCATTTTCCAGAGAGCCCCCTTTGATAAGTCCAGCATTGCGCATTTGCTCAACCTGCAAAAGACATTTTAAAGCAGGGTATCCAGTTGCATGGCATTAAACACGTTCAACCAAGCTAATAGATTCAACAAGTAAGAACTATGAAGAGACGAAAAAGATGAACAATCAATCAAATGATGGATTTTATTGATACAATTCAGTCAGGGTAACCAGAATCAATACAATACAGCTCTGAAGACCGATCCGGGATCTCCTCAATACAATTTGGTTTTTGATTGAAAAAATTAGTGTCAGTTATATCTATTTGGCTGATCTCACTAAGTGAAACAAAGCAAGGTTTTTGTACATCTGGTTAATCATACAGCCTAACACATACAAGTAACATCAATAATATTCTGTTATCCACTAACTAGACTACAAATTGCTGGACTTTATGACTAACCTCCTCGGAGATGCAGAAGGTTCTTGACGGAGCTATTTCCGTGGAATAAACCAAATCATCCAAGGGGGTTGTAGGAAACCACTTGAGGCCAATAGCAGGTGCCTGTAAAAGAAAGGTGTATTTGCCTAATATTCAATGTCAAACCTTCAAATGATTAAAATATTAGTAGTTGTGACCTTGCTATACAAAATCTTTTGAAATTAAAAAATTTAGCTGATTTGTACTCTAGTATTCTCTTGGAACAAGGTAAAAGTTTTGATTCTCATGCAAGGGTAATCATGATGGGGAAACAACTTATCATATTCTATTGCATTCTCAACCTTAGATAAAAATTGTTACCTGATAGGCTCACAGAAAGTAGGAATCAATGAAACAATTAAATGATAGATGAAATGAGGATTAATTGATTTATGGAAGAAGGGAAAATTCTGTTAAAATGTATAAACCAGAGCAGAGCTCCTCCAGAGAAAATAATACTCTCCTAATACAATGATAACAATAATTGTGCATAACCAATACTGCACTACCCACCTCAATTTATTCCCCTCTACGTAACTGAAATTCCTAGAATTCAGAGAGTTTCCCTGCCATTTCATTAATATAATGATTCTTCTCTTTTTTACCCTTGCGGACATACACTCTCCACACAACAGGTTTGGGCCTTTCACTAGTCTTAGGCCCAACAGTTCTATCATTACCACAACTAGTTTTTTATAAAAAAAAAGTCACTAAAAATGCCTGAAACTATGAAATTTTATATGCTCTTCGAAAGACATCCTCTGGTGAAGAATGAAGATAGAAACAATTTTGCAATGATTATTAGTCAAATAACACAAAGCTTCAAACTGCTATCTGGTTTCCTACTTCTTATTATTTTCCTTTCGTAGCCTTAAGTGTGCATTAATTTTTGCAACAATAAAATGGCATCTTTTGATTTATGTGGCCAATCCCACCTAGTGGGAAAATGTTTTAGTTTTTGTTCTTGTTGGAAGCTTTAAGTTTGACATTTTGGAACAAAATAATGTGACACTTTAGGTTGCTTCTCCTTGGTGCTTCCTCCTTTGAAAGACATGTCAACTATGCTCTTTTAACCTTAGAAAATTAGGTGACTTGTGAAGATCTATAAAAAGAAAAGCAAGTAAAACTTTTCGTTTATAAAAGTCCAGTAAGTATAGTGTATTGAAGAAAACCGAAAGAAAATAGAAATATCTTAATGGTATATGCTAAGAAAAATCTTGATCGATATTCTCAATCCAATGTATCAACCTATCCTTACCTGTGGAAAGTTTATGCCATAAGTTACTCGAACCACTTCCGAAGGAAATGCAGCAACAAAAGAATCATTCTTCCAAACATGCACTGGTTCATTCACATGTGGAGCTATTTTTTCGCAGCTTTTTCCATCAACATCAGTTGCTATCTCTAAACCGACTTCTTCCAAGGCTGCCACCCATTCCCTTGCTGACCCGTCAAATATAGGAATCTGTGCGAGAAATTATGGAAAATAATACTATTTGAGTACAATATATTTATTCCAAGAACTAAATGTAGAGGACAGAAGGAAAGGGAGAAAATTTAATTGCAGATTATTTTCTTTCCACAAAATTGAAAATATTCTCTTTATTTTGATGAAGTGTGGAGCCTAGGAGAATTGATATGAAAATTACAAACTGTACTGTTCTTATAGAACCAAACACAAAGTAGCAGCAATTACTAGAGGTTGCTGGTAAACTGCTAAGGCCTCTTCTTATCATACTACTATTATAATATTGACTCATTTCATAATTTTGTGAAGGCACTTATTTGGAAGAGTTCATTTCGAACTTATTTGGCTTATTAATTACTACCTATTTCCTTTATAATAAGTTTTGTGTGCAATTTTCACATATATTTAGAAAAGTATATAGTATATTTAATGTGTCCATTTTGTATATGGATGTTCCTAAAATATTTTTTTGTAAATGCATGTGTTCAACTCTTCTCATCTTCTAAGACACTTAGTGGTATCAAAATTATTAATTAGAGGCATATTTGGAAAAAATGATAAATGTATCTAATCATTTAAAATGAGACTTATATTTTAGAACAAGTTTTTTGCAAAGAGACATATCTTTAAGAATAAAGATGGTATCACGGCTTAAAAACTTACTATATATATTATAAAAGTAAGTATTACATTTAATGATTTGATTGTGTCCAACCCAGCTATTTAGAACTACTAATTGTCATGGGAGATGAATTAGAGTTGAATGCACCCTTAAACAAAAGGGTATCCTAGATTTCTAGTAACATCTATATAACTGTAAAATGCAAATTGCTAAAAAAAACATAGACAGAGCTAGCGGTAATGTGCGCCACTAATCATATTCGAGGCCGTCAGACACTAATGCCGGTATCTCTCTTAGCGGAAATTTGAATCCGGGTTCACCACGTTGTCAGAGTCTAGCCTGATCAGCTAGACCCAACTCTGATGCTAGTAGTACATTTTATTCATGAATGTTTTAATATTTCATCTACTCACCAACAGAATAAATAAACAAATTTATATTTAACAATATTCTCACCTCAACATCATCACCACAATCATCCAAATTCTCTATCTCAATCCTACAATTATCAACACCAGCAGCCTCCAAAGCAGAAAGCAAATGCTCCACAGTTCGAATTCTCAAACCATCTTTACAGAGAGTAGTACATAGAGGAGAAACCTGAGCAAATTCAACCGAAGCAGGAATGGAATTCGAACGAAAATCGAAGTACCTTCCTTGACCTGCAAATCCAGGACACAATCTCACCTTGGAAAGTTTTCCTGAATGCAATGAGTTTCCCTTCCGCTCCACACATCCTGCTAGGGTTTGTTGAAGCCTCCCGGTCTGCACAAATAGATCGTCATAATTGGGGTGTGTTTGGTTATAAATGAATTATTTGAAAATTTAAAATGAAGCAAACATGGGATAAGAGAGAGAGTGAGGACGAACGGGCTTCCAGGAGATAAGTTTTGAGGATCGGAGAGCGTTGAGAGCAGACATTGTAGTGATGGAAGTCAGCAGGCAACTGTGCCGAGACGACTCCACCTATAAGCATTCCTTCTCATATTTGAAGTAGTTATAACAGCTCCAAATGTCACCAAATACCAGTAAAAAAATCAATAGAAATAGTTTCAAAATCTCATTATCAAATACTCATTTCTAAAGTGTGATAAAGAGTTCTTGAAAATTACTAAAGTGGTATGAGATGAAAGTTTCTCTTTTTTTTATTCAAACAATTAAGATTTTGACGTGAAAAACCCTAAAAGTACATATAAAACATAAAAACATAGCTCATCAAGCCCAAATAAATAATTCTACTATAATTAAATAAATATATAAAAATCTTAATATGATGTATAAATTGCGCTAATAATAAGTCAAAACAATAAAATACAAATGCTTATAAATGAGAACAAGAAAATGATAAATATCTAAAATTCACTACTGCTATGTGATATGAATTACACCTACTCCATACCACTATTTCGCCGATCCAAGCATTGAAAAGGAAGTACTATGTGTCTCGAAATTGTTGTCAAAATTTTAGCTCGATCTAACTCTTAAAGAATCTCAAGTCATAGATTTACATTGACAAATTTAAAGATAATGTAAATGATTTTTTTTTGTCTTCTTACTCTTTTTAGTGTTTGCTATCTCACTTCAAATATTATTTTCTTACAATTTTAATTTGACATCTTTTTACTTAAATAAGTCACAAATACAATATATTAAAATATATAAGTCTTTCTTCACATAGAAAAATATAGTACAATATACAATACAATTTATTAAAACCATAATTTACTTATTGAATTTGCACCTATGGCTCCCAAAATTGTCAAACTAAATTTAACATACAAGTCGAATTAAAGGTTATAAGATCTTGAAACCCAAAAATCTTGATTTATCTTATACAAACAGTCTCGTACTTAATATATTGCTAAAAGCTACCCCAAATGAAATTTAAAAAAAAAAAATTATCATCATTTTCACTAATCAATTTCAAAAAGTAAATTATTTATATAAGATAAAGAAGTAACATTCAAAATTAATAGTTTTCCCTCGTTTTATCAAAAATAATAGACGAGATAGTTTGTAAACTCTTTAATAAAAAAAAATATTTAAATAAATTTCAAATTCTTTTATTTTTATTATTAATAAAGAAGTATAACACATCAATAAATAAATATTAATTTAAATTGATATATAGTCCATATAAATTGAGACACTAAATTTAAAATACTCCTCTATCTCCATTTTTAATATGTAAGTTTTGCTACTAAGACTATTTAAAAAAAATCAAACTTTTAAAATAATGTTTAACCAAGTACTCTAGAATAATTGTTAAGGAAACAAGGAAGCTATATTACATTTTGTCTTCAAATTTTACCTTTGAAATTTGAAAATCAAATGGTAAAATATAACATCCAGCCAAACGCGCCCTAAACAATGTAGTGCTATACTAGGTTGCTTTGTGCGAGGCGTGTATTCTGTAGAGTCCAAATCGTCGTCTTTGTGTTTCAGGCCGAAACTCTAACTACAACAGTGTGTGTGGAAAACTCCTATTGCCAAGGTACTTGTCTCGTCTTCCTTCTAGTTCTTACTCCTGCTTTATTAGGTATATAGCTTTCGTGCAATGCTGATTTTCAATGCATTTGTTACATTCTATGTGAAAATTCAAATCCGTAATTGATTAGTTTATGGTAATCTATGCTTTTAATTTATTAATCAGTTGATTAATGAGCGATGTCTTTGTTATGTTTGGTTAATTGTCTGAACAAAAAATGAAGCTGAACTAGACTATTTTTTTGTCTCAACTCCCCAATTCTCATGAGAAAGAGACCAAAAATATTTGAAGTTCCGTCAGAAAATAAGTAAAGTTTGACCAAATATTCGAATTCAATATTTATTGCAGATCAATTTGAGCTTAACTTAAATTCATTAACCACTTGAGTCTAAACAATTGGTTAGCTGAACTAGACTATGCCCCAACGTGAACGTTATTTTGATTTATTTCGTAAAAATAATTGTTTTGGTGTATTTTTTTTCTTCTGAATAAATCAAATGGTTAAGTGTTGTGTAGCTTAGATTGTCAGAATCTGTTGAAACCAACGTTTTTTTTTTTTTTTTAATTTAAATATTTTACTGGGTTGTGCTGCTTTATTCAAATCTTGGATGGCAGCATTATTGACGGCTATTCCAAAATAAATTAGAAAAAATGAACCCAACGAGTTGTTTTTGTGACTTGAAATGGAAAATCCATTTTAATCAAACAAACTATGAAGCATTGGCACTAACCATGATATTGACACGTAAACACCACTCACCGGTAATAATATAAGAAAATAAAAGTGATTAAATGTAACCACAAGTGTCAGTGTCATGTAGGTATCGGACACCAACACCCGTCAGACACCTTACACGCCTTCAATCTGAAATGTTGGTGCTACACAACAAAGAAATGCTAGTGACTGACTACTGACCTGTGGCCCTTAATCACATATGTACTTTTTATTTATTTGAATATTATACATTAGTTTGAAACATCTAGCATTGTATTTACTTGCTGTTTTAGAATCTCAATGTCTTATACACAAGTAAAGGGGCATTGGATTTATGAATTTAATACATTTTTCTTTCTGTTTTTTCTTTATCCAGATTTTCTTATTTGACCACTTTTCTGGCAGTTAGGTTGCTAATTCGTTGAGTTTCCCTGTCGATTTGGCTGACCTTTGGTAATACAACTATGGAAAAATCCACCTAAAACCATAATTTGAGGCTGTAAGCTTTTTGAGTTGTAAAGAAGCTACCTTGGAAGTAATATGGAGACTAAGCGCTGCAGTTTCTGGCTTCCCAACAAAAACAGATTTTGTGCAAACACCCTTCTCAATGGTTCCTTGTAAGTTTTAGTATTTTTATTTCTATCTATTGTTCTATTCATTCATTTCACTCACTTTAGAGTCTCTCTCAATTCTATGGACACAGATTCTGTGGTAATCATATCTCAAGGTCTGAAGGCCAGTGGATTCCATGCCCCATAGATCCATCCCAGTACTTATTCTCTCTCCCTCTCTGAAACTATTAGTATCTATGAAGAACTGACACATACATGAACACCGGACACATACATGAACACCGGACACAACACTGACATGTCGACACCGGTAGTAATTTGAGATAACGAAAGTTAAATGTAACTAACTACATGTGTTGGTGTCAGACATGCCTTTGATGTGAAGTGTTGGTGCTACCTAGATTATAAAACCATGTCCAGTCTTTGATCTTTTAGCTCCTTTTGATTTGGTTAATGTCCTTTCATCATTTGACAGCTCGGTACTTGACCAAAATCTCAGTTGGCATGTTAAGCGGTGCCCATTGCTGAAACAGGTTCAATCTCTGTCTGACCAACCTTTCTATCAAAAAGGTATCAATGCTGGTTCTGATGGAGAACAACAAGAGGAGGAAACTTCAAGGATTAATGACTCAAAATTGCCCACTACAACCGTTTCTTCGGAAATGAAGAGGAATGCCCTTCATAGGATGAGTGTTCCTGAATTTTGCAATTTGATTGAGAAGATTGAATCTATTCACGATTCATTGTGTAAAGATATTCAAGACTCATTTCAGATGCCAGAGGTTTGCAGCCTTTGGATTAAAAGCAAAGAAGAAGAAAGGTAGCTATTTCCAAGAGATTCAAAATTATTTTAGGGCTAAATTCAGGTTGTCCCAAATAATTTACATCAAAATCATTTTATCAGTAACTCTGATTTGTTACTTTATTCCAGTAGCTAGTTTCATCAGCCTAAAGCCCCTTTCACTTACTTTTTTAGCACAAATTACTTTAATTACTCGTGTTCATGGAACTAAACACATGGGGCAGTGTGTGTGACAGTCAATTTTGCATGGTTTCATGGCAAACTGAATTTAACCTTTTGTTTTTTGGGTGTGGTTTCTGTTTCCAACTTGAGTTGTTTTCAGGAAATTGCCATTTCAGGAGAAACATATAATGCAGCAGGCATCTATTGTGGGAAATTTGGAAGACTTTGGTGTATTGAAGAATTCTCTTACAAATAAACCATCAAAATGTGAAGAGCCAGATGAGGGGAAAGAGGACAGTGTCACTACAGTGATTGAGTTTGGAGCTGGTAGAGGGTATTTGACACAAATGCTGGCAGATTGTTATGGAATCAATAGAGTCTTCCTCGTTGAGCGAAAGGCGTACAAGTTGAAGGTGGTACTCTAGATTTAGACCTGGAACTGCTTTTACTAAGTTCTTAATCATAATGATCATATTTAGAGATGTTCCTGAACTGTTTGAACTTGCTGTGATCTCTAATTTGTTATTTGCATCATGCCAATGCTATTTCTAGGCTGATCGATCCTTGCGACAGAATGAGAGCTTGACATTAGAGCGTTTGAGAATTGACAGTAAGGGTCTTCAGTATTCTTGGTGTAGAATATATTTTCTGAACTTGTTATTAAACATGTGTCAATCTTTATGCAATGCAATGAATGACTTTCAACATCTTTGCGACGCTTACTTTTAGAAGTTAAAAAGAAATCTGTGATTGAGCTATGTTGACTGCTAATTTTGATTGCTATATATACACACGACATTTGCATTTTTTTGATTTATTTAGATTTTGGTCTTTATGCTCTCCAACTTTTCATCAGTTTTAAACTGAAGTTTCATAATCCCTGATATAATATGCTCTGCTACTATTCATATTCCTTCCTTTTTTATTTCTTCTGCTGCTTCATATTTCTGTATTGCTGCTTTATTTTATTTTTTGACCTGTATTGTCTATCCTTTATAATTTTAAGCCTGATAAAATTCGAAAATCCAACTTTGCAGTTGAAGATTTAAATTTGAATGCTGTTGAGTCTTTGCAAGGAGTTCCATTTCTGGCCACAGGCAAACATCTATGTGGAGCTGCAACAGGTGATTTTTGCAATTTAAATATTCATTCTGATGAAATTCACGATGATTCTTTTATTGATGAAAACATAAAAATGATTGTGCAATTTTTATAATTAAAAAAATTGATCCACTTTTTTCCCTCAGATTTGACTTTGAGATGCTGCTTCCCTCAACATAGAAAAAATAGCAGTAAACAGAACATTGCTAATATTAATTTTGGAGGTTTAGCTATAGCAACATGTTGTCACCATCTTTGCCAGTGGAAACACTACACAAGTAATCACACCTTCTTCTTTGCCTGTGAACACTATAGTTTGTATATTTAAACCTCTCTTGATAACTTCTGGTTTCTATGCTAACTGTTACTGTGACCTTTCAGATAAAAGGTTTTTCTTAGATTTGGGAATGAGAAAGGACGAATTTCATGCCATTACATGGTTTACCAGCTGGGCGGTAGATGCTAATCATGGTTCAGATCTTCCTGATATTACTAATTGTATATCGCATTTGCAATCAATGTAATCCTTCCATTCTTTAATCGTCAATTTGACATCAAAGTTCGTGCTACCTGTCATTTAGTATTTCAAGCTGTGTTATTAAAGATTTTGACTCCTCTAAAGTGAATTGTTCTAAAGTGACCAATTCACTTTAGATTGTTCTAAAGTGACCAATTCACTTTAGAGTGTAAACCAAGTAATGTCAACTCTTGATGAATGAATCGATGATTGACATTACATGAAACTCATTAGTATGTTGAAATATCAGTGATTGGTTTTTGCATTAATGATTAAGATGACTTTACTATGTACTCCCTTTAGAAGAGTTAAATCAGTTATTGATTATGAAGCACCAACACAAACACAAACACCTGAACATTGACACTGACATATAGATAACGATAATAATTTAAGAAAATAGAAGTTGATTGAATGTACTACATTTGTCGGTGTCGAAAACCAATATATGTTAAACACCAGACACATTTTCCATTTGAAGTGTCAGTGCTATATAGATATTGAAACCTCGTTAAAAATGGTATATTTTTATAACTGTGTTTTTGTTGCAGAAAGGAGCAAGGTAGTGGATATACTGATGGAGTTGAAAAAATTCTCTCAGAAATGGAAGCAACAAAACGAGCAGCACTGGGATTCAAATGCAAGTGGATTATTGACATAGGGAGGTTGATGTGGTTAAGAGAACATGGACTAGATGCAAAGCTTGTCAGATATGTTTCACCAATTATTTCTCCTGAAAATCATTTACTATTAGCTAAACCTTCTAAATGATTATTTATATCCTTCTCTTCTTTAATTTGTATCCCTTGAGAACATTATCTTAAATTTCTTGTACTTTTCGATGTACCAAATGAAACAAATAAAACGAGGATCACATTACGCCTGTGTTTGGATCCGTAGTAGGTTCATCATTCCTGCTTTTTGAGATATTCTCACTGTGATTTAATAAAGTTAGAAATTGGAGCTTTTCGGCCAAGTCAAGGTCATTTATTTGTTTGTCACTGCACTCAATTCCATGAATTGAAGTGGAATTATCTATTTTTTTGCTTCTCTTTATCGTCAAGTGATTGTTGATGATATCATTTCTACAAATTTTATATTAATAGTTAGTTATTTGTTTAAAATTAAAATGAATCGGCTCAACCCAGAGCTGACCACCACAGTCCATCAAACCAACACCTAGCCCGACAACCATGAGACTTGAGCACCAAAATGTCAGCCATCCAATTCAGTCACCATAGTTAATAGAAAATAATGAATAAGTTATAAAAAACAAATGGTTAGAAAGTCTACCTCTGATTTTTGCATATATTTAGACCCAAATCTAGTATCTTTGGTGGTCTAAGAAGCAAAATCTAGTGGCCAGGTTCAGTATAGAAGCTTGGCCAACACTGCTGCAGAAGCTCTTTTGCTATAGTCACTTCAGACTGAACTTACAGTTCCCTTTAACACTCCTATTTTATCATGTGATCATTTCTGTACAGCGGCAGTATCACACAATCCTCCTCCATGCCAAGACAAAGCACATGGAGCTGGACATCTTTCTTAGGAAAATAATGATCAACAAAAGCCTACCCTGCACCCCACGTCTAAACCTGCCACCTATTTAATAAATGTGAAAATATAATTTTGTCCTTTATAAAATTTTCAACTTTTTAAATTTTTCATTTTTTCACCTTCTTTTCAAAATATTCGAAAGTTTTCAAAATACAAAATGACAATTTCCAAAATTTTTGAAATGTAATTTTTATTTTGAAAATTTGAAACTATCAATTTTAAAATTTATTATAAATAATTAAAAAGGTAAAATTGTATTTTCATTTGTCTTGAGGGGTGTCAAGTTTAGGTGTGGAAGTGCATGATATATTGATAAGTATTGCAAACTTGTTGACCAAACCCTTGCTCCCACTCAAGTTTCTGACTCTACGAGCCAAACTCAAGGTGGTTGACAAAAACTCATTGGCTTGAGGGGAAATAATCTAATTCAATTGTAACTAATTGGTACTGAGTGAACACCAATTATAACTAACTCTCTAGGATTCCCTACCTATATAAATAAATTGTATCTTATACATGTAAATAGATTTCATTCTATCAATAATAGAATTTACATCAAAGTGATGAATCCATCGCTCTTTCTACCTTTCTAATAATAGTCAACCAGACCACTATCTAGTCCAACCATTGTTATAGTATTTTTTTTTTAATCTTTGACAAGAACCATTGTTATTGTTAGGCTACACAATGAAAAAGGTTATTTTTTGCTTTCAATTTTTTTTTCGTTTACTTCCTTAATTTTTTTGTATATTTTTTCCGAAATACCCCTTCTGAAAAACACAATTTTGAAATTATATCTATTATTAAAAAAAATATTTATTTTTTGATTTCACTAAAATTAAGACGAAGATTTTTTTTAGTTTTTAGATATTGTTTTCTTTGGCATGCATGTCAATAGTCTTTTTTTTAATGGATTAATAGTCATTGTTCTAACAAATGTTTTAAAAATCACACTCAGATTGAACCCGTGAGACATTTAAGTCATGAATCAATTCAACTATAACTAGATAAATAATAAACTAATAAATAAAAATTGGTTAAATGGTAATGAACCAATTGACAAGTTAGATGATTCGGTCTGGCTTCTAAAACATTAATAAATGCATATTCCTAAAAAAAATTATAATTTTATGCATTGAAACCTGATAATCCATAAGGTTTAATTCAACTTATAAATATTAATATTTGTTAGAGTGAATATCAATCTTAAGTTTGGAATTTTGTCGTTGTATGCGAGTTTATTTATCATTTCATCTAAAAAACATTAATGTAATCAAAGTTCGTTGTTTCGAGAAAAAGTAGGTTCAAATTCTTGAGATACAACTAATTTTTTTTTTTTAAAAAAAATAGTATTTAACAATTTCATTTGGAGTGAGAACCATTTGATTTTTTTTTGGTTGGAATAAAGTGGACTAAGCCCGTCAAAAAAACAAAAATAGAAGAAAAAAAAAAGTTAAAAATTATTAGCTAAAATGAAGGAAGTAAAATCATGAATGATACCAAATGTTCGATCATAATTATTCATATGTAAATCATACTTAATAAAAGTGTTTGCAACTTGATTAACTTCACGAAAAACATGATTCAAAGAATAATGATCCAACTGTTACAAGGAATCACGAATTTGACTCCCGAGCAAGTAACAAGGACTTCTAGTATTGCACCCATCAAACACCAAACCCACAACCACCTTAGAATCAAAATTAATATCAATTGATCTGAAACACCACTTAAACAAAAAAAATTCCATTATGATCTTAAAATCACACATCCACGTGTTGTAATAGCTTCAAGATTACCATTACCAACTCTCGAGTCCAAATTTTCCTTTAATGCATCCCATATTAAAACTAAACCCTTAAAGAAATTAGAGTTATGTTTAGTCGACACAATATCCTGTACATATGAAGTACCTAAAATATAGTTGTGACAACTTTTTGAGCATACAAGTAAAATTAATATTATGAGCACAGTGAAGATCAATGTCACCAAAATGCTTGGAATTTTAAATTTTAATCTAGTATTACAAGTGAACCTTCTTACTAGACTCTGATACTCCCCAAAGAAAATTGCGACTTTTTTTTTATCAATATCACATCTAAAGTGGAGAAGATTGACATATTGCACAACATAGCTAAGAAGAGTTTGAATAACCAATTTATATATAATCAAACGCTTTCTAAAAAAAAAGTTGTTTAAATTTTCAACAACTAAGCCTGCTACCCACTTTATTAAAAATGAACTAGAAAATATCCTAATTTTTTCATCCATCTATATATGATGAAAATATCCTAAATTTATTTCCATAACTAAAAATATTCAAGTCCTCTAAATTCTCTCTCTCTCTTCTTTCCTTTATTTCTTTAATTTTCTCTATTTGTTTTGTTTCATATCGAAACTCGAAAAAAGTCAAAAGAAAATTGATGGTATAACTTTTCTTTTTAAATAATACCGTAAACTATACATTTTTAAAACAATATAATGTAAAATAAAATAACCTTATTTTTTTATAATTAAAAATTTACACGAGTTAGGTCTTGTTGAGGTCACTAAAGTCGGAAAAACAAAGTAAATAACATGTGTTATGAGTCTGACAAATTTTATTGATATACTCTATAAATTTGAAATGTTATATGAATATAAAATTTAACATAAACTAAACACGTATATTGAATATATATATATATATATATATATATATATATATATATATATATAAAAGAAGATAGAGAGTGTGGAGGCCACATGAAGTAGGTGTTTATGTACAATAAATACAACTATAATATATGTGTTTCATTTGTGTCAAATTTTTGTGTTCATATAATATTTTTCTACATACATTAATTTGGATGAAGTAAAAATAGTAAAGTAAGAAGTTAATTTATATACATGGTTATGGTTATGGTTAGTCTAAAGAATTTTTATACTATCAATCAATTATAATTATTAAATTATTAACAATGTTTAATTTTTACTGTAATTAGTTATAAATTTACTCGTATATTTGATCAT
>JBBPBT010000709.1:364876-379976 GCA_037974875.1 Cicer bijugum
GGCAAAAAAAAAAAAGACTTCCGTGATTTGGAAAAAAAAAAAAAAGACTTCCGTGATTTTCTCTCTCTTCCAGCTAAACAGTTTGTTCGAAACAGAAGCGTTCACTGACTCCACTCACAGCTTAATTATTATCATTATTATCTTAAATCTTAAAAAAGAAACTCCAAATTTCATTTAACTTCAATTTCAACTAAATTTTCACACAAACGGAAAAATCCTCCAACAAAAATTGAAACACAACAACAACATCAATTTTCTAGGTTTCAATTCCAAATTCTTCTCTCTTCCTAGATCTGATTTTCGATTCTCCCAACTCAATCGCATTTCCGCCTCAATTCTTCAAGAAAACCTCGTAAATTTGCTAGTTTCCATTCTCGGAACGGAATCGACTATGTTTCGTTTCGAGCAGGAAAAGATCCGCAAGCGAATTTGATTTCAAATTTTTCCTTCCTTCGTTTCTGTTTTTTCGATTTCGAAGCTATTTCTATGGCGGATGCTCTAACGGTGATTCCGGCTGCCGTGCTCCGTAATCTCGCCGATAAGCTTTATGAGAAGCGCAAAAATGCTGCTCTCGAGGTTTTCTTCTCTCTCTCATTGTGATTTTTTGTTTGTTATTGCAATTTGGTTGAATTTGAAGGATTTTTTTGTGGAAATAGGTTGAGGGGATTGTGAAGCAGCTTGCTTCTGCTGGGGATCATGATAAGATAACTGCTGTGATCACTTTGTTGACTACGGAATTCACTTATTCACCACAAGCAAATCATCGCAAGGTAGTTCAAATTTTATGTTTATTTCATTTTTGGTATTGATTCTTGTTTATGTTCAATAATTTGAGCATGCTATAATTTTAATGAAGGGAGGGTTGATAAGCTTAGCTGCTGCTACTGTTGGGTTGACTAATGAAGCTGCTCAGCATCTCGAGGTGAGGGTTATCTACATACAAGTTATTACTATATATATATATATATATATACAATACAAGTGTGTGTGTGTGTGTCATGGATTGTATTTTAAATACTTAGCACTTGTGAAATTATGCAAAGTTTATTATGGTGTACTTTGTAGTTAACATTGGGACTACTGTAAGAGAATATTTGTTTGAGAGAGAGAGAGCGGTGGTTGTGGTCTACGAGTACCCAATCACTTGGAGAATGCTCCCTTAAAAACTAGATATCAAGGAGAAGATACTGCTTAAGTACTACACCAAACATCTCATATTACTCGATGTGGGACTTAGAAAAGAAACACTATAATACCCAACTCTCTAACATAGCATCACCCAAGGGAAAGATACCACTAAGTACTACATACACCAAATATCTCATATTATTCAACGTGGAACTTAGACACCCTATGATGCCAAAGTCTCTAACATAGCATCACCCTTGAGTGCTTACTTCCTGGCGGCTATGAGTGCTTTACTCAGCCTTTCCAGTCATCTCCTCTATAATTGGTGAGTATCCAAGCACTTGGGAAATCCTCCCTTAAAAGCTATATATCTATTTATTTAGAACCCAGCCAATTAAATACTCCGCCGAGTATCCCTTACCACTCAATGTGGACTTAGGCGCCTATCATTATTTCGTAACTGTTTGGACTTTGGATTAATTTGCTGTTGCATCGGCATAAAATGAGAGGTTTCTCAAGCAACTCTCTGTTGAGGGTGAGAGGAATGGCTTTGATGAATCACTTACATATCGTATGTAGACAATATAAGAAAGTATCTTGGTTCAATTTCAAACTTACAAATACCCTCACTTTATCTCATACAGTAAAAATATTTGGACTGCTTTCCATTTAAACTTTTATCAGGCTCCCTTTGGATGAACAATGAGAAACACAAATTTTAACCTCTGGGATAAAATTGAAATGTGTGAATTTTTTATCAAGGTAGGGTATATCTATTATTTAGTTAATTTTTTTTCTTGAAAGTTGAATTTGTCGCAAGCATGTATTACTGTTGCTGCCGCTACTGCTACTATTAGTCTACTACCATTACTGTTATTCTTTTATTTTATTAAGAGCTTAATTGACATGTCTCCACACGTGTGTGTGTGAGGGCATGTGTTAAGCGAGAGCATGTGTTATGTGTATATCATGTGTGTTTTGTTTTTATCATTTTTGTTCTTCTTACCTACATTTCTTTTGTTTGATAGCAAATTGTGCCTCCTGTGTTAAATTCTTTCTCTGATCAAGATAGCAGAGTTCGTTATTATGCTTGTGAAGCACTATATAACATTGCTAAGGTGAGGAGTTAACTTATGCTTACCTATATAAAGCTTCAATTCAATAATATACAATCATCCAATGTGAATTATGTTTTGATGCTAGGTTGTGAGAGGAGATTTTATTGTATTCTTCAACCAGATCTTTGATGCCTTATGCAAGCTTTCTGCAGACTCAGATGCCAATGTACAAAGTGCTGCACATCTGTTAGATCGACTTGTGAAGGTATAATAAGTTTCTCCTGAACTCCAACAAGCCTTTTAGAAGTTCTTCATGCGTTCATACATCAGATATTTTCTGAATTAGAGATTAAACAATTAAAGATTCAAATCCTTTTTTAGATTAAACTAATGATTAAACTTTAATCAATTATCACAGGATATTGTGACTGAAAGTGATCAGTTCAGGTGCACTCTCTTCTCACAATTAAGTTATATGCTTCTCTGTATAAGACTACCTTGTGTTTCAAAGAGACTTGTTGATATTTGGATCTCTGAATGTAACTTATACTGCTTCATGCCCCTCCACTTTCATTTCTTGATATTCAGTATTGAAGAATTTATACCATTATTGAGGGAGCGCATGAATGTACTGAATCCATATGTCCGCCAGTTTTTGGTAGGATGGATTACTGTATTGGATAGTGTTCCAGATATTGATATGCTGGGATTTCTTCCTGATTTTCTTGATGGTAAGTGTATCAATTGAAGAACAAGTTTTCCCTCAACATTTTTGTACAAACTCAATGTAAACCACCTAATCATTTATAAATGCCTCAGGTTTGTTTAATATGTTGAGCGATTCAAGTCATGAAATACGTCAACAAGCTGATTCAGCTCTCTCTGAGTTTCTTCAAGAGATAAAGAACTCCCCAGTAAGGTTTCTGCTAATATATTTTTACATTTTGTTTGAGTAGCAAGCCTTTTGGATTTATTCAGATGCTAGTTCTGCTTTTATTTCATCGTTTTTCCCTGTTAGCTCTTTGGGAAAGATTTAACTGCAGCTTTTATCCATTGATGGGTTTCCCATGTATAAGGATCCATCTATTTGCCAACTACTCTTTTTTGGTGCATTTTGTGTTGATTAACTATGCTGTGCATCATTTTCACATACTATTTTGAAGCAAAAGCAATATCTTTTGTTCATTTGTCATTTTCTGACTCAAGCAGTGCTACTCTTGAAGTCTGTAGATTATGGTCGAATGGCTGAAATACTGGTACAAAGGGCTGGTTCTCCAGATGAATTTACAAGGTTAACAGCTATTACATGGGTAAGTGGCATTTCAATGTTTTGACTTGTTAAACAAGCCTAGTGTCAACAGAGTATTGCTTAGTGTTGGCATCTTGTGAAAATTATTAGTTTTTGTTTGTTGTTCATTATTTTTCTCAAATAATGTCTCTATTTTGGTTTCAACAGATAAATGAGTTTGTCAAACTTGGTGGAGATCAGCTTGTTCCATACTATGCTGACATTCTTGGAGCCATTTTGCCTTGCATATCCGATAAAGAAGAGAAAATTAGAGTGGTATGTTTCCTTCTCCTGTTTTTTACAGTTTATTTGTTTAAAGTCTCCATTTTGTCCCATATTTTAGTGTTGCCTAGCATGCACAACTATGAATTTTTAAAATAATTTCTGGCTTATTTGTAAGGTTGCTCGGGAAACCAATGAAGAGCTGCGAGCAATCAATGCTGATCCAGCTGAAGCATTTGATGTAGGAGCAATTCTCTCCATTGCAAGGAGGTGTAGTTTTTCTTACCTGGAAAAAAGGCTAGGTTTGAATTTCAAAAAACTTGTAACTGAAAAAAAAATGATTTTTACTGTGGTGAGCACCAGTCAGGCTACTGGGAAATGATCATGAGGGTCCATTTTGTTTAATCAACTGTAGTTTGCACTGATTAATCTGTGAAATGATTTTGGGAATGGTTTGCTTGGTCAGGCAACTATCTAGTGAATGGGAGGCTACTCGAATCGAAGCTTTGCAGTGGATATCAATCCTTTTAGACAGACATCGTATCGAGGTGACTATATTATTTTCATCTTCCATTTTGATATATTATGGCTGCTCTATTAATATCCTTGATGTCTATATCATAGAGCCCAATGTCATGCCCATTTTGACATACTGTCTTTGGAAACATTCTGTTGTTTATGCCCTATGTATAGGTTTTTGATTATAGATTCACCATCAGTCCAAGAGCCAATGAAACATGGACACTTCAATTTATTGTTTGGTCATGAAGATTGAATAACATACAATTTGGCTACCAAATTATTGTTTGGTTTTCTTTTCCTTTTCAGTGTAAAACTTTATTTACTAATTGTCAAACCCTTCTCCGAGTAATCACTTTTTTCACTTTATATGAAATGTTTTGTTAAGGTGCTATCTCCTTTTTGTCCATACGATGGAGATTTTGGTGACAATGTCTCACAACTGATTTCTTGTCTGAAACTGAAACAGGTTTTGACATACCTGAATGACATATTTGACACCCTACTCAAAGCACTTTCAGATCCATCTGATGAGGTAATTTAATCTAATACTATTTTCCCGATTATTTTTTATTAAATCAAATAATTTATCTCTAAATATCTTGAAAATGTCTAAATACATACATACCAAAGTTCCTCGACAAGTAGTTGCAATACCGAGTATGGTGTTTGGGAATGTGGAGTAGGTGAGTGGCTTGGGATTTCTATCATGTGAAGCATGGATATTCACACAAACACTGACACGTTGACACCAGTAATAGTTTGAGAAAATGTATTAATTGAATGTGATCAATGTTTTGGTGACGAATCGGTGTCTGACACTGACACGTGTCGGACATTGGGACATGCCTTCAATTTTAAGTGCCGGTGCTCCAGAGTTTGTATTTCTGATCACCGGTAAAAGGTTTCAATCTGTTCTTATATTAGATGACATGGGAAGAGATTGGTGAGGTTTATTTTTCTTTGAGCCACATTGGCTCACCCCCCAGATTAGGAAGACTTCTTACCTTTTCAGTACTTCTTATTTCTTTTGTCTAACAAATCAATATCAGAAAAGGTCGTTTCTGTTCTATAATTCTGAAACTATTATCAATGGCCAATTGAGTCAAATCCAAAAGTTCTATGTACTGGCAAGTTCTTTGTGTTAACCTCCGAGTTTGACAACAGTTATCTCCAGCAGGCAATGCCACCACCTATCTCTGGAAGGTGGTGTTTCATGGTGAGCTCTTGCTTTTCTAGCCACCTAACATAATTCTGGCAACTCCAAAATGTTTTTCTGGCGGCCCCTTAACCTCTATTGAGTCTTCTGTTTCTTCCAGACTTTTCATGGTTCATACTTGCAGGTCTGCCATTGGTTTTTGCTTCGTTCCTGATTCCATCCTCAATATCTTCTTTGTTGTGAGTCACATCCTCTTTTCTGTCTCTTTTTGCTGTTGGTTGTTAATTCCAGCCCCTCTTTGATTCAGCCATGGCATCATCTCAGTCGTAACCAGCCCAACACTGCACCTCAGCCCTCAGACTCTTGTTATTTATTTGATAATTATGCCATAGATTAATAATGATTGTGTGCTAGACTATGACTTTCGATTGATAATGAAGATATATCTATGATTTTGGATATTTTTTTTATAAACGTTTTGAGCATTTATGTTTAGAGGATAAGTTACATATTTTTTCTTATTGTCTCACTATCCATTGTCCTCCTATTGCATCATTTGAATTGCCCACTCCTTGTTGTAATCTTGGATTGATGCCAATGGTTAGAGACCATATCAATTTCTTAATCATGCCTTCTTGACTATTAAACATTGTTGTAATAACTGGATACCAGTTGGACCATGATCCGACTATGACTCTGGTTTGAAAATTATCACGGTCAACCACTGTTCAATCAGGGATTCAACCTCAAATCTAATTGGTTTAACCGATTAAATGGTGACCTTGAGATCTCATCTGTTTATTCTCTGATTTGGTATTTAAACATTGCTCTTTGCTAACTGAATAAAGAGGTGATATTTTTGAGGATTTCCTTGCGTGCTATATTTTTTAATTGTGGAAACTGGAAATCATTCACATGAATTGTCATTAATCATCTGAATTCTTTAATATCAAATAGGTTGTTCTTTTAGTTCTTGATGTTCATGCATGCATTGCAAGAGATCCTCAGCACTTCCGGCAGCTTGTCGTTTTCCTTGTGCACAATTTCAGGCTTGATTATTCTCTTTTGGAGAAGTAAGCTATTTTTCTTCATCCTATGTATTCTTCTAGTTATATTATTACCCTTCCATTAAAATTCCATTTAATACAATAAACTCCAGGCGTGGTGCTTTGATAATCCGCCGCCTTTGTGTGCTTTTGAATGCTGAGAGAGTCTACCGGGAACTTTCTACAATATTAGAAGGAGAATCTGATTTGGATTTTGCATCAATTATGGTTCAGGTTTGTTTGACTTTTCCCAGAGCTAATTAAAAGTCTGCTTTGGACTTTCATGTTGCTGTTTCATTAATACGCTGTGTTACGTGGATGGCAGAGATAGAACTATTTGCATTAATGAAAAGAATTTGGTTTTTGCCCTTTTCTTATAACACAACTGGCTAACTCTTTCATTGTAGCTGTTGAATGTTGTGGATACATCCATATCATGTTTTAAAAATTGTTATTTAATACATATTTATTTGGTCCCAAACTATTGCTATTTTCCCATCTGCCTCCCTAATTTTTTATTGCAATGAGTCCTCCATAAGTGATTATGTTTACCAAACGATCTCTCTGTCAGTATTCCGTTGCATTCCATAGTTAAGTGCACATGTGGCATACAAATAGATAGAGCATTTGGTAAACTAAATATTCTACTGAAGACTTGTTAAAGTCATCGTGATATTTTTAAGGACCGAAAACATAATTAATGGTTATCAGGTAATGGTGAAATGTAATGGAGAGAATATTTGGTAAGCTAAAATAGTTAATGTTGGACTTGTGAGAAAAAAGTTGAAAATGAGGGACTAAATGATAAAAATTGTTGGACTTGTACTTCAATAGAATTGGAAGTGCAAGATCGCCACTGCTATTTTATGGAGGTTTGTTTTTGTTGTTGACTTAATAGTAATATGCGGCATGGTCCTCTATTGTTGGCTACAATCAATTTTATAGAACCGGAGATAAGTTATTGATTTATCTTAAATAGATCTAGCCTAGATGATTTTAGGGACAGCTTTCCTGGAACCCTATTGGAAATATCATCATTTTGTTGCCTCTGCTTCATTGTTATATTTCTAATTGTTTTTCACGAGTCTGAAACTCAGACAACCCTATGTTGCGAAACAGTATTCACTGTTCTATATTTTTCTTGTCTTTGAATTTTTTTTCAGGCTTTGAATTTGATCTTGCTTACATCATCAGAATTGTCTGAGATTCGAGATCTTTTGAAGCAATCACTGGTAAATCCTGCTGGGAAGGACTTGTATGTTTCTTTGTATGCCTCTTGGTGTCATTCTCCAATGGCAATTATAAGTCTCTGCTTTTTAGCTCAGGTATATTTCTATAACTTGGTTATGCCCATTTGTTTCCATTTTAATTCTTTCTCTAGCACATGTGTGCAATTTGACGCACACACAGTAAACAATCTTTATCTGTGGATCTAGCTATAGCTTTATTTGGATAATAACACGCCCCCATTTGTGTAATATGTATTTTGCATCTTCCTCAACAGACTTACCAACATTCAAGTACTGTGATTCAATCTCTGGTAGAGGAGGATATAAATGTCAAGTTTTTGGTCCAACTGGATAAATTGATTCGCTTGCTGGAAACTCCAATCTTTGCTTATCTTAGACTGCAGGTGCTTAATCAAAACAGACCATTTTTCATCGATTTGTATGTTCAAGTTTTGTAATAACATTTTTTCTTCAGTCTGGTAAAATATGTTTAATATGGAGATGTTAAGGCTGAAGTATAGTTTTATTTTTAAATGGCTTTCCTCATGTACTAGAACATCACTTTTGCAGCTTCTTGATCCTGCGAGATATTTATGGCTATTCAAAGCATTGTATGGTCTTCTGATGTTGCTTCCTCAGGTATCTACAATTAAATAGTTGTCAGCACATTAATTCTCTAGTAAGAGTGGGGTCTCTTCCAACATTCTTTCTTGGTAGGAGGCGATTTTTTAAACTTTAGCTTCAGTTAGAAGTGACATTTTGCTTGATATTATTACCCTGTTTACTGGCGTATATTACCCCATTCTTAAAATGGATGCATTTCTTATTTCAATGCAGTTATATTCTAAATATTATTTTAGAGGAAGTTGTTGCAGTATATATATGCATTCCTTTTACTTTGCAAGACATTTAATATTCGGGTATAATAGGTTACACCTGTAAATGAAGAACTATTCAATCTAGCTGTTACACTTTCTGAACACATTTAGGTAAACGAAAAAACATACATATATGCATTTAATGACATACCTAGTATCTATGTTGTTGTTCAGAATCTACGTGTAGAAGTTTTGAATTAGTGGTTTGATGTTTACATTTTGACTTTTAATTTTATACCACCATGCAGCAAAGTGCAGCCTTTAAGATACTAAAAACTCGTTTAAAAGCTGTGCCGTCATATTCTTTCAATCGTGGACAACTGAATAGAGTGCCTTCTGGGGATCCCAACCAATTTTCTCATCAGATGCCCGATGGATATCACACCAATGAGGATGGTGATGTAACTGAAGATGATGGGAGCCCATATAATGGAATAAACTTTGCTGCGAGGTTACAACAGTTTCAGCAAATGCAGAAGCAGCACCGGGTACACACTAAATCACGAATAAAGTCACGCAGTGTGTCCAATTCATTACCAAAGGTTGTTGGCCTCTTCATTCTGCTGTGTTGATTTTTATTATTATTGAAGTTATTGTAAAATGTTTTGCATAAATTATTAGTTGGTGGTTTATCAAATTTAGATTTGTATTCTTTTGACACAAAATGGGGCTACAAAATTTGACAATACTTTGGATGGTTAATGCAGTTTAAATACATGGTTAATTACGTCTAATAGATGGTTAATGAATATAACAAGGTTTCACAAACAATTCATTAACCATCTGAATAAAACAACTAATCACAATTTTGAAGTCATTATCTATGATTTTTAGGTGAATATTTGAACATTTTAAAAACATGGAATTGAAAATCATGTATATTTGAACATAATTTGGATAATTATAATGGATATTAAGTATTTTTTGAATACTTTTTTATGGTTAGTGCCATTCAAAATCATGGTTAATTATGATCAGTTAATGAATTGTCACACATTGTTATTTTCATTAACCATCAAGTGAATCTAATTATCCACATATTTAAATAATGCTACCTATTTAAATTGTTGTCAAATTTTCTTATCATTTCTCTTGGGAAGACGGGCTGATTTCAGACATGCTTCTGAGTCGAATTCTGTTTTCTGATGTCAATATTTCAATAAATGCAGGAGGCACAAAAAGAGGAAGAGCCACAGAAACCTCAGTCTACTGATCTATATGTTCCTCCTTCAAGATCAAGGAGAAATTCAGGGCAACTACAATTATAATTCTAATGTTATTTCTACCTATATCACGAGTCTAATCTAGTGCATGTGAACTATGAATAGGGTTGGGTATGATTTGTAAAATTGTAAATCATTGTAGCTCGTTTTATTCTATTTGTTATAGAGGTTGGGATGGTGAAGATTGGGGTTTTGGAATCAAGATGAAGCTTGGGGGTTTTCTGGGCTATTCTTTTGACCATGTAAAACGTGAAGCCCACGTGGTTATGTTATTTTTGTTTAAAAACCATGTGGGCTAGATGGGTTATTCTATCTGGTAAATTTTCTTTATATTTAGAGTAAATTACAGTCATGGAAAATAGCAAAGTTACACTCCATCCACTGTTATGTTAAAATATATATTCAGTTTAATCTATTTTATCAGTAGAAATTGAGCTTGGCATTTTAGGGTTGATGACACTGACATACACTGCCTATGGCTATCAACCACTTGTTCATAGACTCTGGTAAAACAACAATTTAAAACGTTACACCAGCAGAGAATGTATTTTAAAAATCTATTTTAATTTTAAATTTATGCATATTTAATTTTAGTTTTTTTTTTACCCTCTGTTGCTTTGCCCTAACCTATCTTTCTTGTAACCACATGTACTTCTAATTGTAACGCAACACAATCATGAAAGATAGATTTCACATTAAGAATTTATGTCTGTGAAACTCGAGTTACAATAAAATTTACTTGTAAGCTTCATTTGTACACTCAACATATATATGACATATATAGATGATATAATATCAATAAATTAATAATAACTCAACCTTTTATCTTCATAATAAATTAAAAATATCTTTAAATAGATAAATATTTATGATAGATCACAGTAAAATAAAATGACTGAAAAGCAACAAATTTATATCTAGACATAATAGTTGCCTTTGAAAATAACACTAATAACATATTTTGTTTTTAAAACCAATATAGTGTAATTCATACATAGTTAAATCAGAAATGGGTTAATATTAATACATTTTACATTTTAAGATAAACTAATGTAGAATTGTAAATTTATAAAATACTAATAAAATTATAAGTTTATTTATTTTGTCAGTTTTTTAAAACTTGTAAGAATTTATCCACAGTAGAGTTTACTTTACATACGAGTCGACTTAAAATTTAAAATTGTAAATTCGTAAGAGTTTAAAAATTAACTTAGAGTTTAACAAACTTGGTAAAAGTGTAACTTAATCACCAACTTCCAGTATCAATACGTTTTTCTCCAAGATAAACAAATGGTGTCCATGGTCTCCACTTGTATTGAAATTATTCACCCACTTGAAAAATACTAGAGATGTGTATTGTTTGCATGCAACACTTTTTAAACGCCACCTTTGTCATTGCTTCATTTTACTCTTAAAAAGTAACCTGTGAGACAACTAAAATTGTTATTTTTGAAAATAAACCAATAATAAAAGTGTGTGTGTGTTAATATTCTTTTATTATTGATTTTTTTTTTTTATGAAATAAAATTGTGTAGTATACGAAGAATAGAAAGAGAAGAGATTCTCGCTATGACAATTAAGTAAATACGTGAGATGTCATTTGTAAAATATTCTTTCAGTAATACTTCAAATAGTGGTTGTATAATAAATTTAAAGAATAAATGGAATGGAAATAATTGAAAAATTTATAATAAAATGAGTAATTTTCATTCTAAAAAACATGATTAAAAAAAGATGAGTTAGTGTTTGTGTACACAATTAAAAAGATTTAAATAAAATTAGTGATTTTTATTCAAAATTTATTACAAAAAGATGAGTGATTGTTTATATACATTTTGTTTTGTTTTAAACTTTCAATCTTTATAGAATACTTCCTATAAAAATTAGAATATATATTTTGCAATCATTTACAACAAGAAAACATAGATTTTGTGAGGGTCAAAAGCTCTCACAAAGGGGAAAAAACAGCCACAAATTAGGTATTTGTGGCGGCCTTAGGCAGCCACAAATAAGGTGGTCACAAACCTTTGTGGTGGCCAAAACGACCACAAAGTGTGAAAATTTCGTTGTCTTTTGTGAGGGCAAAGGCCGTCACAAACGCCTGATTTTGTGAGGACAAAGGCCGCCACAAATGCCTCACTTTTTGAGGGCTTAGGCTGCTACAAATGATATACTGATTTTAAAAAGTTAAGCTTTTGTGGGGCTCAGACGGCCACAAATGTTTCCCTATGTGAGGGTTTAGACCGCCACAAAGGATGTTCCAAATTAAAAAATAAATATTTTGTGATGGCTTAGGCTGTCACAAATATTAACTTTATTAAAAATTTATTTTATTAAATTCGAATTAATAATAAAAAATAATATTATATATAATAAATTAATATGAATATAAATTTAAAATTTAAATTACAATATTATAATTTAATTAAAATTTAAATTAAATTAAAAATATAATATTTAAATTTAAATTTAATATGTTATATATGATAAACTAATATCAATATAAATTTAAATTAAAAATATAATATTACAATTTAATTATCATTTAAATTAAATTTAAAATATAATATTTAAATTATAATTAAAGATTAATTTAAATAAAAATAAAAATTAAATTTAAATAAAAATTAAATTTATAAATTAAAATACCTATTATATATAAAAATATAATATTAATAATAATTACAGTAATTACTACCAAACCAAATAAAACATTCCAAAAATTAATAAATAATGTCTTACAAACTAAAAATTAAACACAATAATTAACTAGCATCGTAATAATTTTGCGGCAAACCATTTCTAACAAGTGTTGCGTCTAGCATAATTTTAGTCATCAAATCCAAAGCTAAATCGGGAACATGAAATTGAGACTTTAGACCTAATAGTCTAATAGACATTGATAACTTTGAGTTTGAAGATTCTTCAATCAACGATTTATTTGTCTCTTTCAAAAGACCATAAAATCTATGAGCTTCTTCATTAGGAAGTCCATCGATATCGTCATATTGATCTTCATTGAATGACAAATTAACTCCAACAACATCCGAAATCATATCATGCATCACATCAAAGTGTTGTTAGTTATAATAATCTATACCTAACATGTTAGTACTACTTGAAGGACCTATATTATTCTCCACACATGTACTAGTATTAGGCGCCGCTAGAGACTCTTCCCCATGATTAGTCTAAATCCAGTAGTTAGACATAAATCCATCTGCATATAAATGCACTATTATTTCATCTTCACTTTTAAATCGTGTACATCCACATAAACAACATGAACATTTCATTCCCCTTTCATCTTCGACAATTTTCTGCACTCTTAAAAAATTGAGAAAGTCTTCAACTTTGTTAGCAAAACGTTGTTTAAGACATTTCCTTCTAAAAAAATTCCTATCGTACATCCAACTACGGTCTATATCCATATATATGTGTGGCTATATATATATATATATATATATATATATATATATATATATAGATATTTTATATATTAATTGCTTTATTTTTCAAAAGCATTATATATAAATTTTGACATACTTTATATGTCAATTAGGGGAGCATTTGCAAACAATATAATAAATTATTATCAAGACTATAATTATACAAACTGAAATAAAATTTTAAACGATGTTTAATGAAATTTTTCATAAAATAATTAACTCCTTATATATAAACAAAAATAGAGACTGTTAAAGTATATAAATTTTTTGTATTAAATCAACTACAACTCTTTTTAATAACTAAAAAAAAAATAATGTCATCAATTTTAATAATATTTTTTTAAAAAAATAGTTATATTAAAATCAATAAGTTTTACATGTGTTTCAAACTTTTATTTATCATATATTATGTAAACAACATAATTTCTATTTTTTTATAAATAAATATACAATAACACATATTTTACTAATCTATATTTTAAAAATAATATAAATATATTTATAATATCACATATATATTTACTAATCTAAATTTAAAATATATAAAATACTAACTTGATGACGGGTAGTGTCTGACTTGAAGCTTTCACAGAGCTTAGAACTCTTCGAAGTAATTAACACAATATCACCACTGTCAAAATAAAAATTCAATAATATTAATTATATAAATAACTTCAAATCAAAAATAAAAATAAAAAACTAAATATATAAACTTACCAAAATTCAAGCAAGCTTGGAGGAATAATTTTTGTAGAGAGAAGGTTGAAGTGAAAAATGATAAGAGAAGTGGAGTGATATTTATAGAATATGGTTGATACTTTGTGGCGGCCTGAGCGGCCACAAATGGCAACGTCACTTTGGAATTTTGTGGCAGCCTTTGCAGCCACAAAAAGTAATAGATCATACGTTTGTGGCGGCCTGGGCGGCCACAAATGACTTGCCTTTGTGGCGGCCTTTACCCTCACAAAGGGTTGATTTTGTAGCTGCAAAAACCCTCACAAAAATCTTAAAAATTTAAGTGGATTTAAGTTGATTTTGTGAAGGCTTAGGCAGCCACAAAATCCACCTAAATTTTTAAGCTTTTGTGAGAGTTTTTTCAGCTATAAATAAAGACTAATTTCAATTTTTGTATTTGTGATAGCTTTTTCGGTCACTAATTTGTGAGAGCTTTTTTCGACCACAAAATATTTGTAAACTTGGCCACAAATGAGGAAATTTCTTGTAGTGATTGATTTGAGATATATTTGTAAGCATTGATTTTTATATGATAATTATTTTTATTTTTGTTTTACATTTTATAAGTAGTATTACTATTATATCTTTATTTTTTTTTGACTAATTGGATGAACTATTATTTTTTATATTTTATGTTTCATGTTTATTTTCACTTAAACTTTCGATAGCTAAGTCTTAAATAGATCATGTATTTCTTTCAAAAATATTTTAATTTAATTATCTTTTTTGAAGATGGTATATAATCGATAAACTCGAAGTATTATTTTTTACGATAAAAACACAAAATAATTGAATTGGTGATAGTGTATATTATATCATTATAGTATTTTTGAAAATACTAGACTGTAATAAGCATTCAAATCTCATTTTATATATATCGGATATGTGGAAGTTCATGTGTATACAAATTATAAATACTTGAAAATTATATTCTTAATTATATTGTCATATAGTTTTGTGCATACAATGACATATTCTACGATACATTGAAATTAAGTCTCATTCAATCAAATTGAGATATATTTAAATTCTTTTAATATCAATAAGTAATAATTGAATGCTTAAGTTGTTGGAAAATATACAATAATTCTACGGCATGCAATTATATTATATTTCTCTTCAATTACCAATATTTCACATATTGTGAGGTCACAAAATACAAGTAC